>JAQMYF010000025.1:10463116-10482857 GCA_030014195.1 Neosilurus mollespiculum | reverse complement strand
TGGCCTGGCAAGCTGTCCGGGGTGTACTCTGCCCTCGCCCAGAGTCGGCTGAGATGGGCGCCAGCCTCCCCGTGACCTTAATTAGGATTAAGCGGTTCAGAAAATGACATGACATGAATGAATGAATGAATGAATCCGCAACAGTTCAAACAGGGCTATTGCAAGGATATGGGCAGGCTCAAAACCTGAGGCACAGCTCAAAAATAAAACACAGCTGAGGCTCAGCAACACAGACGGGTCTCAAAAGAACCGAGGCAAGACTCAAAAAGGCAGACAAAACCAAGAAAAGTGGGTTATAGAGAAAATTACAAGAGCAACCATGCTGGACAGAAGATAAGATACTCTTACTGTTCGTAGCTGCAAAAACAAGAACTCTAACTATTTAAATAGTAATCGAAATAAGGTTCAGCTGATTGTAGCAACGCAAACAGACAGAGCTGAATTCAATAACATAGTTGGATGTACAACAAAAACCAAACCAAGAAATGGCGACATCTGGTGGTCTTACAGAATCAAAAATTTAAAAAACAAATCAGAGTTTTGACAAGTTCCTCCGTGCTGGGGTATTTTTTAGTGCACTGTGACATGTACAATAGAGGGGACCATTACCTCCCACTTCGGCAACTCCTGATTCCTGAAGTGAACCCCTGATTGATAATAACATATAAATGGCTTTAATACAAGTACATAATCTCCTGTTCTCAAACCCAGGAATAAAACCCCTGTACACTTTAAACTTTAGTGTTTATACTGGAGTAATACTCATGAATGATCTCATCAGATAATTGCCAACACTTTATTACCATGAATCATGATAATAAAATGCTGGAATGCTTCCCAAACCCTAGAAGAAAAGTTCATTCCCATTAAATGAGGTTCTTGCAATCCAGACACATTTAACCTTCATTATGCCTCATTGGAATTACTTCAGATTCCTAAACAAGGCGTATGGTTCTTATTTTTAATCAAAACCTCCAAACTCTGCAGTAAATTCTTCTGTTTTGGGTTAAAATTAATGATTGTATAATTACCAGTGTTATTCTTTGTACTTGTTGGGACAGGACAGTATATGCCTAATAATGCCAGAGGAATTTATTAAACATTAAACCTTATGTAAAAACTGTTAGTTGAGTAGAGCGTCCCTAATTCACATGAGTTGTGTTGTTGAGGTGCTCTTTTGGAGGGGACCTAAATATCCAATATCAAGACAAACTATTCTAAGGCTCCTACTTACTCACTCACTTATTTGCCAAACCACTTTATCATACTAGGGTCGCAGGGAGGCTGGAGCCTATTACAGTCAACACTGGGTGAAGGCATGGTACACCATGAACAGCTTGCAGGACCAACACACAAAACCATTCACACTCACACCTAGGGGCAATTTGGAATAGCCAATTAGCCTAGTGTGCATGTGTTTGGACTCAAACAAAGGACCTTTTTGCTGTGAGGCAGACATGCTAACTACTATGGCTCCGTGCTGTCCACTCCAAGACACTCTGTATTTTTACTAAAGATTTCCTAATGAAAGTCATTGTTTGTTAGTTCTACGGGGTGTAATAACAGAAAAATAAGAATTAAGTTTGAGGAGAAACACAGGAAGGGCACAGGAAGCAAATCAATAGATTATTACATGCTACAAGGGAGGGGGAGCTCTGTGCATGCTCTCTCTCTCTCTCTCTCTCTCGCTCTCTCTCTCTCTCTAACACACACACACACACACACACACACACACACACACACACACACTTGGATAATGGTAAGAAATGTCCTATTTGGTGTAGGCAATAGAGATTTAGGGAGTGCCTAAAAGTGGAGCTCCCATATAATTTCCCTCCTGTATATCAAGATTAATTCATTTTAATATCTTGTTTATAGAAGGAAATCAAAATAATGAGGTACCAAACACGCAATCTTACTCTCGACATGTAAAGTACCCCATTTAGAGACCGTGGGTTTAGGGAACATTTCAATAACACAAGACTATCATTAGTTGTATCATTTATTGTCATTAACAATGATGTCACATCACATGACCCAGTTATTATACTCTATGTCCTCTTGTTTATCCTCTTGTTCTCTAGATTACTCTCTCCCAGAATTCTTATATTTTTCCTTTTTTGGAATTTTCAAACAATAACACAGGGTTCCCATGTATACACATAGGCCAGAAGGATGGAGGGACAGACTGACGTATGATATAGGCTTTTCTTGAAGTTCCAAAAAGCAACTCAGTGGTTAGACACTTTTTACTTATCAATGGTGCTATAAGCATAAATGCATGAGAAGAACAAGGCCCCACCTCCTTCACTGGGACTGACACACAGAGGCCATACCTCCTCATTTGGAACTAACATACAGAGAGGCCATAGCACCACTGGAACCACATACAAAGGCCACACCTCCTTCATTGGGTCTGACATGCAGAGGCCACAACTACTTCTTTGACACTGTCATACTGAGGCTACACCTCGTTCAACACACCTCCTTGACTAGGAGGCCACAGCTCCTTCTCTGGGACTGACACACAGAGGTCACACCTCCTTTACTGGAACCAGAAGTCTTAGAGGTCACTACTCTATAAACTTATCTGAAGATAATAAACTTGGATCCATTCAGGCACATTTTACTCCCAACTTCCAATATACACTGCTTTAAATATGTGTAGCATCGCAATCTTAAAAATGGGGCATGGCACTGATTCGAACCTGACACTCCTAGAAATTATAAGAGAAGTTAAAGTGTATTTTATTTTCTAGGAGTGTCAGGGTTTACCAGTTCGAATAGCACGTCCGCCACACAGCAAAGAGGTCCCGGGTTTGATTCCTGGGCTCGTGCGTTTCTGTGTGGAATTAGCATGTTCTTCCCATGCTTGCATGGGTTTCCTCAAGGTACTCCGGTTTCCTCCCATAGTCCAAAAATATTAGGCTATTTGGCTGTTCCATATTACCCTTAGGTGTGACAGTGAGTGTGAAAGGCTGTATGTGTGTTGCCCTGGGATGGCCTGGTGAGCTGTTCATGGTATACCCTGCCTTCGCCCAGAGTCGGCTGAGATAGGCGCCAGTATCCCCGCGACCCTAATGAGGATTAAGCAGCTTAGAAAATGAATAAATGAAGGAACGATATAATGAAACATTCTGATTTAGATTTTTCGGCTAGGTTCCATTTTGAAAGTTTAAAAAGTCCAGCATAGTTCTCTGAAGAGGATCTCTGGGTATCTCTACAGATTTCTCACCTTTAAACCTCACTAAGTGTCACAGCAGGTGTGGCAGTCACATCATAGCAGGTCTTCTATATTTCATAAGCAGTTTGTCATGTTACATAAATGCTATATAAATCACTTTAAAATGTATTATCTCCAGGGGGAAGAATGACAGGGCCAATTCATAACTGAAATCGATTTCCTTAAGGAGCAGCCATGTTGGAGCAAAGTATTCAGAGCACGTATTGTAGCGGTTGGCATAATTGAGTTTTTATCTGGCTCTAAAAAAAGTAATCACAAGACATGATCAGCAAATTTGCCAGCGCTCAATTTATCAAACGGGCAATATAAAAGAGCGCTGCCCTAAACAATCTTTCTGCCATGCTTTTAAGAGTACAATATAATGCCAATCAATTCCGTACTGGGGTAGATTGGGTGCTCGGGTCAAACACAAGAGAATAACAATATTAGTAAAAGATAAACTGTATACATGCTCAGTCCAAGGCACTGAAAAGGGGAAGAAAGAATTGTTGCAGGGATGTTAAAATTAAAGGTATTTACGATGAATATAAATTTCACTTGCAAGCAGAAAGAAGATGCTGGAAGTGATTGATGTTGTGTTGAATCACTCATTGCACTGCATCATTACTTGTGGTTGTGCTCTACTTCAGCTGTTACAGGATGAATATGTCACATTATATTTTCAGAACAGGTGAATCCTTTCATTTATAGCCATATAAGCACTGAAGCAAAGCCTTAGTAGAGTCTTTATGATAAGAGTAGAGTCTTTATAATAAAGATATTAATGGCTAAATCAATATTAAAATCTACAGTTAAAACTAAGGTGAAGGTATATGGTATTGAGGTGGGCTCTCAGCACCATGTGTATACACGGATGTGGTCAAGTGTATTAAACACAACAAACAGTTTTATTAATTGATGAGACAAATTTTAATTACCTTCCCAAAGCCTGTCAATCTACATCCAGGCCAGACATCGGAAGCTTGAGGCTGGTGACTCAGAGGTTAACTGTGACAGTGAATTGTGCAGCAGTATTGACCGCTGGGTAATTACCCTTAAGTGGTGACTGGCAGAGGAAAATGGCAGTAACGGATTATCTGTTTTAAGGAGAGGCATTCTTAAAATCAATGGGTCCATTTGGTAAAATTGGACAGTTTGAGGAGAAATACGTTTGATTTCTGGCTCCAGTGATCTCGCTAAAGCAGCACAGCTACAGAAGCTCTCTCAGACTCTCAACCTGGGTAAAGAAAGACATGTTTCTGAACCAAAGTGCACACACATTTACAGTAGTGTGCAGTGAAGAGTATACAGCACCACTGTTGTCTAAAAGGGCTCCTAATAAAAAGAAGTAAAAAAATGACTTCTCTAACAATGCTATTGTAGGCAGTGAGAACCAAAAAAATCATTCCAACAAGTATATTGAGGTAAAAGTATGGCTAATAAACAAAAACACTGAAAATACCAATTTTGCTCTCTCTTCTGATCCTCTGGGAAATACACCAATTACTGATTATATTTCATGGACATTTGTCGTGAGCGGATGTCAGAGCAAATAGAGCAGCATTGCCTGCTGGGGGAGTGACTGACCTCCCTGTGCTCTGAGATATTACGACTCAGAATAGCCATAAAGGGGTAGGTTTTTTAAATGGGTGCATTTACAATTCACTTTTATTGCACTTTCACTCTTTTCAATAGTTTAAGAAGACCCTGTTCCGGAACCATCCTCAACTTCGTTTAAAAAAACAAAACAAAACAAAACACCCCAAAAAAAACAACAACAAAAAAAAACAAAAAACGGACATCCAATTTCCTTAACAGGTAATCAATTGTATCTGCTTTTCCAGTCAGTCATCCACATTTAGATACATTCCGCATAGATATGTATGAATCACTGTACACCAACTTGTGCAGTAAGAATAGATATTCATTTAATATTCAAGATATGAGAAGATAATTATTAGTTGTGTTAATAATTCTAAGGTTTCCCATAGCCGGTCGATATGTTAGAACCGTGGCTGGGACTATTGTGGCCATTCCCCTGCATTGCAATGCATAAATCACAGCCATCATGTCTATCGGCAGTAACAGGGATGTATATTTGGCAGTTGATGCTCCATACACATTTTTACCTCCACACTTTCAATTTTTCAACTTTGGAAGTCAACAAATGGAAGTCATGAATTCCTGGTTCTCAAGGTAGCTCCCCAAGTCTCACATGTTCGGACGGTATAAAAATCATCTACCGTCATCTACTGTGAAGTGATTCCGGTTACGTGAGACCGAAGCATAATGTAATGAACACATGGTCTCGAAACAGCTCACAGATCCGAAAGCAGGAGTGCTTTAATAGATGTCTGTTCTTCTTCTTCTTTATCTTAAGGATCTCCTAACAGCCTGATGGTCACCCATTTCTGTCCTTCCAGACATGACTTCCTTCCCGGTCTAAAAAACACTTAATACACGACGAGCAGTACCTCAAACAACATGTCAGAACACATGGACACCACAGTGTTTCTATTCACCTGAAATCTTTACCCTTTCACCTGCTTTTGCCTTTTGCTTTGACTTATGAATAAAAAAAAATCCAACCTTGTGAACCAGTCTTTATAACCTGATTATCATGAAAGGTGCTTAGTCAGAGGTCAAAGGTCAAAGCCCTCAGGAAGGCACTATCGCACTTCCTTCTTTCATCTTAGAAACTCCAGATGGGGCCCAGCGTTCTAACAGGATATGCACATTCATCAGTGTCAGTGTCTGAGCTCTTACAGCAGGCATTTAATGCCTTTCCAGTCAATCATTTATAAAGTCCATCAGCACAAAAGCTTGTGATATAAGCACACAAATGCTGCACAACTGCTGCACGTGCTTGCTTTTGTATATTTAGCTTAGGAATATATCGATTCTTGGGCGGCGTGGTGGTATCAAAAATGATGATACAAAAGCAAACACACATACACACACACACACACACACACTCACCCCTGTGAGCAGGTCTGCACAATCAGCATGATGCTGTCACTTAGCCCAGCCAAGGCCTTGCTTAAGCAAGCTGGCCCTTTTCTGACCCAGCAGCCCATACTAAGCTGCTACTTTTTTATGATTATCCAACATTTCCGCTTTGTGCTGCCAGTGCTCCCTGCCAGATCTCTTTAATATCCTTCTTGATGATGTTCCTGCAATAACGCAGTGCCTGACAATTTCTTCTGGTTGTTATTGAACCGCCTTGATGCAGAATGGCATTTAGCAGGGAAAAAATAAGGGATCGATAGCCAACAGCAAATTAAGTAATAGCATTTTTGTGCATGTGGATATTACAGTCTGGTTAACAGCGCTCAGAGCAGCGTGGCTCCACATCAGTGGACATTCAGATCAATCTGAGTACAAAGCCTGCATGTCTCTGAGACAACATAATCAGTTCTGAAATGAGCTCATCATTCAGAAAGTGTGAGATGGCTATATAAATCATGTCTGTGGATATTCAGCTCTGCATCATCCAAACCTTTTTAGATGAATAAGATACACTACGGTGCATAATGGTTAGGTTTATTTTTTCCACCCAACTGCCATTATTGAGGTCAGGCACTGAAGTTGGGATGTCGAGAAGGGCCAAGGTGCAGTCGATAGTCCAGTTCATCCAAAAGGTGTTCAGTGGGTCAGAGGTCAATGTTCTTTGCAGTATACTAACAAATTCTTCCCACCTTAACACACCATGTCTTCATAGAGCACGGTGTGCGCACGGGTTCGTTGCCTTGCTGGAACATGTTTGTAGCTTTTACTTCCAGTGAAGGCAAATTCTAATGCTCCAGAATACAAAGGCATTCTGGATAACTGTGTGCTTTCAATTTTGTGTAACAGTTTGCGGAAGAAGCACGGGTCAGGTGTCCGCAAAACATTTGGCAACATAGTGCATAAAATTTTAAAGTTGTTTAGAAAAAGAAAAGAGAGAAAAAAGAAAGGCTTGAACCCCCCCCCCACCTCCAAAATAATTCTATTCAACTTTATTTGTATCACATTATTTTAAATTATGACAAAAATTTATCGAGATATACTCAGTCACCCATTTGACAAACTGCTTAATCCCTTTTAATGTCTTTTAATGTCTCATCCAACACTAGGCGAAGGCAGGGTACACCCTGAACAGCTTGCCAGGCCATTGCAGGGCCAACACCCACCCACACAACCATTCACTGTCATTTTCACACCTAGGGGCAATTTGAAACAGCCAGTTAGCCTAATCTGCATGTTTCTGGATTGTGGGAAGAAACCAGAGTGCAGTCAGAACATGAAAACACCACTGAAAACCAGCTGAACCCCGTATTCAAACCCAGGACCTTCTTGCTGAGAGACAGATACGGTAACTACTAAGCCACTGTGCTGCCAGAACACAATGCATGACGGTATATACTGTTTGGTTAGTGACCACTGGTTGTACACCACTTTGTACACTACATTATGGGATACATTAAGTGCATTATATACTCCTATCTCACTTATTTTAGGAACTGCTTAATACTATTAGGGTTTTGGTAACCCATTACTAGGTTCAGTACACCCTGAACAGCTCAAATCCTGAATGCACAACCATTCACAGTTACACTCATTGGGGTAATCTGGAATTAGTCCCAGTTAGTCCAGTGTGCATGTCTTTAGGCTGTGGAAAGAAACCGGAGTGCCCGGAGGAAATCCATGGAATCGAAGTGAGAACATGCAAACTCCACACAGAAACGGCCGAGCCCGGGACTCAAACCCAGGACCTTCTTGCTGTGAGGTGACCATGCGAACCACTACACCACCATGCACTACAGAGTGTATAATAATCTTACTGTGCATTTGGACACCACCACAAGATGATTGACACGGGAAGATTATTCATTTCTGTTCACGCGGGGAGGCAGCGCCCATCTCAGCCGACTCTGGGCGAGGGCAGAGTACACCGTGTACAGCTCGCCAGGTCACCGCAGGGCATAAACATGCTGACGGCAACCCAATGGCCTACTCTTTATGTCAGTCAGCAGTGGTTCTTTTAAGTGCTTCTTACTACAGACAGTGAGAGATGTGGCCGTCCTTTGATAACCCAGTTAGCTGCACTGGGGGGACAGCAGTGACATCCCGGTGATAGTGGGGCTTGAACCCCCGACCTTGGGATCAGTAATCCAGCACCCTACCACCAGGCCACCACTGACCCTGGGAAGATTATTTTTAGTAAAATGACTCCCTCACAAATGCCTTTAATGTAATGAAACACTGAGGTTACAACAAAAAACCCTCAAACAGGAACAAAAGGCGCTCGCGCTGGATTCCCTCTCCGTGCAATGATGATGCGCGCGCTCCCCATCACCATTAAGACCTTCATCATCATCAACCCCCCCCCTCTCTCTCTCCCTCTCTCTCTCTCTCTTTCTCTCTATGATGCAGCACAGCGCAGTTTAGGAGCTCCAGCGAAATTGAAAGTGTCGGCAGTGAGCGCGTGCCCCTGAACACCAGCCCTGCCGGACTAGAATCTCATCACAGCGTTAAACGGAGAGGATGCGCGCGGACTCCACGGCGCTCGGGATCCTGTTCGGGTGGACAGTTTGGGTCGCGAGCTGCTGCGGTGCGCGAGTGGTGAGCGGTGAGTTCACGTGACTTTTAACTCAACTTTCTGCTTCTCAACCAATAAACTGACATTACTGCGTTCTAAGGCTCAGAAGAGGCTTGAGAAGGATCAAACTCAGAACCACCTGTTAGAGATCAGTATAATAATAATAATAATGATAATAATGATAATAATGATAATAATAAGTATAATAATAATAATAATAATAATGATAATAATGATGATGATAATAATAATAATAATGATAATGATAATAATGATAATAATAATAATAATAAGTATAATAATAATAATAATAATAATAATAATGATAATGATAATAATAATAATAATGATAATAATGATAATATTAATAATAATAAGTATAATAATAATAATAATAATGATAATAATAATAATAATAATAATAATGATGATGATGATAATAATAATAATAATAATGATAATAATGATAATAATAATAATAATAAGTATAATAATAATAATAATAATAATGATAATAATAATGATAATGATAATAATAATAATAATGATAATAATGATAATATTAATAATAATAATGATAATAATAATAATAATAAGTTTATTAATAATAATAATAATAAGCATAATAATAATAACAACAACAATAAAAATAATAATAATAATAATAGTAATAATAATAATAAGTATAATAATATTAATATTAATAACAATAATATAATAATAAGAATAATAATAAGAATAAGTATAATAATAATAATAATAATAATGATAATAATGATAATAACAACAACAATAATAATAAAAATAATGATAATAAGTATAATAACAATAAGTTTAATAAGTATAATAATACTAACAACAACAACAATAATAATAATAATAATAATAATAGTAATAATAATACTAAGTATAATAATAATAATAACAACAACAACAGCAATAATAATAATAATAATAATAATAATAATACCTTTTTTAAATTACCTCGGAGTGACGTCACAGAGATTATTACTGTATGGGAACATAAACTCTGAGCTCTCTAGAATATTTATTATTCTCAGTCTAAAACCACTTACAATAAAAAAGTGTTAAATAAATAAATAAATAAGATAAAAAGCCTTACATAAAAATACCAATAAATAAATAAATGAACAAACAAATAAATAAACAAGATAAAAAACCTTAAATACAAATACCAATAAATAAATAAATAAAATAAAAAAGCCTTAGATAAAAATACCAATAAATAAATAAATAAATAAATAAGATAAAAAGCCTTAAATAAAAATACCAATAAATAAATAAATAAATAAATACGATACAAATCCTTAAATAAAAATACCAATAAATAAATAAATGAATGAATGAATGAATGAATGAATGAATGAATGGATAAATAAATAAATAAATAAAGTAGCAGTCCCAAACTGTGTCAAATTTATATACATCTTAGGAAATAGTATTTTCTATGATTTATATATTTAAATTGATCTGTGTTACATATTTAGACTTAATTGTTATAAATCTGATTGTTAATTTATTTTTCAGTTCTCCAGTTTTCATTTTTACTCATGTAGAAATCAAAATTTCTTTTTAATATTTAAGATGTAGACAGAATCATAATTCTTATATCATACCATTTGAAAAAAAATGGAATTCTTTATATTTGAAGAATCTATCTATATATGTCTATATATTTACACAAGCTCTTATGGGGTGTAAAAAGACAATAAGAGGCCATTAAATATGTATAAAATGTACTCTTTATAAATGGTCCATACAAAATTAGATGCATATCCAATAATGGCTACATCATTTATCATTTAAATTTCAGTTTAATGTGAGATAGTGGACATGCCATTCTGTGATAAGAAAAATGCTCTGATTTCCTCCCCAAATGAGCGAAATAAGTCCCACCGAGTGTGGGGTGTAAATAACCACAGTGTTTAAAATCTACAATGAATCCATTGAGCTGAATTTCCTGGATTGGACCAGTGGGTGTTTGAGAATAAAATAGCAAAGCTGTATAATTAATATGAATCCAGAACAATGCAGGGATGATGTGTATGATCCTGTAGGAGTGAGATTTATTCAGGATGAGAGGTCGGGTGAGGTCGGCTGTTTGTACTGAGATAGAGAGGTTAAAAGAGAGTAAAAGAAGAAAAAAAAATCACTATGGGATAACATTTTGCTGAGTCCTGGTTTGTCCAGGTAGCTTGGGGGCTTTACTGGCTTTAAAGTGATGATAGTGCAGATCTGGACCAGGCAATTATTTAAAGTACCTCCTGGGCTGTGAGCTAATGCAGTTATTAGACATTTAGGAGTCTATGGATTAATCATGGATATCTTTCTCTTCCATGAGCACGTTGCCATGCTCAGCATTTTACAACATGCTTTATGAAACACTAAAAAATATTCTCCAGTACAGTTTAAAGGCAAAATTATTTTAAACAAAACAATAAATAAATAAATACATACATACATACATACATTTAAAAAAATCCTGCATTCACTAAGAAGTAAATACATCATTGCAGTTTGCAATTTTTGTCTAATTTTAATGTATTGTATTGGTTCTTGTCTTTAATAAGTCCAGAACAGTGGAGTAATTAAGATCATATATGAGAACACTAAAGATAAAGTTCCTTTTGAAGTGCTTTTAAAGCTTGTTATTAGTGGTAATGAAGTCACTGCAGTAAGGAAATTACTCTTTGGCAGGAATAGGATATAAAATTGTTTTTTAAAAATTTAATTAGTAACACATTATAGCTCCACTATTCTGGCCCAATTCCAGTGAGCTGATGGATCCATTATGAGAAAAATTCTACATTATTCCTGTTTTTTAATAACTGCGGTGTGCAAAGTTTGGATGCAGGTTTCCTCAGGGTTTATCCTCCCACAGCAGATGCACCAATACTGTAGATGGAGTGCAACAGATTTTAAAATGGACCCTAGGTTTGAATAAGTGTGTACATGCGAGGTGGTGTGTGTGTATAGTGTGCTGCAATAGTGTATTCCTGCGTCAAGCATTGCTTTCTTGTGATCGACTCTGAATTGTTACTAAAGATGATGTAATGAATGAATCTAGATTTTATGATTGTGTAAATATGGATTTAAATTCAATTTCAACAGTATGCTAATGTACAAGTGTAGTCTGTGTAAATGTTTATAATAACTTTATTATTCATTATTATTGTTAGTTGCATTAGCCTTAAAAAAACAGCCATTTCTCATTTAAAATAAGTAGAAATTATGAAGGTGAAAATGTGTCCCTTTGATTTAGCAGTTGGTGCTTGATACTCACTCTAGGTCAGACTGTGTGTTATGGTGGCCCTGAGAAGCCGTGTTATAAAATCGCATACTTCAGTGACTTGTCAAGCCGAGTAGCCTTCTGGGAAGCTCAGCAAATATGTGAGATGGACAGTGGCTCACTTCTGAGCGTAGAGAACATCCCTGAACAGCAGCACATCCAACAGCTTCTGCAGAATCTCAGTAGGACCAGCTCGGGTCCGGGTATCACCGATGGAGATTTCTGGATTGGTCTGACTCGTGTGGCCAGCGGGAGTCCAGGGGAATATGCAAGCTACACTTCCTGTCCAGATCTGTACAGGTGGACGGATGGAAGTGTGTCTCAGTTCAGGTGTGTGAATCAGATGTTCTTCATCTACTGTATGTCTGTTTTGAGATGAGAGCATTGTGTATTAATATATACTACAAGGGAATAGTGCGATCTGATTGGTCCACTATCTTGGAATCATAAATCATATTCAGAGTGGATAGTGCTTGAAACAAAATGGCAAACACTGACAGTTTATCACCGGTACTCAAGCAGGTAGTGTTATCGTTATCATGCTTTAAAATAAAAAAATAAACCAAAAAATTATGTTCCAGTTGGTTTTTCTTGTGTTTCTTATACTATATACCACAACACCTTTTTTAGAACAGATGCCATCAGACACATTATAAAAAGAGAAGGGAGGACATTATCCAGTTATTCGGCTCACCTCTGCCTCTGTCATGATCAAAAAAAAAAAGAATAAATAAATAGATAAACCAGAAAAGTCTTGTTTCACTGTGCTTTTTTGTTTAGGTTTTAGTATATACTAATAAAGTTATGCGCCTCAGATTCAGGTGATGTCACAAAAATTAATATTCCCTTCGATGTTTTGCCTCAGGCAATATTCCCCTTACCTTCAGTGCATACATGTTCATTAATCAATACAATGCTTTTGATAGGAACTGGTACTTCGATGAGCCATCCTGTGGAAGCGAGGCGTGTGTGGTGATGTACCATCAGCCCACTGCTCCGGTTGGTCTCGGAGGACCGTACCTTTATCAGTGGAATGACGACAGGTGCAACATGAAGCACAATTTCATCTGCAAGTACGAGCCAGGTACAACAGCACATTCGACAGATGAGAAAAAAAAAATAACAGGGGTAATCACTGATATGGTGAATTTTTTTGTAATTTAAGGAAGGCGCCTCCAGTGTCAGTGCTGTAACCCTCAGTAAGATTTCTGCCACAGGAAAGACTTTAGGACAGACATACGGAAGGCTTTCTGGTTTCTCTTTAACCTGACGAACAAGCTGGGGAAGGAATGAGTGTTTATAGCTGCTATAACAGGAGCTAAGTTGTGTTGCAGCTGTTCCACAGCTGTAAAGGTGTCTACAGTGTAATCCTGGGTTATTCTGAGGAATGCAGGTGGAATAAAGATCAGTGTAACTCTGCTGATGAGGAGGTTGTTTGCCTTAGTTATAGCTTTTGAGGAAAAATTATCAAGAGAATTTGAGCTGACTAGTTATTAATTTTAGTTACATTGCTGGATTGGAGTATGGTCATATACACTCAATAACAAGATTCTTTTTTCTCCAGTACTTTTCCTCCATGATCTGATCGCTCAAGAATGTGGAGTTTCTTTGAAAAAGAAATTAACTTTTATCCTCTATTTAAAGATGCACTAGCCAAAAAAACAACAAAGGCAAAGAAACAACACCAAGTGTCAACGCAGCCATTGTAGTGATTCTGAGGCTGAGGATGCTGCCAGAGTTGTGCGTAAAATCCTAAATGGCTTATGCAGCTAACATTTTGCCAATTCAGCTTTCCTGTCGGCAGAAGGTTTAGGGACAAAAAAGAAACGTTTTGAGCTCAGCACTGGCCGATATTGTGTTATGCTACACGGGTCAGTGACGTAGCCCAACCAATCCAATGAATTCACATCTCTATCAGGCTGGAATGGCCAGAAAGGCACCATGTCTCTGAGCAATCCTAGTGTCGTAACACTCACATGCACTTTGAAAACGGGCAAGGACCGATGTTGTTGAAAGGAACCGCTGATGTTATACGTGATTTTTTAATTCACCACAGGTAGGCTTTAAAGACAGACAAGAGATCCAAGAGCATAGTCCAAAATCATAAACTAGAACCAGAGAAACAGCTAGTGAGAGACAGAACTAGCAGATGAACTATAAGGCAGGCATGGGTCATACAGAAAACGAAGCATAGGATCAGGAATAGAATAGCAAAAACAGGCCAGACATAAGTCAAAAATAACAGTCAAGGTTTGTCAAGTACTGGAAACAAGGACACAATTCTAATGCTTTGCACTGCATTATACTTTGGGCATGTATATCTAGTCTTCCTAAATGCTACGCAGATTGTGTGCATCTATAACACGACCATCTGCATATGAGCACTGCTTGCGGGGCCTCCTAGGGTGAGTGGTAGGCATGTTGTAGTCCTTCCTCCACAGGATGTGGCTGCTTATGCTGTCACATGAAGTTCGGCGGGTAATGTGCTAAAGAGGGGAACTTGTAACACTCTGGATGTGAGCTGACAGCCACAATCTGTTTTTCCGCACTGGTCAACTGGACACTGGATCATTTTTTCCATGACCATGTGTTCTTCTCTGTCCATTAAGCTGTTGATTTTACTGAAATGAATGACCGTGGTGCATTTTTTTAAAGAACTCCTCATAAATGCAGCTTCCTGTGTAAATTCTTAGGCTTTAGACTTCAGTTTACCTATCCGCCAAACCATTTCTTCATACAAGTCAGAAAACACATGTGCACTTTCATTTTATACCAAAAATTTAGCAGAGATGAAAACCTTTGTACACTCTATGCTGAAAACACAGCTTAAACCTTTTTGAGTTGCGGGGAGGCTGGAGCCTATCATAGCCGACACCGGGCGACGGTAGGTACACCCAGAACAACTCGTTAGACCATCGCAGGGCCAACACACTCACAACGATTCATACTCACACTCACACCTAGGGGCAATTTGAAACAGCTAATTAGCCTAATATGCATGTCTTTGGAGTGTGGGAGAAACCGGAGCACCCAGAGAAAACCCACACAAGCACAGAGGGAACACGCAAACGCCGCACAGGAATGCTCTAGCTGAGTATGGGACTTGAAGCCAGGTCCTTCTTGTTGTGAGGCACCACTACGCCAGCATGCCACCTGAAAACCCATACTTAAATAACATGTTTTGAAACACTCGTATTGAAGCACAATGAAAAATCTAATTTAAAAATGCCATGGATATATATACTAATGTACAAAATGTATTTACAGCTACTTATATCTTCATGGAATGCCCATGAGACAAGTTAGTTCCTGTTATCACTTGATTTATATGTTATACAGTATATATAAAAAGAAGTCAGTCAAAATTTTGAAGACTTTTCCCGTTGCCGTGCTTGAAAACCAACCAATCCCAGAATCCCTCAGTGCTGTGGTATAAATGTTGTTTATACAGAGAGCCACCTGGAAAAGGAGCATGGAGACAGACCTGCGAGTCATGATGAAGGTAAGCCGTGGTCGAACCGTTAATCATGTGACATATATGTGAAATACAAGCATATTTATTTACACTTGCTTGTGCTGGCTGATCTTTCACCAGAACTTAAAGAAGAAACGAAAAATCCTGTGGTTTATGATGAAGATAGCCCTTATGTCACCATAGCAGGACACTCAAGTAATATCAGCCATTAGTGTTTAACATTTGCATTAAAACGTCCCTAACTTGGATATTTACCAGTGTATATGGACGTATTATTTTTGTAGGTATGCTGCTGATTTATGTGATTATCCCAACTATTCCTCTGCTCCTGCTCATCATTGTGGCCTCGGTGACATGCTGCTTCCAGATGCTAAGCAAGAGGTGGTTACAAATAATGTACTCACATTACATAAAGCACAGCTGCGCAGTAATTACACTCTCGATGTGCTACCCAAATACCGCAGCACACACGGCGATTAGCAAAGCAGTTGAACAGCAATACAATGCTAAGCATGCACATGTGATTTCTATATGATTCATTTACACATTTGATTTCTATATGATTACACGTGTGATTTTCTACATGATTTATATATTTGCATGTGTGATTTCAACAGGATTCATTTTAATATAATTCCTTCATGCACTTTGTCATGGTTTCCTCCCATTCATCTCCATACAAAGCACAGCTGAGCCTTGTTCACAGCACTTCTGGGTTTCTAAGGTGGAAGAATTACAATGCACCTACATCACGCTTCAGCAAGCTCACCGAACAGCGTGCAGGCACAGGTGATCGGGCCATACTTGCAAACTATTAAATGTGTGATGGACTACAAGCATATGCTTAAACTATCGTATTAAGTAATTGCCAAGCTATATTTTCCAGTGTGTTTAATTTTCCGGTGTCTGACCCTTTTAGTGTATTGGATTTCTGATTCTGTCCCTGCCTACGATATTTCCTGTATGCCTATGATCTCTTCCCGCCTGTTTCTGGAATGAGTTTGTCCTACCTCTGAAGTTCTGACCTAACCTTTAGCTTGGACTATGTTTTGGATACCTTTGCTTGGTTTAATAATAAATCCCTTTTGTTTTAAGTTCTGCATCTTTGCATCTGCCCTTTACTTCTGCCACACAGTGGCATGCCAGAATACTTCACCAATACATGCATGCAGCAGAACCGTAGGGTTGGCATAGTCTTTCCCTTTCCAGGCTTGCAGTGGAGAAGATAATCTTTTTAATAGTATGAACCAGCCATCTTCCCATGATGGTAAAGATTATGCACCAGATGGTTTCCTGTTCCAGTGCTGGCTCTTTCCAGAAAGCCTGGTAGACCCCAAGCCCCTTGAACATATCTGGGTGTACTGCATGGTTCACTAGATCAGAGGACCAACATGCCAGTGGGTAAAATTCCTCATTCGGGTGGAACACGCCTGTATTAAGGACTCCAGTAGCTTTGGGGAGAAGCTTAAGGAAATGTTCCATGCTTGCATGAAGGAGCCACCCCTTGATTTGTTGAAGGCTACAATTTCAGACCACCATGAAGAGGCTAGCCTTTACCTCATAACACTATAAAGAGGCTAATGAGGCCTCCTTCAAACCAGAGCACCCCAAATAGGCTAACATGTCAGCCTCCACACCTGAGCACCATTAAGGGGGCTAACATTTCAGTTTACAAGCTGAGCACCCTGGGGAGGCTAAAAAGGCAAGCTCCAAGCCTGAGCATGCTGTGGAGGCTAATATGGCAGCCTCTACCCTAGAACATTTAAATGAGGCTAATGAGGCAACTTTTACTCTTTATCTTGATAAGGAGGCTAACAAGGCCTTCCCAATCTCACTGAGAAGGCTAACCTGACAGCCTCTACTCCTGAGCAGCCTGAGAATGCTAATCTGGCAGCCTCCACTCCCAAGCAGCCTGAGGAAGCTAACCTGGCACTCTCCAACCCTCCACATCTGCTCACCCTGGTACATGCCTCTTATGGACGTATGGTCTCTTATGGACAACCTTGACACTCTCTGGCACACCCTATGTCATTCAAGGACAGGTAATGGTGGCCACGAAGACAAGATGACATCCATGAGTTTACTGCATCCTGCCGGTAGTGCACCTCTTTCAGGGTGACCTCCAATCCAGATATCTCACCAAAGGCAGACAGGGTGGCCTCCAACTCAGAGCTCTCACTAGTGCCTGACAGGGTAGCCTCCAACCCAGAGCTCTCGCCAGAGGCTGACAGAGTGTCCTCCAACCCAGAGCTCTCACCAGAAGGCTGACAAGATTGCCTTGAACCCAGAGATCTCACCTGTGGCTGACAGGACGACTTTCACTCTAGAGCTCACACCTGAGGCCAGTGGGACAGTCTTTTCAGCGTAGTATCCTTCCGATACCAACAGGGCACCCTATGCTTTAGAAGGTAAATCGGTGTATAGTTGGTGTGTATTTGAATGCAAATTTTAGAATATGAGTGGACTTATGAACATTTCTACAATGAGGAACTTGAGGATGATGATGTTGGAATGGGGGGTCTGGTACCGACTTGAATCTCTGGATCAAACTTTTTTATTGCTAATGATGAACTTGTGTTTTATGATGAATCTACATTTGATGACGATTTTGTATTTAACACCAAACAGTTGTGTTGTGCTGAACCTTCATTTGAGGGGAATTATACTTTTTGATTGCCTATGAACCTTTATATAAATATGAATGAATCATGGTTTGACCATCGACTAGTGTTTAAGTGTAATAAAGACTGTGCTTATGTGGCCACTCTGAGACCGGAGCCTGCCACGGAACCTGAGACTGTTCTCAAAATCAGTTCTATTCCAGCATTCTTTTCTGTGTGGGATTTAGTGCCAAAGTGCTCTGCACCACCCAGATCCAACCTCTCATCAGCATGTAAGTTCAAGCAGGTGGCAGCTTACACCTACTCAGCTGCCAGGCTCTGCTCCAGAACCTTTTCCCAACCACTCCTGAGCTGAACCTGTGGTACTTCCTGAGGCCACCCCTAAGCTACTGCCTGAACAGCTTCAAAAGCATGCATTAAGCATATTGTTATCTGCCTTACAGCAAGAAGGTCCTGGGTTTGAGTGAGAGTGTTTCTGTGTGGAGTTTGCATGTTCTCCTTGTGCTTGCATAGGTTTGCTCCGGGTATTCTGGTTTCCTCCCACAGTTCAAAGACATACACATTAGACTGGCTGTTCCAAATTGACCGTGGGTGTGAGTGTGAATGGTTGTGTGTCTGTGTGTTGCCCTGTGATGGTCTGGCGAGCTGTTCAGGGTGTACCCCGCCTTTGCCCAATGTCGTCTGAAGTAGGTACCAGCCTCCCTGCAACCCTAGTTGAATTAAGTGGCTCAGCAAATAAGAAGAGATGAGACTTGTAGGGCACATGGTTAAATTTATCCATTGTTATTCAGATGATGTTAAATGTGTTTACTTTAGATCATGCCATGCCGGAGTGTTTTGAGTTGATTCTTTAAATTGTACTGGAGTTGATTCAAAAATTACTGGAACCAAGCAACCAAATCCTCCTCTTTCTCCTTTAATAGTGTATAAAGTATAGTCAATGAGCACCCCTTAAACCCAAAAGCCCCGTGCTTGACAGGATGTTAGGATTTTATTTATGCAATTCATTATATTTATTAAGCAGCGACTCCCACCGAGTGATGTGCTTTTAATGGATTTCCAGTCACTCCACAAGCTCGACTTTGTGCAGTAAAAGACTTTCTGGAGTGCATTCAGCTCCTCAGGATAAACACCTTAAGCTTTAAAACGGATGCAGTGCTTGTGTTTTACGATCTCTGTCACTACCGAGACGCTCTATAATAATCACAGACTATTAAAGGGATGGCTGGTTTTAGTTCTCTGGTTTAATTTACAAGTGAGTTGTATTTTATTTTTTGGAACTGAAGTGTAAATATATTTATAATCAAGTGAAAAAATCTAACCTTTTACACATGATCACTCATGAATGATCATCATCATCATCATCATCATCATCTCTCCCTCCACTCTTCTCTCTGTCTCCACCTTTCTGTCTCATCTGTCTTTGTTTCTCCATCTTCCTCCTTCCCTTGTTCCTCTCTCTCTCTCTCTCTCTCTCTCTCTCTCTCTCTCTCACACACACACACACACACACAAACACACACACACACAC
>JAQMYF010000025.1:10431065-10441399 GCA_030014195.1 Neosilurus mollespiculum | reverse complement strand
GAGAGAGAGAGAGAGCGATTTGTAATTTTCATATATCGAGACTTTCTCTTTATCTTTGTCCTATTCTTACTTGGTATGGAGCAAATGTGTGCACACAAGTTCCTCCGGAATGTATAAAGTATTCTGATTCTGATTCTGATGATAGTTGTGTGTTGAGTGTTCTCCCCATGATAGCATGGCTTTCCTCGGGGTACTTCTGTTTTCTACAGCAGTCCAAAATCACTACTCTGTGTCCTTCTGAGACCCAAAAATAATGTTGTGTGTCTTCTCATTTCTTCACACTGCTTCTGTCCCTCACCCCCAAATAACTATTGAACTTGATCAATGTCTAACCAAACTTCTTCTTGTTTAAAAAGAGTAATACCCAATGGCTCTCATATAAGGATCTTACAATGACATACATACAATATTGTTGGGAAAAAATATGATGTCCTCATAAGAGGACATTGGGGTCTCAAGAGGATATGGCCCATAGGTGCGAGTGTGAATGGTTGTTTGTGTCAATGTTAGTCCGGTGACCTGTTCAGGGTGTAGCCACGGAATTGATTCCAATTCTGTTATGGGAAAAACATCCCCAATTTTTTACAATTATTCATTTAATATAGTATTTTGGCAATGCATCTATTGTTTTCCAGAGAACATGGCATAATATTTTAAAACATGGACATAATTAATTAACTCTGAAAGAAGAAGAAGAAGAAAAAGAAAAAAAAAACAGCCCACAAAATTCTGCTTTGATCACTGCCTAAATCTGTATTTTTAATATATGCTCAGTTGGTAAAAACTCAATTGGGAAAAACCTTATCCTACTAGGGTCAGCTGACACGTGGTGAAGGTGGGGTACACCTTTAACAGCTTGCCAATCCATTGCAGGGCAACACACACAACCATTCACGCTCACACCTAGGGGCAATTTTTCACAGCCAATTAGCCTAATGTGCATGTCTTTGAAACCAGAGTACCCAGAGGAAACCCACACAAGCACGAAGATAACATGCAGACACTACACAGAAACAACCTCACCAAGACCGAGACTTGAACCCAGGACCTTCTTGCTGTGAGAACGACATGCGAACCACTACACCACCACACAGCAGCGCCCTGATTAAAACCTTGAACTATTTAATATCAGTGATGAAGATAAACTCAAGAATATACCTGATTAGATCACTTATAACAGATGAATGATTATCTCACCTATGATGAAAAGGCTTGTTATTATGCAGGACTCAGGTGCAGATGTGGTGTTTTTCTGAACACTTCTTTAACATGGTGAGGTGAGAACGTGATCACGTGACAATGACGTATTTTATCTTTGTGGGTCATTAATTTCTACTCTTACTGTATAAGCTCTATGTCTTGTTTCTATACTGTACATAATCACACACACACACATACACATTAAACTGCTGTAAACGATTTTATAATATAATATTCATTAAGATTTAAGATTTAAGATTTAACTGAAAACAAAGCTCAATGATTTGGTGAGACTTGGTGTTGCTCAGCACCTGGATCCCTTGTTGACTTGGGTGTGTGGGGGTTAAAAGAGGTGGAACTGGGAAGGGAGGTATAATTGTAACTTTATTTAGCAGAGTGTGTATTTCACCTGCTTTAAAGTACAATATGACTGAAAGAACTCGCAGCCAAGTGGACACTGAGGTCCTCGGTGATGTCAGTGAAGAATTTCAGACAGGTAGGATGTTTCTAAAAGATTTTTTTTTTCATAATCGAAGGACTGTTTTTACTTATACCTTCATTATAATTCCTCCAGCAGATGATGGCCGGTCGAAAAGTTTAGGTTTCTGTGGGCTTCTCCTTACGGTTCTGTCTTTTCTACTCATTCTCATGACCTTCCCGTTTTCTATATGGTGCTGCTTAAAGGTATTCAGCAGGTTTTCTTTCTTCATGAACTTTATAAGCTGTGTTGATTTGATAATTCAGATACATGTGATAGATGATACTGATATGATGTTAGTGAACAGCAGAACGAGTGTGAAATAAAATAGTACAGAGACATTTGTGTCTCATAAATGTTTGCTTAGAAACACAAAACTCCCTGTTCAAGATTTTCAAGATGTAAGTATTTTTAAGACGAAGTCAGTTTTGCAATGTTTAATGCTAATGGTTGTAAAAAGGTTTAAAAAACTATAAAAAAAAAAAAAATACAACTCAGATGAAATTTGTGAAGATCTGTACACCGATGTTGAAACAATGTCACAACATCAGCACTGATTCGATCACAACACTGCAGCTACAGTTGAGATGTTTATGGGACACGATCATGATTTCTCAAAGCCGGTGTTTATTGTATTACACTTCATTTATTCTGAAAACTTCTCTGTAATTAAAAGATTGTCAAGGAATATGAGAGAGCAGTAATCTTCCGTTTAGGGCGACTCCTCGGTGGAGCAAAAGGACCCGGTGAGTTAAAATCCAATCACACTCCTCTAAGTTCTCCAACATAGAAGCTTATAAACTTTAAATGAAAAATGTTTTTAAGGTATTTTCTGGATCCTTCCATGCGTGGACACGTTTCGGAAGGTTGATCTAAGGATGGTGTCTTTCAACATTCCTCCTCAGGAGTTGAGTATCTTTTACTCATCTCGCCTCACATTCTATACCACTTTATTAGGGTTACAGGGAGGCTAGAGCTCATCCTAGCCGACTTCAGGCAAAGGCAAAGTACACTCTGAACAGCTCACCAGTCCATTGCAGGGCAACACACACCCCTAGTGGCTATTTTGAGTACCTAGTTGACCTAATGTGAATGATTTTGGACTGCTGGATGAAACCAGAGTACCCACGCATGCACAGGGAGCACATGCAAACTCCACACAAAAATGCCCTCGCCAAGCCTCAAAGCCAGGACCACCGTACCTTCTCGTATCTTTGTTTTTCAAAAGAAAAGAAATAATTGAAAAGAACTCTAATTTGTGGGACTTACTAGATGGCTGGGGTTTGACCTTTCAAGGTCACTTAAGTTCAAAGGTAATTGTCTCACTTAAAAGTTCATATATGGTTTCCTATTAGTGTTCCTTAGTAACAGCATGTCCATCAGCACTCATTTTGAACTTATAACTGCTCTATCTCCAAGTCTGTGACCTTGTTTTTACCTTTGCCTTTGACCTTGACATTTCAAAATCAAATCATCTCTGGGATTCAGGTGGGATAGTGACCCCACCAAGTTTGATGGAAAACTTGGAAAGCATGAAAAGCAGACAAACAAATAAACAATCGCCGGCAATTACAATACAAAACTGTGGCGGGAGTGATAATGCTTTGATTTTTGGCTTCTGCAGGTGCTAACCAAAGACTCAGTGACCATCATGGTAGATGGTGTGGTGTATTACAGAGTCTTTAATCCTACAGTGTCTATTACTAAAGTGGAGGATGCTAACTTGGCTACGCAGATGTTGGCACAAACCACTCTGAGGAACATGTTGGGCACCAAGAGCTTGGCAGACATTTTACGAGACCGGGAAGAGATGGCTGAACAGATGGAGGTGAGAAATCCCCTAATATTCTTATTAATATTCTTAAATTAAATAATTCCCATTTAAATCTAAAAATTAAGTAAACTCATCTAAACCTTTACGTCGTCCTGACAGGAAGTGCTCTATGCTGCGTCTAAGAACTGGGGGATTAAACTTGAGCGGGTGGAGCTAAAGGATGTGAAACTGCCCCAGACTTTACAGAGAGCCATGGCTGCTGAGGCTGAGGCCACCAGAGAGGCTCGCGCCAAGGTCAGGGCTCACAAGGCTTTCTGACTGGCTGATGACTGGTCTTAAGGAATGCTGACCAATCTGGCTGATAATCCATTAGACGCATCTTTATAGTTCTTTTACCATGCCTTTCTTTTATTAGGAAATGTATTCAGAAAATAAAATCAGCATTAAAATTAATGGTACTCCTTTAGTGTGTGTGTAAATTCATGGTTTCATAAAATGAGGAATCTGAAGCTACTACTTTACTTTCATGCTGTACAGGTGATAGCTGCTGAGGGAGAGATGAGGGCCTCGTGTGCGTTGAAGGAGGCGGCGGACGTTATGTCCGAGTCTCCAGCTGCTCTCCAGCTGCGCTACCTACAGACGCTGGCTGAGATTGCCACAGAACACAACTCCACTGTGGTCTTCCCCATTCCTGTGGACCTCATTACCAGCTTCCTGAAGAAGTGACCAAACAACTGAAACTCTTATCTCCTTAATGTGTTATTATTTCTTTATTTATGCTAAATTATATTATTCGGAAATTGTACTAATAGGAAACGTGTGTAGTTACCAGAATAACGCCTGGAAGTTTGAACTGAGCAAACAGCCCTGAAAATGTTCATACAGTAGAAAGAGTTTAATATTTTACAGAATACACTACATTACATATAAAACATGTAAAATATAAGTATAATTTCTTATGACATTAATTCCATTGTGAACTCGCTGTCTCAGTGATTTAAAGAGCCCTTTAAGCAGTTCAGACAAGCAGATAATCTTAAATAAATGTTGTAATTATAATCAAAATAAAGTGATAGAACTGATTTATTCATCTATAGTGAATAATAAAGTCCAGCTAATGAGTACGAGAGAAGTCCTCTTTATTAACCCTTTAATTTTATGTAATTAAATTATCAACTCATTGTAATTTGGCGTCACAATGTGGCCTTTGTCGAAGTCACTCAGATCATAACACTTGCTCATTCTTCCTGCTTCCAACACATCAAGTTCGAGAACGAACACCTCACCTTCTGCCTGACATATTCCACTTCATCGCCACATTGTGATGCTAACCACCTAGGTTTATTCATCTCTAAAACAGCAGATTTTGTGAGGTATTCCTGGTATGCGGTGGTATGTACCTACCAAAAGTGATCCAATGAAAGACAACCAGTAAACTGACAAGAGCATCATAGTTGCCAAAGGCTCAGTGATGTGTACGGGGAGCGAAGGCTAGTATGTCAGGTCTGATCCCACAGAAGAGCCACTGCAGCACAGCCTGAAACTGTTAATGCTGGCTATGAGAGAAAGGAGTCCGAACACGCAGTGTATCACGGTTTGTGCGTGTATGGGGCTGCATGCACTCAAATCATTCAGGTGGTGTTAATGTTATGGCTGATTGATGTACTTTATATTAAAAATGACTTTAATTTTATTTGCAGCTCAAGAAAGTGTAAACATACTGGTCATACTATAGATATTGTATTCTCATGTCATGCAGCCTGACAGGAACGACGACTGTTTGAGCGAACACGCGTTCACTGGCCTTCCGGGTGTTATGGACACACACATGCTCCAACTAAGTTTCTCTCTACTAGCCAGTGTTTATGGTATTTCCATATTACTGTGGTATTTAGACTTGTATTGTCTCACAATTTAAGAGTAATTTTTCTCTCTTTTCTGGCCTCGTGTTATCAGAGCAATACCGCCAAACCACAAGGGGGCAGTAAAGCGTCGACTCACCAAAGACACAACTAAAGAAAATCCTATTAACGTCTTAATACTAACAAAATCTACTTTGTGACGCTTTTTGTAACGTTAAAACGACAAAGTTAATGCGTGAGTCGCTGCCGTGTTAGCAATCTTTTTAAAAAAATCACTACTAAACAGATAACAACGCAAACACCGCACCACGTTTTGATCGCGAAATAACGCCATATTTATAGACTTGTTCTAACACGTGACCTGTTCTGCTGCCTGCATTATTTAACCAATCAGATTTTAGCACTGCTGTGATGATAAACGCTGTTAAACCTATCGTTTCTCCGCGTAGGCGGGGCTACACACAAGAGCATTTTAATGCTTAATTAAACATAAAACCATGAAAAATAATAACATCAAAATAAATAAATAAATACATACATACATACATTTTATACATGGATATTATGTGATTTCACCAGTCACTTTCTAGTCTGCTTATAACATTTTTACATTAATGATGATGATGATGATGATGAATAAAAACTAAACATAAACTATTTTACTTAAAGTTCATTCATTCATTTATTCATTCATTCATTCTTGTTCCGCTTGTTCTGGGGTCGGGTCCTGGGGACTGTTACCTAAAGTTCTGTAACATTTTTTACATGTCTACGCTGTCTTTTCATGCTAAGTTATTTTATGTAATTGTTTACTTGCATGATAATATTAATATTGACAAACCAGTATTTCCCCAATCACACTACCTTTGTTAGACATCTTTATGTTTCTTTGGTTTCCTTTAAAAGGGGTGGAAATACATGGAAAATCATGATTCTTGTTTTAACCTGGATCATACTGTCTGATCACATAGGTCCAAAGTTTCAACAACAGTGAGTGGCATCTGTACAGCATTAATCTAAACCGTTATAGTCATACCAGGCAAACATATGTAAAAAAAAAAAAAAAAAAAAAAAAGGTGTAAATAGTTTTTTTTTGCTACATAATATTATTATAAATCTCTGATGACTTGGAAAGGATCCATACAGAGATACAGCATTGTCTCTTTACTTAAAACCTGTAAACCAGCTGTAGAAAATTCTTACAATAATCTGATATGACTTACAATTATCTTTAGGTATTGATCTGTGTTAACCCTGTACAATTACAATGTATCACCATTTGGCAAATTCCAAATATAGAGTTTTTGTGCAAAACTCCACTTGATATCGATAATTTTTGTTCTAGGTGAAATTTTGGACCCTGACAGATCAGAAAATATGGCTCAAGGTAAAAATGCTGGGGTTCTGTTTCAAGAAACCTTGTTTGGTTTGTAGATGAATCTCATCTTTATACAAATAAATAAACAAAAGATGCAAAACGATGTAGGAGGAGACAAATTGGACAAAATGTATGGGAAGAATTACAATATATTTTACAGAAAATACAGGGGGATTTGTATATTTCCTTCAGAAAAGGTCCTCAGCCTATTGAGTAACCACAAGTGATGTCTGAGGATTACAATGCTCTGAAATCCTCCAATCAGCTTTCGTCCTCCCCTCAACTCCTTCCTCAGACTTTCCTTGGCTACGCTTTTGACTGATCCTCATGTTATATCTGAGACACATGCAGCTCATTTGGAGTGTTGTTCTTTTCAACATTCTGTGCGGTAACAATGGATCCTTGGAGGCTTGTGGTTTTGGTGGCCTTCTTCATGCTCAGCAGAGGTGAGAGATGACACAAGTTGGTACTTTTATCAGTTTGTTTAGAGAATCTGATGTAGTTTCTTGATCAGAAGACTTTCCTTTGTAGTTTCACTACATTACTTTCCAAATACATTCATGCTCAACATTGAGGGTTAATTTCCAGCAGAGGAAGTAATGACATTTGAGTGGGGGACAAAATATTCAGATCTTTTACTTAATTACAGGTAACAATACCACACTGTGCAAAAACAATCTACTAGTCGTGCAATCAAAACATTACTGAGATAAAAGTATTAAATTATCATAACATTTTATTTTAAGTATAAAAAGTAAAGTACTTATTATGCAGTAAAGTGGTGTTTTACAATTATATGATGTCTTTGGATTACTATTACTGGTGCATTAGTGTACACATTGCTTGTAATTGCTGTAAATGTTTATGGTTAAGTTAATTTTAACTCATTTTAAAATAAAAAATGGAGTTTAATTGCCATTGCAGAAAAAACAAGAGCACTTGGAGAGCACAAGCCTTCACCAAGCCCAGCAATCCACATATGAACCAAAATGTAAAAAAAAAACTCATATTGTTAAACAATCCTTTAAAAATTCCTCGAACCACAATTTAATCTGGATCATCTCCAAAATCTAATGGAGTGTTCCTTGTCTAGAGTCCCATCTCTGGTAGAAATTAAATAAAAATCCATACATGATTTGGTATGTAATCCTGCTAACAAGCACACAAACAAACCAACAAACACACAAACCTACTATAGATTAAACCTGAGCTGAATCTCTACGGTGATATAAAATAAATATGACTAAATCCTAATTTAAGAGCTCATTTATTTACTTCACATGTTGAACCTGGGGTCGAGAACCTCTTTCAGTTTTTATGCAGTTTTCTCTCTTTCTAATCAGGAGTCAGAAATTCTTTAACTGAACACAACATGAATAATCATCTTACTGAGGGTCAGGCGGGAGGGACTGAGGGTCAGATGCTGGAGTTGCTTTTTATAGCACTGTGATCCAATTGTACCTCTTACATAAATGCTAATTACAAAGCTTAGATCATCACTAAAGACTGACGCTTGTAGCACAGCACATGCATGTTAGCATTTCTCGTTCCTTTCAAAACAGAATGCAGGAGAAAGGTGTGATGAACAAACAACAGGGAAAAATAAAGTTGGTGCAGTGGCATGTGGTTAAATCACTGTGGATCACTTACTCACTCATTTGCCAAACCGCTTAATCCTAGGCTGGAGCCTATCTCAGCCGACACTGGTTCGCCAGACCATCCCTAGGCCAAGACACACACAACCATTCACACTCACACGTAGGGATAATTTAGAACAGCCAGTTAGCCTAATGTACATGTCTTTGGACTGTGGGAGGAAACCAGAGTACACAGAGGAAACCCACACAAGCGCAAGGAGAACATACAAATTCCATACAGAAACACTCTCACTCGAACCCAGGACCTTCTTGCTGTAAGGCAGATAACAATTGCTCCACCGTGCCACCCTATTACTAGTTTAGCAAGTGTTTAGCATGGCTGATAAATCCTTTTTGAAAAGCTACTGTCCAGTACAGAAGGCTTGTTTGTGTTTGGATGAATCTTTTATAAGCTATTTTGTACAGTTGGCTAGTAATGCTCAGAATGCTAACGTTGGCATTCATGTTCTTAAAGTTGAATTCCAGTTGAATCTGCAGGTTTATGTCATGACAGCTCTTGTTAATGCTAACTCTACTTGAATCACCAAAGAGTCTGACTGAAGAGTTTTGTGTGTATGAGCTCAACATATCATTAACATTTAATCTTGTCCTCCCACCTAACACATCTTTATTAAATACTGAAGTTAGCTCGCAAATGTCACACCTAAGCATAAATTCACAGACATCATCAACATGTTGTGTCCAACCAGGTGAAAATAAAGAGTGTGACAACTTCTCTGATGTGGACTTCCACGAGGCATTCATTGGAACCAACCTGTACGTGCGTCTGCTCCTGTACACGCGCGCCAACCTGGACTGTGGCCATGAGCTACCTCATTACAACTTCAGCAAAGTGCCGCTGTTCCACATCACCCGACCCACCACCTTCGTCATCCATGGCTACCGGCCAACTGGTGCGCCCCCTATCTGGATCAACCGCATCACAAGGCTGCTGGCTGAGCAGGCCGACATGAACGTCCTGGTGGTGGACTGGAACCGTGGAGCTGCTAACCTCAACTACTTCACCGCCGTCGCAAACACACGCCACACTGCCGCCAACATCACCGCCTTCATACACAGGATGACCGTAAGTCACAGGACAATACAAATGTCCACAAGCAACATGCTTCTTTATTTCATCTTATTTAAAACCAATAGACATTTTATTGGAAATTTAAAAATGCTGGTGAGAGGAACCCTTTGGGTCTCTTGAGTGCTATTTTTGTTCTAATCCCCCAACCTTGACTTTTGGTGGATGGCCTGCTTTTGGCAGAATTGCTGTTCTGCCATATTCTTTCCATTTTTAGCACATGCTGGAATGTTCTAAGTGTGGGATTGAATATTTAAATAAACTACTGTAGTCTGCAAGTAATACAGTCTCACTCAAATGTTTCCGTATAGAGTTGCATATTTTCATGAAAGGGGGGATATGTGTGAGATACTTTACCAAGGAGATAAGGAGTTCTGTGCTAGTAATTTGTTTGATTGTCTAAGCAGGATTACACACACACAAAAAAAAAAGTGTTGTGCCAAAACATTAGAAACAGAATTTCTACCAGTACAACTATCGTCCTTAGCGAATGGTTGCACTCTCTGATAGCACCTCTAGTTACCTCCAGCATGCCACCGGTTTGTTTGTGTGTTCATTTTTGTTTGTTTGTTTGTTTGTTTATTCGCAACTTTATGTAAAAAATTATGATGCAGATCATATTCTGGATCCAAATTCGTTTTTAAAGATTCTTTAACATTGTGAGATATAGTGTGAAGTGTGTTATTACTTAACCCGTTAGGTGCTCTGTATAATTTCTCTTATTTTTTTTCAGCTTGGTGGAGCTTCTGGTTAATTAATATAATCTTAGATAAAAACAGTGTCAAAATGACATTTGTTTTTCATAAATCGTTAAATGAAAACTTAAACGTACTTGGGACCCCAGTGCAGCTAACTGGGTTATCAAATGCCGGCCATGTCTCTCACTGTCTGTGGTGAGAGGCATGTAAAAGAACC
>JAQMYF010000025.1:10406583-10426335 GCA_030014195.1 Neosilurus mollespiculum | reverse complement strand
TATATAGTAGTCCGAGTGGGATATATAAATTGCTGCTCACAAAGGACCTTGATACATAACTGAATTGATTTTTTTTCCGTCTATCTCTAAAAACTGTATTTTTTGTTTCATCAGTAATATCACTGATACTGATAACCAGTCAGGCCATTATGTACCATCATATTTAAAACTGTTTCCAGGTGAACTAATGTTCATAAAGAGCTCACACATTTGTTTTCACACACTTAACCACCTTGAAATAAAATGCATTAGCAACAGTAGTCGGCTTGGCTCGAGGAAGGTTGCAGTGAGAAGAGCTTCTTTATACTTTATTTATAATAAAGTATTTATATATTTATATGTTTTACATGAGAAGTCATCACTTTCTGCTAGCATGTTGAGTCTAATGTTTAAAGCTTCACTCAGTAGGATTTCTAGGGAATCTATTAGCAGAAATATAATATAATACTTATACCTGTGTTTTCTTTAGTGTATAATCAGCTTTTATCATTGCTGATTTTCGTCAAAAGTAGGCTGCATAACCGTCAGCATGTTTCTGCCCTGCGATGGCCTGGCGAGCTGTCCAGGGTGTACTCTGAAGAAAGCTAACAGCATTTCATGCTTATACAAGTGGTAGCTTGAATCCAAAAGGTGCACAGGGTGTCCCAAAGGTCACTGTACACTTTTAATAAATTCCTAAAAATTTACACAAGAAACTGAGTGTGTTCATATTTTTAATATCAACAAAGGAGTAACTGCAGTTTTACTCGCTCGACTTGCCATCACATTTCAATGCCTTGAAGACTAACTGTATGCCTCCACATGAGCGCCTCCGTTTTCGAACAACCTCCAGCCACCTTAAGACACATGGAAATTACCTGAAGATACTGCAGGAGTTTGCTGTACCACAACTTCATGCGAGGAGTGACCTTGCTAATGTCTTTTTTTCAACAAGGCTCTTTTGTTGATATGAAAAATATGAATACACTCAGTTTCTTGTGTAATTTTTAGGAATTTATTAATAGTATATAGTGCCTTTTGGGACACCCTGTATACTACAGGTGCCTCAGTTGGTAGTACATAATGGAATTTTTGAGTCTTGAATGTTGTATATATGTAGGGTCAGTGGCGGCTAAGTGGTTAAGGCTGATCCAAAGGTTGGTGGTTCAAGCCCCAGTCACACCAATAGGTTGGGGGTTCAAGCCTTGAGCAAGGCTCTTAACCCTCATCTGCTTAGTTGTAGAAATTACATTAAAAGAAAATTTAAAATAATAGGGTCTGCAAAATACTGTAAATGTATGAAGATACTGTTCTTCCTCCTTGACATCTTCACCAAGCACAGATCGTGTCATCTGTTCATTAGCATGACATCAGTAGCCATGACTATCAAATGGCCACAGCACTGAACCATAGCCAACAGTAGTAGTGCTATTGAAGGTATTCTTGGTGAAAACAAGATCCCGATTTGTTTATCTTGACAGCATTTGGTCTGAGAGGAGCTAATGGTCATATTGATTTCTATGCCAATGGTGGACTCGACCAGCCAGGGTGTCCCAAGACAATCTTTTCAGGTCGGTTCATAAGAACTTTACAAGGTAGAACTTTCAGAATGTACAGTATGAACATGGTGTTGCTTTCTCTTCTCTTTTAGGAAAGTCCTACTTTGTTTGTGACCACCAGCGCTCTGTTTTTCTCTATTTGTGCTCTCTGAACCGCACATGTCACCTCACTGCTTACCCCTGTTCCTCCTACACCGACTTCCTCAATGGCCAGTGCCTGCAGTGTGATGCTTTTAAACCAGCTTCCTGTCCTGTTCTGGGTAATGTGAAAATATCACCATGTAGATGAGTAACAAATGAAAAGAAAATCTAATATGAATTGATCACTGAGATGAAGCAGAACATCTTCCATGTTCCTTAGTATTTCTGGTACATGTCAGTGGAACTGTACAGGAGCGATAAACACTGCTCCTATCTTCCTTCAGTCAATATTTTAAATATGATGATGATGATGAGGGTGGGGGTGGAGGTGCTGATAGGTCTGGGGTGAAGGCCATAGCATATGATTTGGGTTAGCCTACTGTGCATGTTTTGGACAGTGAGAGGAAACTAGAGTACCTGGAGGAAACCCCTTTAAGCATAGGGAGAACATGCAAACTCCACACAGAAATGCCCAAGCTGGGGAATCGAACCCAGTCCTTCCTCTGAGGCAGCCATGCTAAGCACTGCACCACCGTGCCACCCTATATCCATTATAACATTATATAATAAAAAATGAAACCAATGGTTTTCTTTTTATTTGTCATCCATCCATGTGTACACAGTAGCATTATGAGTGGGTGTGATAACTAATACAGTTTGAGATTTTTTCTCTAGGATACGATCTGAGCCAGTGGAGGGATACACTGTTGACTCTGGGCCAGACGAAGGTTTATTTCTCGACCACAGCAGAGCTGCCGTACAAGAGTGAGTTTTCAGAACTGTGGTACATGATCTCTTCATAAAATCCCATTTTAATCATAAAGGAACTACTTTTCAATTAATTTGTGAAAGAGACAAGTTACATAGTGGACACTGTGACGTGGAACCAGTACCTGCGATGGGGGGTTGTTATCCTTCGACTACACAGCATTAAAAACGTAACCGAGGCGAGGATTGACCAGTAAGTAACACTAAAATTTTATGTGTGTGTGGTCTAGCTATTCATCACATTGTGGGGACATAAATCTGTTTACACAGTCACGTTGTGGGGACTTGGCTTCCTTATGGGGACAAACCACATGTCCCCATGACGTAAATCATTACATTTTAAGGTGAAGATGTTTTAAGATTAGGGTAAGGTTGGGGTAAGGTTATAGTAAGGAAAGTAGTGGTTATGTTTAGTGTTAGGGAAATTTCTAGTGTTTAGGAAAATTTCTCCAGGAAATTAATGCAAGTCTATGTATTGTCCCCACAAGTTATGGAAATGAGACTGTGTCTGTGTGTGTGTGTGTGTGTATATATTTTCATGTGATATATTTTCCTGTAGTTGATGAGAAACGTGTCTGTTGTTGCTCAGTAAGCTGCTGCGGTTCGAGCAACACAGCTCCATGCGGTTGCTCGCCCAGTTTGATGAGGACTTGTATCCAGTTCAGAAGATCTCACTCCAGATTGTTACTGGGAATGTGATCGGACCTCAATGTAAGATTCGTCTTCTCCGAATAACCATTACACCACTGGATCTGCCAGAGAGGTGAGCGCTGGTTCAAGAGATAAGTTGCAACCGAATTGTCTTGTGGACTGTCCATAGTGATAAATGGATCAAAGGCATTATTAAATAAATATAAACATAACAAAAGTGTACAGTAATTGCTATTAAACTACAGCCTTGCACACCGCACTGTCGATTGTATTCTTATAACAGACAATATATTCAGTTATTAAACCAATTAATCCACTAAGGTCACAGCCAAGTCTGGGCAAAGGGGAGGTACACACTGAACAGCTCACCAGTCCATCATAAGGTCAACACACACACAACCATTCACATTCACACCTGGGGGCAATTTGGAAGAGCCAATTAGCCTAATGTGCATGTCATTGGACTGTGGGAGGAAACCCATGCAAGCACAGGGAGAACATGCAAACTCCAGACAGAAACGCCCTCGCCAAGCCTGTGACTCAAACCCCAGACCTTCTTGCTGTAAGGCGGACGTGCTAACCACTACGTCACCATGCGGGGTATAGCTATTAAAAAATAAGACTAACAAAATTAGAGTTTTCCAAAAAAAAAGTAGAAAGAAAACTAAAAAAAAATCACACTGAAGAACACCGCACAAACTCTAACAAAATAGGTATGCAGGTTAAATTAGCATTGTTTTTATTTCTTTAGTTCTGTTTTCCCCCATTCGATCTGTGCTGTGGTTGCTAACGCCACTTTGAAGATGAAGATAGACAGTGATGAATTAGATCCAGAAGGTGGCAGTAATGAGCAGTAAAGTTAAAAAACTAATACTAAAACTAAATATAAAATAAACTAAAACTAATCAATTCCTCAAAACTAATTGTGCACTTGTAAACAAACTACAACTCAACTGAAATAAAAGAAAGTAAAAGACTAAATAAAAATAAAAAATATTATAAATTCCAACACTTTAACAGCATACCTCCTCCTTACTTAAAGGTGACCACTTACCAGGTTTTTTTTTTTTTTTTTTTTTTTTAAATAAACAGGAAATATAGACTGTTATCTCTTGGGAATAAAATTGAATCAGCCACAAAGTCTTCCTGAAACCATTTGCTTACTCCTGTACACAAGTCTCCTGAGATTATTAAACAATCTCCTGAGATCAGTAAACTTTTTTCTTTAAAATCGTATGCTCTTTTCTGTTTGTTAACACTTGACTTCTGACTTTTCCACTTTCTACAAATAGGTGTTGCACTGACAAGTGCTTTAGCGTTTCTCCAGTCACATGGTCTTGGTATTATTGTAAACAGACACGAAACCAAAACAAGATGTAAAAAGATGTTATATTCAGCCAAAATGAACTGATACTGGAGGACGAGACGCAGATTACTCAGTAGTGAATGTGCATCTTTAATCTTGTAATCCGGTCGGCAGAATAAAATCCTTGTGGTATTTTGAGCATCACCGCTTCAGAATTCTTTATGCTACAGAAATCCTGTGAATCTAGATCCTGTGAATCTGAATATCTGCCCAACTATTAAATCCTTGTTACACAGTAAGCATATTTCAATTATTCTTCTTAACGTACAATTTGAAACCACAAACTGAAAAACGAGACAAGCTGCATCTGAAAATTCAATATGCACCAATGTCATTTAAGCCGTCAGTCATCACCTGAAGCCATCAAACTAAACTCATAAATATGTAGGTTTTACAAAGCACAATGTTAGTAGGAACAGTTGGGAGGAACAACGTGGAGATGAACATTTCATTCATTTGCTCTCATTTCTTCTCCAGGCCTCCAATGTGTCGCCATGACCTGGTCATGGAGGAGAATGCAGAGGTCACCTTTAAACCGCTGTCATGTGATCAACCTCATCTGTAAGCCTTCACAAAGTTGTTACCTGCTGTATGTTACAAATGCAAACCAGCTACATCAAGGAGCATGTAGCATCTGGTGAAGCAGCGACGGAAACATGGCACTGTGGATGATCTGGTGCCTACACACGGACAGGTTATATATTAGACCACTGAAAAGATGGTTAAGGACTTTCTTCTCCACTGTCTAATCTACTGCATTTCACACCACTGGAACGGTTTATTTGGATTCCCGGTATGAATAAATGTATTAATCTATTCATTTCCCTGCAAAGGAAACATTGATACTTCATAATGCTTTGTAATGCAGCATATACTTTTTGTCAATTTACTGCTTCAGAGAAATTGTTTATAGTGTTTTTTTTTTTTTTTTTTTAACTCAATCCTGTTAACAAAATAATTTCAAACTTCAAGAATTCTTGAAAGTTCCTCTCATGGATCTTCTGATTTCTTGAGGTTCCTATCTGATTGGCTCTCCAGATGAGCCAAAGTCACAGAGCAACAGGGCAACTTCTCACAGCCCTGAGCTCTGTAATCTCTGTTCTCCATATATTGTTGTGGGTTTCCCTGAGGTCCTCTTGCTTACTTCCAGTTTATGGATTGGCTAAGATCAAGTACTCCTATCCATGAATGTGTGTGTGAGAGAGATGGTGTGTGATGGCCTTCTGTGTATTCCTGGGATATATGAACATATGGGATATATATACACAACAGAAAAATGCTGAATGTTTTTGCAATATAAAAAAAGAAAATCAGGGATAATGCTCACAATATGATTCAAGGTCATAAGGAAGATGACGGGAGCATTCTGGTACACATAGACGTTTTTCACATCTGTCAATTTATCACCTTCTCATTTTACAGTGTTTTTGGGGGTCTTAGACCACTGTGGCTCTCAGCCCTTCATATTGGAGTTAAACTGCAACCCTGACCAGGATAACATGTTTACTGAAAATTAATAAATCATGAGCCTCCTTATTCGTGTAAACATGAAAAGAATGACAACAAAAAAAAGATTTAAGAAAGGCAAACAAAAGATGTGTAGATTATTTATTTGTACAAAACTATATGTACATCATGAAATGATGATTCTCAACATAAAAACAACTGTTTCTCTTACAACAGATTAAAAGACACCGAAGGGGAAGAAAGAGTAACAGAATGTACCTGAACAAACTCCTAATGGAATCTCTGTATATTTTATCAGTCCAATTTAAACTACTTTAATATGAACCAAATATCCTTTGAAGGTGTTTCTGTGACCGTGATCAGAGGTTTATTCTGCTAACAGCTGGTAATGTTTTTAGAGCTGGTGTGATGGTGACTGCTGGTGGTTTTAAAAAAGACGATATCCATGAAGATGAAAGCAATTCATTAATCACATAATGTAACATTTAATCAGGAAACATAAATCTACACTCTGTATGCCCATGAGCCAAGCGTGTGAACTTCAGAATTACTTTATATACATAGAAAAGTTTGAGAAGCACTCGCGTGCGATCCTGAAGCTTCACTTCGGTCCCATTCCTCACCACTGCGCCCCTGGAAACATTTCAGACGTTACAGACAGAACAAAAAGCTTTAAATCATTCCTGAGTAAAAAATGGTTTTTTTAGTCTTTACCGTTATTCGCCTTCCTTTTCACACGTGGACCAGGCCGACTGCGGCGGCGAGTGAAATTCCGCCTGGTGGTAAAATTCTGGATGGGTCTTTTTGGATGAGGGTTGTCCTGTACAGAGGTGGGACGGTACTTAAAACCCTTCGAGTCCTTTTTTTTTTTTTTTTTTTTTTTTTTTAAAAAACACTCAGAACCAACACCATCAATACCAATATCCCATCCCCTTACCCAGAGTTCTGTTCGCTGAGACACCTCCTCGGACCAGTCCGCTTCACACTCTGCCTCTTCACCCACATACACAGACTCGTTCTCCTGACTGAGCAGGAACACCACATATTACTTGGTTTAACAGAAAAGTGATTAACTTTAGGGCTGTCAGATCTAAAATGATTCACTGAAGGTGAGGAGGATATTTGCGTTCTCTCTCAGGGACTATTCAGAGATATTTACCGAGCTTGAAGTGAATAAGTGTTTTAGTATAACAGTGGTCATGCACTCTCTATTAAGGCATCTTTTGAAAAACTACATTTGAATAAAGTGCTTTTTTACTTTGAAATATGTACGAGTCTCCCAGGCAACACTTGTGTCTCCTGCACTGCTTATTTCCACTAGTACTGAAAAATCTTATTAAAAAAAAAACATTACTTCATACCAAAATATAAACACAATAAATACACGAGGAGTTGTAGATTACCAATGGTAAGCCCCTGGTGGAGTAATAAAGTCCATGTTTTCATATTAGTGTAGTCAAAATAGGCCAAAACCTTAGAAAATTAAAACAAACCTTTTTCTAGTGTTTTTTTTCATAATCATGGGTTCACCAGAATACAGTAATCGGAAATCACATTGCCATGGCAACCAATGCTAAATACCATGATTTAAAAAGAGACATCAGATAAGCAGGTAAACCGTAAACATTAGCTGAAATGCACTTGCTAACCTGTCTATCGCTATGAGTACCATGACGATAGGGGAGACCGGGGTTGGTTGAAACACATTTTAGAAGTTTGTCCCTCCTCTGCTGCCCATGCTTCGATGATTGTGACTTTAATTGACAGAGTGAGTTTTTGGTGCTATAACTTAGACAAGATTTAAGAGAACAAAATAATAATCTATGTCAGATGTTGCAACTTACCCACACTGGGGTTAGTTGGAACCTGTCACAGAGTTGGTTGGAATGATCTCATACTTGCAGTATAAAAGCTGTACTGTGCATCTGATGAGGAGTCAGGGTGGAATACAGAGGCTGGTGATCTTGCTGCATTTTATAGTGGTCACACCTTCTCAGGGTGAAAGCACCCTGTCCAGCTGCTGACCCGTTGACACTTTGCCCAAATCTGTCTGACTTAGTCACAATGTTTTCCTATTTTGTTTCTATTTATAGTATTTACACAAACAGCCCCGCAAAGCGATATTAGCTATCAGTCCACTTAATAAGAATTACAAGAGGTTTGTAGATTTTTATCTAAAACAAAGCTATACTACATTTTATCATTAAAATACCTGCCTTACGCTCTAGATTATAACCATCCAATCTTATCTTTAACCACTTTAATGAGGGGGAAAAAAAACTTATTTTGGGTGGTAATAGCAAGGCTTTTGTCAGAGCTTTAGGCACAACGTAGATGACATAACTTTTATACTTCATTTGTCTTTATTTGCATATTTCATACAGAACTAGTCCAAAATTAACTAAAAGTAATCATCTTAAATTACTTTCGTTTGCGGTACTTAGATTACATAACCGGTTACATTTTTAAAAAGTAATTAGTAAGTGTACCAGAATACTTTTTGAAAGTAATCCTTGCAAACCTGTCAACAATATCAAAATATGCACTTACACCATGTTCACTCTTCTCTTATGATTTTCATTATCTAAACAAATCAACACTCGTGGTTGTTTTACAAAAATAGGCTTATTTATTTACTCTCTGAATTTTACGGAGTATATTGTGATCTGATGTGTCTCGATAACAATATTCATACCACACATCCCACATTACCATAACCATTAACAATGTCAGGTTTGTTACCTCTGAGGTAGTATCTGAGAAAAGGTCCCTCCAGCGATCGTGATCTTCACACCTTCTAGTCTCTCCTGTCTTTTCCTTTCCAGGTCATGACGGAGATCACCAGGAGCAGGAACATGTGGCTTCTGCTGGGACTAAACCAGGAGAATTTTAATAAGTGATGGGTGACTTAAGCCAAGCCAGATTGTGTCATTTACATAGATGATATACGTGACATGTACAGGTTTACCTGTATCGACCCGATCTTGCAGAAAATCTGAGTGTCTAAAGATGTGGAACCAAGTGGCCTATAGGATTAAAAAAAATTAAAAAACAAAGCAAAAAAGTTGATCTTTTCCTCACTGGGGTGAAATAATAAAGAGATAGTAATGCAGTTTAACATGAGTCTTGACTTAGGAATGCAGAGTCCAGTAAGAAAAACTGTTCAATATACCATCCATTAATACCACTAATACCACTTTCAAACCAAAATCACTAAACAACTAAATTTACAGCAGGACGGAGGGTTTAAATGACTATTTAGGAGACAAAGCAATGAATACTTAAAGAATTTACACATTAGAGGCCAAAATTAATCTGAGGAACAGTTTGTTCTGTGGGAATTTAAAAGCTCTTCAGAAAAAAAAATGATCAAACCTCACTGAAAAAATTTTTTTTTTTTTTTTTTTTTTTTAAACTTTAAAATTAAAGAGTTAAATTCACAGTCTGCAGTACAGCTCGTTTTCTCCAGGCAATTTTGGTGAAATTTCAAGGCAAGCCTGAAGTGCGTTTCAAGGTCGTCTACACATTAACGGAGCTCATTTTGAAAAAAAAATTTCTTTAATTTCTGTTTTTCTTTCCCAATCTCAGGCCTCGTGGACAAGTACACAAATATTTTTTTAAAACATGGATTTTCCAGCTTCCTCAGGAATACAAAAAAAAAAAAAAAAAAAAAAAAATATCTGCGCCCACACAAAAATATTCTGAAGAACATGCCAAAATTAACAATCGACAACTGTAAAGTCCCGGTGGCCAATCAGAAGCCAGATCTTGTCCAAAATCGGTGATGTCATGGAAATGTTGGTTGGATCAGTGGCTTCCGCAGCGCATTCTGACCCCTCTGATCTTAAATATAGTGGGAGATTAACTGCATGTTTATGTGTAAAAATGTAAACCCTCCTGTAAGTAAAGTTAAAACCAGCACTATATTTCCTGTCACTTAAATCATCATGCGAGTGGAGACCAAAAGGCCCAAAGGCACAGATAATGGTGTTTCCAAAAAAAATTAATAAATAATTGTGCGCATATGGACAAGTCTTATATCATCAGTCTCAATCATGAAAAAAACGCTCTCACAAGTGGATTAATTCTGTTGCAGCATGGCTTAACAAACAAAATTACAATACTAAAAAGCAAAACCAACGTTCAGTAGCTCAGTGATTCATGCATCCATAAATACACAAAATACAGCAACAATGTTAAGGTTTGTATCAGGCATGAGACAAGTACCTGTTTATGATTGGCCCAACACCCTCCGCCACTTCTTGTTCTTCTACATCCACCAAAGAATACTCTTGTTCATTAGAGAACCGTTCATTCAGAGTGATGCCTTGACCTTGAAAATAATTTTCTGATACAGAACAAATGCATTAACCAAAATGTCCTAATCTCAACCCTAGCTATAAGCACCTTGATTAACTAGATAACATCTGACCTTTGACATGATGCACCAGGGTGATGATCTCCTGTGCGAACGTTCCAGAGTGCACCGGTGTCTCTGTAAATGTCCCGGAATGCTCCAGCATCGGCAGGAAGTCGAGACGTTGTCGGCCCACATTGACCAAATCGAATGATAACTGCCTTTCAGGGGAATAGCCCAAGTGGCTGCATAAAGGATTGGGGAAGGCAGAGGATGAAGAAAGCAACCATAATATTCAAATACATGAATATGAACCTGAGAATAAGTTTGCTATCGATCCTTCACTTTACTCTTATAACTATCATAACTTCAACTGTATCTAGGCATGGGCACCTCCGACAAGCTTTCAGGACTTTTAAAAAATATCTGCAGTTTAATGCCAACCATTTTTAAACCTAAGACATGAATGTAGTTCCACAGCACAGCCTTAAAGGCAATCGGTCACAAAATTTAAAAATTCTGTTGATGTACCTGAAAAAACTAAATGAACAGTATACTTTGAGAGTTTTTCTGAAACTTGTGTTCCTTAACGCATCCACATCGAAAGATTTTTAATTACCTGATTCCTTTACCACATATGGAAGGGGTCCTGACCTCTGGTGTTACATGGGGCACCATGCATGTGCAAAGTGTGATTTCTGCGGGGCCGAGGGAAGTTCACTTACATACTTTTCTCTGTTAAGTGTATCAACCATAATGTGGTTTGGTGTGTTCCTCGATCGTGCAAGGTTAAGGTGACGTTTTCTTTTAATTGCTCTTTTTAATATTCAAATTCATTATTTTACAAGCCAGAAGTGTGGGGGGGAAAAGCTACATCACAGGTGGACACCAGAACATGATGAGATGGGGAAATCAAGATTTTACGATTGCACTTTTCTTTTGTAGTAAATTTTCCTTGAACAGTGAATGGAACTGTATTGGCAAGCAGAGGCTAAATAGTAGAGGGTGTGTTATACAGAGTATAAAATGTGGATTAAATGCTATCTTTAACATCTTGTTTGACCGTCATTTACACCATCTACAAAGATTTCTCCTGCACAAATCTGCCTTACTGACTTAAAGTAAGAACTGGGAGCTTCAGGCTTGTTCGTTATCCTGTTACAACTTTACATAATGTTGCATTCATTTGATCCTCTTTAAATATCAATCATTTTATACAGTCACACTAAATATGGTATAAAATCCTCTATAAAATCCTCCAGGACTGAAAGCTTATCCGATATACCAACAAGAATCAGTTATAGAGAAAGGCTCGGATGGAGCGCATCAATAATCAACGATCCCAATCAGAACTTGGTTCTTCTTACTTGCTGTTGCGCAAAACAAAATTCATTTCCATTTCATTCCCAACAATCCACTCCATTGGGATTTGCATATTCTGGTTTGTGAATCGGTCAATTGCTGCACAGGTCAGTAAATAATGCCACTCAACTTTGAAATTGGATTACTGATCATTAAACATAGTTGGATTTCTACAGAACAAACCTAAACAACCCTCAGGGAAAATTAAGTGTTGTTTTTTCAAACTCAACTGGATGTTTGAACTTCAGTTTGATGTGAAGTTTATTATAACCTCAGACTTTGCAGGATGTATCTAAAAAGCAGAGGTCTACAATAAAGGATTCTTGCAATACTTAATCATTTTCAGGTTACTTCCTTTGTTAATTTCTTAATTCAAGCCTAAACTTTATTAAATATATTTGTGTTAATATTTTACACAGGTCTTCATCAGATTTAAGTTGGCTTTAAGCCTTTGCTGCTTTTCAGTACACCTCTGAGGGTTGAATGGATGGAGAAAAGTTCATGCCTCTTTTCACTCTCCGATTTTTTCTTCATCCTCTGCCCTGGCATCAACTTTGATGGACTTCTTGTTGCATTGATGATTATGTATTTTCCACATTTATAAAGATGTGAAAAAATGAGAACGATGTCCTTGGATGACACAAGGAGTAGGAAGTAACAGCACATGGTTATTCAGTGACTATAGGAAAGCTCTTCAGTGGAAAGACTTGTCCAGTTCAGGCAAGCTTCATGCTTTAATGACCATCAGTCATTTATCCTTGTGCCTAGGTTCCAAAATTGGAGATTTGGAATACTTGTCCCAAGCAGAACCCGTGGGCTGGTGCGAGCTCGATATACAAGCAGATATCTTACATGTCAGAAGAATTCAACCAGTCATGCTGGTGAGCCATTGTTCATTTTTCCAGACCTAGTCAGATAGTTTTTCCTTTATCAGGGTCCCAATGTAAGCTTGCTTCTTTACGCCTCTTCTCTGTAAGGAGCTGAATTTCATCCATCTTGTGACGCAAGCATCCACTCACAAATCTTTACATCACTGAGAGACAGTACTGATGAGAACCGGAGCCTTAAGAAACCATATTCTTCAGAAAAGTCAGTTTCCAGTCTGGGAAGTGGTAAATATTTAATAGTGAAGTAAAACCTCTTGCAGGCTTTCAACTTTCCAGTTCAGAGTAGTGTATTCATGAAAAAATGGCTGCAAAAAAATAATCAGAGCAACTTCATAAATATATATTCACTGCAACCATGGATGGCCAACAACTGTTTCATTCACACAGAGAATCAGTTTCTTCTTATCCTTGATGATAATATCACAGATCTGCCTTTAATGAAGTTAAAGTGGCAACTGGCAGTTTCAAAAGCGCTTCGTTTTGAAGTGTAGTATCAGCCAGGAGGTCCACATCTCTAAGAGGTTCCAATGTATATCCAGAATTGTTTCACAAAATCAAGGAATGATAAACATAATTCTGTGGACTTACCTTCAGCTTTGAAAGTAGCAGCACTGGAATTTTGGTGGAGGCATCATCTTCAGCTTCAAAAAAGGCCATGTGATCAATCAACTAACTCTTGCACCAACCACAAATTCAGGGGCTCTTCAAATCCATCTCAACGATCAGGTTCCTCAAGCACTGGACTGTGATGTCCACATATCCCAACTGAGTGAAGACTCCATTCCTCAGCATCGGGTAAGTGCATATGATCACTGCCAGCAGAAAGCGTTAACCTTTAAAAACACCTCACAGTTCCTTGCTTAACATTCAATCTTCATTCTTAGACAACTTGAGCATCCTCCACTTGAAAGCAGGACAAATCACGTGCAACACAAACTTGGCTACAAATCTTCCCATCTTCCATGTCTAACCTCTTGAACATAACCTTGGATAAATGGTTGGACTCTCACTTGATTTCCTTCCCTTGGCCTCCTGAAATCCTTCTATATGGAAGCCAGTAGGCATAGTGACGGCTTTCCATTTCATTAATAGGTACAGCTGGTACAGTTATTAGCCTTGTGTGAAACTTGTCACACCTCACAAACAAGGTGGTAGCAGAGAGACAGGATACACAATACTGACTTCATCCAAGTATCTTTCATACAGAAACATCCACTGGAAGTCTCAGGTGTGAGGTCACCATCTATAACTATTTTCATATCAACCGTGGAGGATCCCAGGTGAAATGGTTCCTTTTTCATCCAGGATAATGAGGACATTTCATCTTGTGATGTGCTTCCAGAAGAGTCTGAAGCAACCCAGTGAGCAAACTATCAAAGGACATGCATACACTGGGGAATTTCTTTGTGTAAAAAGATCTGAAGGTCTGACGTATCATCTGACCAGTTTCCACTGATGTCCAGCGTCTATTTAAGGAATTCACTTTCTCGTGATGATGCTTTCTGGTAATGGTCCAAATTCCAAAAAGAGGTGCTTTCGTATGAAAGATTAAGTCTTCTTTAAGATCTGGAAAAGAGGCATGAACTTTTAACCATTCCCCTACAGCACTACTGCGACGATACTATACCTGCTCTGATGCAAGGGACGACTCATGTCCACTTTGATCTTGAGAGTCTCATGACCAACAAAATCCATTCTAGCTCCAGGATGGTTTGGGTTCCTATGTTGAGGATTTCTTTTCAGAACGTTTCCTCGTCCGAGCACACCTCCGGGTTGTGCCTCTTCCTCCCAGTCATGTACAGAGGCTCTTGATCTGTTGCTTTCATCCAATCGGAAGTCTTGTTCATCCACTGCCCTTTGTCCGTGGGGCTCTCTTGGATGTGAGCCCATCCTAGGCTGCTCCTTGTTATGGCGCATGCCTTGCAAGGGACTTCCTCTTATAGTCGAAAAGGTATGGAATCTGGAGTCTTCCCTCAGGTGATAGGTTGACGAACCACTTATATAATCCCTTCCATGTTTATGGGGTTCCTTGCTTTTTGAGGATTCTCTTCCTCTGGAAGAATCTCTGCTCATTAAGGGTTTACTTCTTTTTGGATAATCTCTGTCTCTTGACAGATCACTGGCTCTCAGAGAATCACGGCTCCTTGGATGCTCTTGATCTCTAATGGGATCATGGCTTCTGGGATTCTCGTGGTGCCCAACAGAACCACTGCTCCTTGGACGCTCTTGGTCTCTAATGGGATCATGGCTCCTGGGATTCTTCTGGTGCCCAACAGAACCACTGCTCCTTGGATACTCTTGATCCCTACTTGGACCATGGCTCCTTAAGTGTTCTTGCTGGCTAACTAGATTGCGGTTCCTTGAATGCTCACGTTCTCTAACAGGATTACTGATTCTTGGTCGCTCTCGATCCCTGATCAGATCGCGGCTTCTTGGACGCTCTCGCTCTATACCTGGATCATGGTTCCTTGGACGCCCATGTTCCCTAGCTGAATCACGGCTCCTCTGACGTTCTCGGTCCCTACCTTGATTGTGGATCCTTGCATCTTTTTGGATTCCGTGATCATGCTCCACTATAACAGGGGCAAAATGTGGACTGATGCCCCTGTGCGACACAGTATACTCCTCCTGTGGCTCCAAATCTTGAAATACTTTAAAATTTAGTTGGTGCTCCTTAAAATTGGACTTCATTGACCTGTATTGGAAAAGCAAGTACAATATTTAAACATTACAACATTTAAATAATAGCAAAACAAACAAATGCTACATTTGCTAATCCACTTTTTAACCAGAAGACATTAGCTGTCCAATCAATTTCTCTCCATCTATATATGCAATTACAGCACTCAAAGAAAAAAAAAGAAAAGAAAATTGCATTTTAGAACAGGATTAAATTTAAAAAAAAAAAAGGGGGGGGGGGGTCATACATATTCTATTTCTAAAAATTTGTGACTTTATAACCTCAGCCATGTTTTCTCCACTCCTTTCCTTCACCTCAGTAGATCAGTGTTCCTGTACCTCTCATTATAGGGGCTTCTTCCATATCGATCTTCATGTTCTTCATTATGATAACCACGTTCTATTCTGCTATGTCTCTTTCCATGAGAATGTTGTGGACTGGAACTTCTTGAATAGCGCCGGTCTACAAGTCCGGCATTGTGTTCGTTCCTTCTCAGGCCTGGATCCCGAATCCTGTCATGCATTTCCAAATTATAGTGTAAAGCTTCTGAGGAAGACAATCTTTCCCTAGTCAGTTGTCTCTGACTGCAAGCAGAGTCCTCTTCAAAATTCTGGATGCCGTCCTGTGTCTGGTACTTTGACATGGATGAAGATTTACGCTTCCCAGCACGATCTATTGCCTCGATGAACTTGGCCCAGTGGTCAACCTGCTCCTCTGCTTTAGAGGACTCATTATCCCAGCGTACTCCGCCTTCCACATGTCTGCTGTCAACACTTTCTGAACCTCTCCACGGGTCAGAACGCATCGTTGCATGGTACTGCTCACCGTAATATCCATCTCGCCTTCTGAGTTGCGCCGAGGTTCTGTATGAACGGATTTGTTAGTAATTACAATGAAAAAAAAATTAAATAAATAAAAATCAACAACCACCCACAAGATTTTTAATATTAATATTTTATTGAGCTCAAACTTAATGAACCCAAGTACCTGGAATGCAGCGGGGATCTTGAACGTTGCCGTGACATTGTCACCTTAAAAACAAAAGAATGTGAGCCACATGACCAGCCGATATAAAGGAAAGTGTTAAGAGTGAGGCCAGAGACAGCTGCGTTAAACAATGCAGTAGGTTATCTCATCCCTATTAATGTGACTAGCACATTAATTAGCATAAATAGGGCAGAATGTTGGTGCTGCGTTAGCACATCCGCCTCCGCAAGAAGAGGCCTGGGTTCGAATCCCAGGCTTGGGGCCTTTCTGTGTGGAGTTTGCATGTTCTCCCCGTGCTTGCGTGGGTTTCCTCCATGTACTTCGGTTTCCTCCCACAGTCCAAAAACATGCACAGTTCCAAATTGCCCCTAGGTGTGAGTGGGGATGTGAGTGGTTGTATGTCTGTTGGCCCTGCAATAGTCTGGCAAGCTGTTCAGGGTGTACTCCACCTTTGCTAAGATAGGCGCCAGCCTCCCCATGACCCTAATTAGTATTAAGCATCTTAGAAAATGAATGAATGATGATTTTTATTCATTGAGCCTGCCCTGTTTTCCTCCATGTATACAAAGCTCCGCCCCACAAATTCATAGTGATTCAACACCGTAACAGTTACCGTTAGCAAAAACGGTCACATCACTTTCAAGCAGGGCTATTTTGCAAAACCTAGACGGCGGATTAAGGCAGGAGTGTTTAGTTATCCAGAGTAAATTCAGCTTTATTTTTTGGCCATGAAATCAGAGGCACAAAAGTTACCACGGATATTCTGTACAGTGATCATGGTCCAAACCAGGCTAACATCCAGACTGTGTTCATTCTGGTTTTGATTCTGGTGGCTTATTGGTTCGGTCAGCAGTTACGCTGACTACTGCCTTGGTTAATAAGAGTAACATATAAAGGCTTATAAACATATACTACCCGTAGAAAAAATAACTACAGATTTTCTGGGGATACCATATGCAGGCCATCTTCAAAAGTGTCTTTGTTCTACCAGGGAATTGCTGGCACACGTTTTTAACATTGGGAGTTACACCTTCTGTGGACCCAAAAGAAGCTTTATGAGACATAGTAGACTTTAACAGTAACATCAGATATATTGTTTACATGGTTCACCAAGATAACATCCAAGAATGATCATGCTAACATTGCTACAGTAGGCCTAGCACAAAGATGAAGGTTCAGTGTGGATAATAACAGTGTGACCCCCCTTGCAGGCTACATATACTTGTTCTGAGACCACGGTGTAAATAATTTTAATACTTTCGACATAATTTTCCATTAGTATATGTAGTAATAAAAAACAAATTTTGATTATTGCCCTCTAAGTATCTTGCAGCGAGCTAAATTTAAATTAACAACTCTAAAAACTTATTTAAAAATCTCTACAATTTCGCAAACACAATATAATAAAATGCATCACAGCATTGAATCAATATCGAATCAAACTTAAGTCATAAAGCTTCAGTAACACTTCAAATACACACAAAGCTAATAAAAAACACAAAATGTTAAATACATGAAACAAGGAATGATATTTTATTAATAAATCCATAATATATTTCCTTATAACGTCCATGTTTACAATTGAACAGATTAGCCCCAGCAACGTTTCCAGTTAGCAAAACTTGCTGAAAAAAATCTTTAGAGCATCGTTAGCCATTAACTTTTAACAGCAGCTAGAATTCTGCTAACTAAATATTGAATACAGATGCTTTTGTTTTCCTCTGTAACAAGAAAACAGAAAATAAGAATCTCTCTAATTGGATAAGACAAAATTCCTGCTTACCCACCAACCTGCCTGCTAGCTTTAGCATTAGCATTAGCGTTAGCCTTAGCAACATTAGCTTCAGCGCTTACCCTCTCCACTTCTCACTGCTCAAAATGCTAGAAGACGAAACGTCCACCAAAAAAACAGATTTCAACACATGGTAAGTAAAAATGAGTAAAAATCGACGCGTTTCTGTCAATAAAGTGCACAACAACAGCAGTTATTAGAAAAGAGCGCGTGCGGCTTTCCATCCAAATGGTGACGCGAGATGAACGCATAAAGCATGACCCGGAAGTACATAATGGCTTGCGCTTAATTTTTTATTTAATTTCATTTTATTTACTATTGGTAGTGGCAAAATCGCCCTTTGAACCAAACCAAACCAAAAATCTATGTATGTATGTATGTATGTATAGCTCAGTGGTTAAGGCTCTGGTTTTACAATCAGAAGGTTGAGGGTTCAACCCAGTACCACTATTCTGCCACTGCTGGGCCCTTGAGCAAAGCCCTTAACGCTCAGCTGTATAAAAAAAGAGATTAAGATGTAAATGAAATGACAACCACTCACACCAAGGGGTGACTTGGAACAGACAAGTAGCTGCTATTATATTATACAATTAACTATTATACAATTAGCACGACTGTGGGAGAGTGCGGAGTACCTGGAAACCCACCAAACATGGGGAGTACCACTCCACGAGTCGAACCCAGGCCCTTACTGTGAGGCGAATGTGCTCACCACTGCGCCATCCTATATAACGAAGGCTCCAGATTCAGCTCTTGGCACTTTCCACTACCATTAGAAATATGGTGGTGACATTGACTTGAGATGCTGAAGTCAGTGCAGTGTCCAGTACAAATGTCTTTGCTTTCATAGCTGGACATTTAAAAAGAAAGGTAGTTTTATATTATTTCCTGATTCCCATTAAGCTATAATTTGAAGTATACATGAATATATTTCCCCCCTTTTGCAACATTCCCAAAAAGGATAGCACTGTCACCTTAGAGCAAGAAGATTCCAGGTTCAGACCTACAGAGTTTGCATGTTCTCCCTGTGCTTGTATGGATTTTCTCCCGGTAATTTGGTTTCATCCCACAGTCCCAAGACATGCACATTTTAGTCTACTTTAATTGCCCATAGGCGTGAATTTAAGCGTAAAGCGTTCTTGTCTGCATTAGTCGTGCGATAGACTGGTGACCTGTTCAGGGTGTGATGGTTCCTTATATAAAGTCCCAGAGCTGCATTTTTGAATTTCTGTATAATATTTATCCTTATACTGCATAATGTCAAAACATTGAATATTTGTTCGTGTGAAACAGGATTTAAACATTCTGTTTAAGAGTATAATTTTTCTAAAAACTTATTTTTGTTTCTTTTTTTATTATTATTATTTTTTAGCTAAACAAGTGAACAAACTTGATAATAATCCCAGGAATGAATGTTTGAGTGGAATGTAACTTCCCTCAAATTAATTAGATTTAAAATGTGTTAGTCTTTCATGTGAAGCCAAATATGGAAAATAAAAATATAGATAATAAACATTGTGTGAAATTTTCATTAACTTGAAACCTCTACTAATTAAAATATATTTTTTCCACTGATAAATATTTCACTAAACTGAAATTAGTATAACACATTACATACTATATGCCAGGGGTCACCAACCTTTTTGAAACTGAGAGCTACTTCATGGGTACTGAGTCAGACGAAGAGCTACCAGTTTGATAGGCTCTCCTGAAATTACACATTTGCTCAGTTTGCCTTTAGTTATACATTATCAAT
>JAQMYF010000025.1:10376185-10388134 GCA_030014195.1 Neosilurus mollespiculum | reverse complement strand
CCCCCCCCCAAAAAAAAACCTGCCCTTTACACAGGGGTATGTCAACTTTTTATATCCTCTATACTTCCCCGTTATACTAATTTCCCGTTATACTAACAAGAAAGATCTGGAAACTTTGGAACTGGATGCAGGTTATTTCCATAATCTGAATACGGAACTCAGTACGAGAAAAACTCTTGGACTTAACCTACAATATTATGATCACCTGCTGCACTAGACCGTGAGCTTATCCATGCTCGTCCCAAGACTCTGGATGAGCACAGAGTCCGCGGCGGCGTTGCTGAAGCTTTGGATCAGGTTTTTGTTGCAGTCCCCAGCTTTAGGATACGCAGCCTGTCCAGTGAGATGTAGGAGATCCAGTGCCTCAGGGTTCCTCATGAGGTTCTCTGAATTTTCGCTGATAGGAGAGTATTCCTGCATCAGCTCATCTCTTGAGACTGGGCTGAAAGCAGCAGAGATGATGCTGTGAGTAAAGTGAGTATGAGTGAGTGAGGTGAGTCACTATGGTGTTGTGCGGTTATAGAGAATTCCTAACCTAACATCCATGGATTGGACACCATCTGAAAGATCATCCACTGCACTGCCCTTAGCTTCCAGAGGCTGTAGGTTTATCACAGGTGAAGCAGCTGAGATGGATGATGGGAATTCACCCTTAAACTCAGCAAAAGTGGACTTTTCTGAGGGACCAATCAGAAGTCCAGAATCTAAATAATAACAGAGTGATAATTTATACCTTAAAGAGTAAAACCGGAATCATTTCTGTTAGATGAAAATGTTTCCGTATGCAACTGAGTCATTAAGCACTTTCAGACCAGCGTTCAGACCAGAGTTCTTTTGCAACTTTTGGAGGAACCATCCCCTTTACCTTAAGGATCTAAGGGTCACTGTAGTTCTTACAGTTCATCATCATTTTGAGGGGTTATTTTAGCTCCGACTTAACAAAATATTAATGCTTGCTAATACCAAAGCTTTAAGACTCATGAATCACAGCACAGTGATGACACTATTCTCATGGCTTGTAACCTGGCACTAAACGTTCATTGTTTTGAAACAGAAGTCATAGCAGTCCATGCGAATGCTAACGCTATCACTGTCAACAGTAAATGCAGAATGTAAATATAATTTCTGTGCTCTCACCTGCAGACTCCAAGCCAGAAACCGACTCAGTCACAGAGGAGTTGGACTCGGTGTGCGTCTCGTCCTTCTGTAAGAACACAGAGAGTTGCTCAGTGCTTTCTTCTAGAATGTGTGTGTGTACGTGTGTGCGTGCGTGTGTGTGTGCGTGTGTATACCTTTGTCTCTGTGTCAGTTTTTCTGGTCCTTTTCATGATCTCCTCGATGCGCTAGAGAGAGAAAGGTTTTAAAACACAGCAGTCTGTTATTAAGAATGGAATGAAACATGCTGCAAGTGACGATCTGGAAAAATAATCAACTACAAAATGGATTTAAAAAGGCGCAGTCACTGTTCCAAACCTGATACTGATTATTTTCCTATAACAGCACATTCTGTAACTGTATTTTCCTCATCTTCAAAGTAGAGAAGTAGGTTACGTTTTGTCGGTGTTGGTTTGATTGTCTGTCTGTTTGTTTATTTACTTGTTTGTTTGCAACTTTATGAACAGATTTTAATGAATTTGTATGGAGGGGTGGTGGCGGGCCCAAGTAACAGTCCAAACAGTCCATTTTGGAGATGATCTGGATCAAATTCTGGATCCAGAAATTTATTAAAGTCTTCTTTAAAATTGCGATATAGGATAGTATAAAGTATCATATTACAATAAGCCCAGCAGGGGGTGCCATTTATTTTCTGTTGTTTTTTTAACCTTGCCAGAGGTTTGCACTCTCCGAGTGCTCTCGTAACCCTGTTTCCATATCTAGACGCTTCCTAATGTGCATGCCTCTGAAATTGCAGATTCACATGTATAAACTGTGAACTGTTAATCTTGACCTGCCTATGAATTTGCCCATGTTATACTTGTTTGCTTGTGTTTGTGAACTATGCAATTTTACCTGACCGAGTATTTTGGATTTGTCTTGTTCACACCTGTCGACCGTGAATTTGAAATTGGCTTGTTGCTTCTCTCATGTTTAGATTAATTGACTTTCAGTGAATACACGTTTATCTGCAAGTGCATTCACCTGTTCTTCAGTCTGTTGTTCACATTACATAAAAGCAAAAGATAACCAATTTTATGTTTGGAGAATATCTCAATATTAAGTGGAGACTTGATTCCTAGAGACATCAAAGCAGCTTGTTAAGTTAAATCTGACAGAATACAAAAGAATGTTGTGTGTAATACATACTCGGTGAGGAACTAGTTAATGTGTTGGTGCCCTGGATGGATAAGTACCTTCTTCCTCTGCAGTCTCTCTTGCTCTTCCTGCAGTTTCAGCTGCTCTCTTTCCTGCTGCTTTCTTTCTGCCTCTCTCTGTACCCTCTGGAAAGCCTCCTCCCTCTATCACACACCAACATTTATAATTCATTCATTCATTCACTTTCTAAGCCGTTTAATCCTAATTAGGGTCGCCCATATCCGGCGCCCATCTCAGCCGACTCTGTGCGAGGGCGGGGTACACCCTGAATAGCTCGCCAGGCCATCGCAGGGCAAAGGACATTTATAAATGTAATATAAATTAAATTAGCAATTTATTATGAGTGACCTCTCTGTCCAGCTGGTCCTGGAGCTCTTTCAAACGTCTTTCCTTCTGCTGCTTGTCATTTTCCTCTTTCTTCTTGCGTTCTTCTTCATGCTTCTGTCGCTCCTTCTCGGCTTCCTGAGCTGCTACTGCCTGTCGCTCGCGCTCTTCCGCCTGCTTCCTCTGGAGCTCTTCAGCCTTAAGCCTAATGCAAATACAGATGCAGTCATTAATTTTTGCACGGTTTTCTAAACCTGAAATAATCCCAAAGATTCAAAAATGACTTTAGAAAAGTATTAATTGTGATATATTGCTGGGGACATGCTGGGATTTGTATATTTCAGGCTACTTTTTGCATAAATCCAGCCCAGAAATGAGCCTCACTCATGAAAATGAGACCCACTCTCATGATAGCCACCATGTCAGAGTAAGCAATCATAGTGCCATGCAATGCTACAAATCTGAGCCCACCCAATCATCACTCACATCCATGCGTGTTGTCAGGGAGGAGGGTCAAGAAATCATCAATCAAGGCTATCAGGGAACACCTCATAGAAGGGGTGAGGTATTTCATTAGGATGTCATTAGCCTTGCATATTTCTTTTGCTCGACATTTGTTAGTGTGAAGCATTGGCCATATACTGTACATCAATGTGAATGAACTGTTACTAGAGAAACGGTAACGCGTTAGAGTAAGTACATAAATATAAATCTGTGTTCTGAGTCATGAAAGCTACTGTCATGACCATCTGACCAATCAGGATGGAGCATTTAGTAGCGCTGTGGTGTATATATACTGTATATATTGTCAGTACCTCTCTTCCTCCAGGCGCTGTTTCTCTTCCTGCTCTTTCTGCACTCTGGCCAGCCTTCGCTTCTCAGCCAGGAGTCTGGATGCCTCCTCGGCATCCGTGGTTCCAGCTTTTCCAGTCGGAGTCACTGGAGACTCTGACATAGTAATAGAACATCACATGGGTTCGTAAATTAATTTACCATGCAGCTCCAGCCACACACATCTCCACCATTTGCCAGGGATAAGAACCCCTAAGAGTCACTAAAAGTACTTTAATTGGTGTAGTGAACAAAAACATCTGTTTTTGTGTACAAGAAGTTCAAGATATGGATTAAGGAGTAAACAGATACTGAAAATATATATACACTGCAAGTCAAACGTTTGCTGAGGGCTTAGTCAGCTGAGCTCTAATCACCTCGAGGTAACACAAGCTGAAGCGGATTCAGTTTTCATGAGAATAAAAATAAAAATCGACCACGTGTCAGTCGGGTATAAATGATTGGCTTGAAATCCACCAATCGTCCAGCTTACCTGCATTATGTCCGAGTTCTCTGTTAGTAGATTTGGAAATCTTTTCAGTTCTTGATGTTTTCCTATCAAGAGTGCTGGAGTTTTTACTCTCGAGTACTTTCTCCTCTCCATCCAGCCTCTTGTTGATGTCTGCACCTGGGGTCATGACTCTGTGCCTCATAGGTGAGGTGGGGTACTGTCCAGGAGAACACGGAGACTGGATACGACTCTTACATGACTTGGACCTTGATTAGTGCACAGAACAGACAAAAAGTTGTAATTAGATTAGATGACTTATGACTGCTGTGATTGACAGAGAAGAACAATGTATGCCCCTCCCTCTCAGAGAACATGCCCTCAAAATTGCAGGATTTGAGCTTACATTATCCTGGAAGTTTCCTTGTGTAAACATTAAGAGATTTTTGGATTTGAATCTAAATACAGCCCAGTGTGATGAGAGAGGTGAAAAAACTGTGACAAAATGTGACAGTTGGAGATGGAACCTTTTGGGTGTGCTGGGCTTCTTGCAGCTCTTAGTAGGAGTCATAGGAGACTCGAGTTGCTTTGTTGAGGACTCAGTGATCACACCAATTTGCTTCTCTGCCTGTGAACAACAAATATGAATTAAAAATGCTTACACATGTCATATGATGTTTTATGATGCCATAATAATTTACTCTTTAAAAAAATGTTTATTTTTTAGCTTCTGCCTCTGTTTCTATCCGTGATCTGCTAATCATTGAATTACTTGCAATATTGCTCTGAGTCTGAATGTGGCAGCTTGAAGAGCCTCAGGAAAAAAAAAAAGCTCTGAAGCAGGAAGCACTGAGATCAGAGCAATGCAGTTGCTAGGTGACCGTCTCCTTGGTGGTTTGTATCGTACAAAATTCTGAGTTTGAAAATCTGAGCTGTGCAAAACAAATCCTGAAAAGAACAACATAAATAAATGAGGTGCTAAAGGGGATGATGACCTGGGGGGTTTTGGGGGTTGTGGCAACCCCTTGGGATTCCTCCAAAGGTCCAGGTGTGGTGCTGGTCTTCTTACGCTCGGCTCGACTCGGGGAGGCCTTGTATGGGGACCTGTGGGGGCTGGGTGAAGCTACACGCAGAGGACAAAGGAAAGACAGCTGAGGGGTGGAGGGCCAGAGGTCATACATAGCATAGACAGAATGCTAAACAATGACTGTTAGTGGATTCAGTAAAACTTGCCTCTCCCTGTTGTTTGGGTGAAAGCAATTGAGGAGTTTGAGGAGGAGAGATGGGTGATCAGGTCCATTTCTGGACATTCTGATAGGATCATGAAGTCTGGTACTGGAGAGAGGAAGAGAGAGCAATTCATTTTGTAGCCAGAATAGAGCTGTGCTTAATGTTTGCTTGGTCATTCTAGCTTTAGACAAACCTAAATATTTCAGCACAATATCTTCCTAACAAATATATAAACATAATCAACACCAATAACCATAATTAAATACTGTTAAGTGCGGAAGTTATTAAACCTTATGGACCAAAAGAAATGAAGTGGAAATGTAATTAATACCAACAAGTGCAATGTGTTGTACTACAGTGAAAAAAAGAGTGTATTTTTAAATATTTATGGGGAAAGAATACACCAGGATAGGTAGTACGCTGGTGTGGTGGTTAGCACGTCCACCTCACAACAAGAAGGCCCCAGGTTGAACGAGGGCCTTTCTGTGTGCAGTTTGCATGTTCTCACTGTGCTTGAATGGGTTCCCTCTGGGTACTCTGGTTTCCTCCCACAGTCCAAAGACTTACATTAGGCCATTTAGCTGCTCCAAATTTCCCCTAAGTGCAGGAGTGTGATTGTGAATGGTTGTGTGTGTGTGTTGGCCCTGTGATGGACAAGCAAGCTGTTCAGTGTGTACCCTGCTTTTGCCCAGAGTCAGCTGAGATAGGCTCCAGCATCCCCGCAACCCTAGATGGATTAAGAGGCTCGGCAAATGACTGAAAGAATGAAACACGCCAGAGTGGAAACAGAGTGCTATTTGCCTAAATGCATGAAAGCAGCAGATCTGCTCTGTTTACTGGACACAATTGCTCCCCCTATTACCTTTGCTCTGATTGAGAACAAATTGGTAAAAAGTAAAAAAAAAAAAAAAAAAAAACCTTTGTGTTTAAAAATTAAAATTAAAACTGTGGTGCAGGTGTAATCAAATCCAGTCTGTTTTACTGAAATACTAATCTGCATGGGGATTGGACGAGTGATGTCATTGCCGGGATGTGGATTTGCATAAATAATGAACAGAAGGACGAAACATCCACCCTCCCCCCCTTCATCCTGTCCCCTCGGCACTGAGCAAGCACCGCAGCTCTGGCATGTCCACCCTTCCCTGTGCACACGAAACAGAATACAGGTCTGCCTCTGGCTACGTGTGCTCTGTTGTAATGATGAATTACATCTGGTAAGCTTTCATTTCAAGAAATGTCCCAGTGGCACATGATCTATATTTCTTTATGGAAGAGAAATGTCTAAAAATGCCTCAGAAAGACCACACCTCAGATGAGGCAAAATACACAATGGAGTATGACATCACATGCATAACATATAGGGAGTAACCCCAGCCACCAACCCATACACACACATATACACACAAATGGAATATGTAATGACAGCAAAGAGCTGGAGATTAGTACCGGCTTTGGATTGGTTGGCAGATGGGGGAGAAGCAGGCTCATTGGCTAAGATGGAGAAGGCAGCAGTAGAGGGTGGGGCAATCTTACAATCACCTACGCAGCAGGTGATGCAAAGCAAAGAAAGCACAGGTTTATGAGTCATATTTTCAGTGCATAACACCACAACAAAACAAAAGCACGACAACAAGAACTCATAAAGGGGCGATTCCTACTGAACAGCACATTCTCATTGCTGATTCGGCAATTTTAATCGATTGGAGCAATTCAATGAAATTAATATGAATGCTTTTCTTAGATTAAACAAACAAACAAATACGTACATCAGTAAATTCACCCTGTTACCCTAACCTGATTTCTGTCATGTCTCAGACTGCTGTGTGCCTCAGCCAATCAGCAAAATATTTGGTTTGGTTTTGTGTTTTCCACTTATGGACCTTTAACGTATTATAACAATCAAAATGATTCAAAACAAAATAATTAGAAATCATTTTAGGGGAAAAAGTCAAACAACATACAATATCCTGATTGCACACCCTTTATCTAATATTTAAAAAAAAAAAAAAAAAAAACACACACTTTTGCTTGTAACACTGCACTCAGTCTTTGGAGATAAGAGTCTACTAGCTTGGCACATCTTGATTTGTTCATTTGGTCCAGATAAAGAGAATCTCTTGTACTCAGTCCGTTTTAATCAAAAGATTTTTTTAAAATCTCAATTTACTGGACTATCTGAAAACGATGATCTTATTTGCCATTTCCCTCTAGTGCTTTCATCCATCTTGAGTGCAGCCCCAGTCCCAGATAAAGAGAAGCAGCACCATTGTATGATACCACCACCACCATGCTTCACTCTGGGTCTGGTAATCTGTAGGTGATTTCATTTTTGAGCCAAATATACCTTTTAGAATTATGCTCATCAAACATATTTTGCCCCAGAGCCCAGACAGGACTTTATAGATATTCTAGCAGCCCCTTTATCATTCCTGTAGGTCTCTTGGCAGCATCAGTGATAAATTTCCTTCTTGTACTTTCAGCTGTTTTGGTTTGACGTCCTGCTCTTGGTAATATCACTGTAATGCACCAGTTTTCTCTGTTCTTCTGTACCCCTTTCTTGATATTTTTCAACAGTGGGATCATACAAATGCTTTGAATGGCCCATGGCTTCATCATTCGAGCAACAAGTTGTCTTGAAATCTTTTGGAAACTGCTGATCTTATACATAGTCATGTGACTGGTTACACACTGATACACTCATACACTCACTTCACTGGTACCATGTGAATGGTTCATGTACCCGGTTATAAAAGGGTGTGTACACTTGTGTAAAAGGTGAATGTATGTGCAACAGTGTAAATGCTAAATCCTGTGTATCCATCAGTGTTTATTAGTTGTTTGTGTAGTCATTGTTTTAATGCAAAGAAAGATGAATGCTAATTGGACAATGGGCTTTTAGTGTGTCATTTTGAGCCTTGCCCAAAAGTACCGCTACAGTGGTAGTGGCAGCCTAGATGCATGCCTTCACCTTCTGATGATTGATAAATCTTTCAAAGTGGCAAAACCAACTGCCAATCAGTCAATCAGGAAATCAGGAATGAACTTGATTGACATCTCAAACTTAAAGATTAACAGTGCCAGTGGGAAATCATGGGAAGGTGGGGCTGGTCATCCATTCCAGCCCACATTCAAGTACGTAAGGTTGGCTCCAAGCTACACCCTAGCCCAGCCCCTAAGCGTAACCCAATTATAACCCAGTCTCCTTATATGGTAAGTGTTCGACATATCTCTCTGCTCACATCCAATCTCACAAGCTACACCAAGATGAACTTGGCAATCATCAGAAATTTGTCTGGATCCTGCAATGGTGGTAAAATTTGAAAATATTGAACATTCATCATTCATAAACATTAAATCCTGTTTAATTATTTGCACTAAGTTCATTGTTTATGAAGCTAACTAGCTAGTATTCAATTCCTACTTCAGCTAGCAGCTTAGCTGCTTTTTGGCACAAAATGGCAGATAATACTAATGTTGATCTAATTTTAGAAAAATCTTTACATGCTCATAGTTATACGGAGAGGAAAATTAAATAAGAGCATAGAATAAGAACTAAGGTTTCAGTTGAAAGATATGATAATACTTAAAACTACATACAAAAACTGATGGATATCTGTTTTTATTACTAGTCTTAGATTCAACTATATACAAAAACTGATGGATATCTGTTTTTATTATTAGTCATAGATTCAAATCATATATAAGGAGATATACAGTGCATCCCCCCTATTTTTGCAAGTCACTGTAAATCTCCATATAGCCACCTTTTGCAGCAATCACAGCTGCACGCCTCTTAGGGTATGTCTCTTGAGAATGAGACATCTAGACACTGGGATTTTTGCCCATTCTTCAAAGCAAAACGGGTCCAGCTCCTGTAAGAATTTCTCTTCCTCAAGAATTTGCCTGTATTTACCGCCATACATCATTTCTTCAATTTCGACCACTTTCCCAGTCTCTGCCAATGAAAAACATCCCCACAGCATGATACTGCCACCACCATGCTTCATATTATGAGATAGTGTTTGCACCTGAAATAGCATTCTTCCTGTTTGGCCAAAAAGTTTAATTTTTCTTTCATCTGACCAGAGGACCTTCTTTCATATGTTTGGGGAATCTAGCACAGAGGTGAACTCTAAACATAACTTTTTATATTTTCTGGCCGCTCTTCCATAAACTCTAGCTCTGTGGATGTGAGTGTTAAAGTAGTCCGCTGGATAATTACACCGGCCTCCGCATTCCAGTTCCTTCAGGGTTACCTTTGGTGTCTTTGTTGCCTCTTTGAATAATGCCCTCTTGCTCGGTCTTTGAGTGTTGGTGGACGACCTTCTCCAGGCAGGATTGTTGTGGTGGCAAATTCTTTCCATTTTGTGATTATGGATATAATAGTGCTCTGTGGGATTTTCAAGGCCTCCAAATTTTTTTTAACCCAACCCTTATTTGGTCTTCATGGTGTAGCTCTTTTGGTGGTGCCTCTTGATTTAGACGTAGACTAAGATTATATTTGCAGGTAATTTTAGCACCAGGTCCAATTTAGGGGGCTTCGTAGCAAAGGGGGTAAATACACATGCATGCACCACTTTTTCATTTTTTATATTTAGAATTTTTAAAATTCCTTTTTTAAACTTCAGCAATTTGGAGCCACATGGTGGCATAGTGATCATCTTGTTCTCCTCACAGCAAAAAGATCTTGAGTTCGCGTCCCAGGTTCGGCGAGGGTGTTTCTGTGTGGAGTTTGCATGCTCTTGCCATGCTTGTGTGGGTTTGCTCTGGGTACTCCTCGGATTATTCTCCCACAGTCCAAAGACATTAAGCTAACTGGTTGTTCCAATTTGTCCCTATGTGTGGCTGTGAATGATTGTGTGTGTATGTGTGTGTAGGCCCTGCAATGGATGAGTAAGCTGTTCAGGGTGTACTCTGCTTTCACCTACAGTCGGCTGAGATTGAGCAACCCAAGAAGGAATAAGTGATGTAATTGGTTCATTATCCCGGGATATTAGACATTATTATTCATTAAAAATATTTACTTGTTTCTGATTGGTGGAAAGTCATCACATGTTTGGTAATTTTTGGTAATTTTTCTTCTATAAGCCAAATTATCCATCACAGACATCAAATAAGTGGAAGATATTTTGAATGATTCATAAAACAATAGTAGAATTTTGCTTTGTATGATATGAAGAATTATTCAGATCTCGGTGAGTGTTATCCGATAAAACCCCTTGATCTGAATAATTCTCCATATCATACTTCGCCTCATTCAATAATTGTTTATCATTAATACATTGAATTATTAGTTTGTTTTTCTTTTGTTCCCATATAGTATATACTAAAACAATTATTCACCGCAGGCTCGGAGGATATCACGGAATTGATTAGCCCCGTCGACATTCCGTCTCGGATTATTCATCGATATTTACTCACCTTCTACAATTAATTGTTTGGTATTCTGTATATGTAAGCTGTTATTATGATGTTTAGGTTGGGCCTACAAACACGCCCTCAGGTTTAAGAATCTGAGCACGGATTTATGACCTCACCATTATGTCCATGTACATACACTTTTGACAGCCAAAAAAGACTCAACAGGCCTCGGAATCGCTGTATGATGTTTCTCAGATGACACACTGAAACAGCGTGATGAAATATTAATATATCTTGGAAAATGCTGGAGAGCAAGTGTTCTTTGGATACGGCGACTAAATGATTCTTTTTTTTTGAGTCAGGATGGATGGTAACATGATCTGTACTGTGGGGAGAAGAAAGAACATTCACCATGATGACGAGCTCAGGTTAGCTCAGAGCAGCTTCTAGTTTTCTAAAAGCAACCACAACCTAACATGAAGCTGGATCGATGTATCTCTCTTTATATGTTTATATAATTACACTGGATCGACTCATGCATCACGTGTAGCTTCAGTCACTCGGACAGGGTGAATTATTAATGTCGTTATGAATGCACCACAAAGTCCGGGTGGCGCTTCTATGTCTCTGTCTCTGCTTTGTGAAAAAACACTCAAGTGGTTTGATCTGATGATGGAAGGGATGCTATTAATGCAGGATGGAGAAATCCAGTTTTGTTAACAAAGTGATAGGAGAGAAATGAAGACAGCAGAACACAGGCAGTGACATTTTGGAGGAGGGGAATATATTTAAGAGTGACGCTGGAGTTTATTCAGCATCTGAATCACTGAATTTCTAATCAGGTCTAACCTTGAGCTTCAGTAGCTCCTATTTCTGCATCAGGTCTAACACTGTAGTGCTGCAGTTTCTTAGGTAACACCCACACCGGTTCTGGTATCTTTAAAACCAAAATTCCACCCCTGCATTGCAGCCTACACACCCTGTGTTATATGCTGTCCTCCTCCCTCTTCTCCCCCGAGTATACAGATCCCAGACTCACCCTCACAGGCTCGTGGTGGGCCACCCCATGTCCACCGTTTGGGTCTCTGCTCCAGCGGCGGGCCACGGTCATCTGAACGCCGCATCAGTGCCTCCAGGTGCTCCTGTTCATTGCGTTCCAAAACAGGGAAGACCAGATTTTCTCTAACTGAGCTGTCACTGCGGCGCCGCGAGGACGGAGACAAGGCCAGCTGATGCTCCATGCCGACCGCCTCCCACCCTCACGCTCACACTCATACACACACACACACTCACAGAGATGCGCAACCTCTCTGCCTCACTGACTGCTGGATAATAACAAGGAAGGGCCTTGCCCTGGGAGTGTGTATGTGTGTGTGTGTGTGTGTGTGTGTGTGTAACTCCCCCCATACCCCCCCCTCTCTCTCTCTCTCACTCACTCTCAG
>JAQMYF010000025.1:10293670-10323388 GCA_030014195.1 Neosilurus mollespiculum | reverse complement strand
CACACACACACACACACACACACACACACACACACACACACACACACACACACACACACACACACACACACTCTCTTCTTCATGATGAAGCTCTACAGCCCAGATTAAAAGCACCTGTCATGCAGAGCCAAGCACCACTAGGCGGTAACTACTCCCAGCAACCCGCCAGTGCCAAGCTGAAGACATGCGTGTGATGCATGGATCAAAACAAGAGCATTCCGTAACCTGAGCACTTCCTCTGCCTCTGTGCCAATTCATTAATCTCACAAAGCCAGTCGAGAATAACAGGAACAAGCGCTATTGGTATCAGGTTTACCTAAAGGGAACACAAAAGCCTCCTGTAACCCCACTTTCCAGTTCTGTGGCCTTCGGTCTCCACACGTGTGGAATTCTGGGAGTTGGATTTCGGAAAGTGTTCACACAACACAATTAGCAACTCTGTTGACCTGCGTCCTTGGAGAATGGAACGTCCGCTGATCGCGTTTCTGCTCACACATAAACAGAGCGGTTGTGATTATCAAATCAGGACAACAGCTCGATGCTCCTGAATTCTACTGTATGATTGTGTTCTCCCAAGAACAAATGTGCTATGTGAAAAAATATTATCAGGACACTGCATGATGCTCACTGGGAATTCGCTCTCTTGTACTGACGTGTTTAACAAGCTAGCTTATCTTATGTTATTACATTATGGCAGCATCACCAGTTACACCAGAACAGCAGATCAGGAGGTACGCTTGAGATTTGATTACCCTGGCGGCCTAGATATGAAATTTATCCTTTGTCCATCCCTGACACCCCTTTCTATAATAACAACTAACACAAGAAGGGCCCCATTCACACTCACACACACACACACACACACACACACACACACACACGCGCGCCCATAACGAAATGGATCATTGTTGAAAGAGGACATTTCCTGTAAGTGGATGTTTATGAGCAGTTACAGAAGGAGACTCCTGTGTCAGTTTCAGTGCAGGATATTTTGAGGACAGAGAGGAAACTTTATATTGTACACTTGCGCAGAAATTTTCTTTCTAGAGAAAGAACTGTGAGAGGCTAGTGTGGACCGGGTTTGAGTATGTGTGTGTGCGTGTGAGATGAATTACGAAACACACCGGAACAGCTGTGAGGCCTCCTAGACTCGTTACGCTTCACTGTAAAGGTTACTCTGTACAAAGGGGTGGACATGTTTTCACTCGTCGCCAAGGAAAATGCCTCAAAGTGACACGGCGGTATGGATCCGGCATTCCGACCCTGACCCAGTGTCCTCACAGTGTCCAGACATACGTCTCCACTTTGGGACTGGAGGAGCACTGAACTAACGCATTAATGATTTGTAACTTTTTTGTATGTTGCATATTTTAAAAAAAAAAAAAACAAAAAAAAACAAAGCATAAAATAGTAAATATATTATTATTGTTGCTGTTATTGTTAGATTCAAGTAAAAAGTAAATGGACAAAATATTGCAAATATTAAATAAACAAACTGAAGGATAGATTTTTATAAAAATACAGCATATTGCAGATTTTCTCATTTCTAAAATTGTGAATTGTGTTTAATTAAAGTAATAAATGTTGTGCACTTTTTTGGCTTGGAATTTTTATTTTTTTTTATTTTGCCCCTCTTTGGTTTTAGGATGTGGGGCTAAAAACACTAAAAGAATGAAAGAAACAGGGAGAATTCTCTCCAGGACAAAAACAACACAGCAAACCGATAATTTAGGAAGACGCAAAAGAAATAATTCAGCTCTCGTTGGAGGAACAGAATATCTGTAAAGCTGATGCTACTTTCTCCAGCTGGCGACTTGCAAATAAATCCCAATCCGTCATGTTTACAAGACATTACAGTTCTCCCCCTCACTGAGAAGAAAACACAATAACCACAGTAACAATCTAAAATGTGAGAGCAAAAGATCTGGAACCAAAGTCAATTAACAAGTGCCTGATTTTTTCTACAAATTTGAGGTTATGAGAGTCAGTGATGATGCGTAAAGCTGAAAAATCATAGTTTCTGGCAAAAACTGCTGAAAAAACATTGATACTATCCAGAATTTTTCAGATTGCTTTTTGATAAAATCACAGCATGCTTATTCAAACTGTAGTAAAAATGTCAAAAATTCTACCGTAAGTAGTAAGGAGCCTACTAATCCGGGGTACACCGTTGGCAATTTGGAACAGCCAGTTAGCCTAATGTACACGTCTTCATGGAAGGAAACCTGGAGCAAAACCACGCAGGCACGGGGACAAGATTCAAACTTTACACAGAACCATCCTCACCGAGCCTGGGACTTGAACCTAGAGCCTCTTTGCTGTGAGGTTGACATGCTAACCACTAATGCCACCATGTCGTCCCTTCTTTCATACAGCTTTATCAAAAACATAGCTATGTTAAAGCTACACATGGCGTAGCCGAGCAAAATTGCAGTGGCAGAAAGAAAAGATGATTTTGAATTAAGAAACTTTTACTACATTAAAAATGTAACTTTTCACTTATTATCTACTATGACACCTCCCTGGTGTTACAGTTATTTTTTTAGCTGTAATAATCCTGGTCTTCCTCATGAATATGCATAAGGTTCTGACGATTCAACGCCATTGCACATGTGCACAGGAAAACAGCATTGACACCATGATGGAGGAAGAGGTGAGTGTACTCGCTTGTTTACATTACAAGTCGTAATTGTGAGAATTTGAAAGAATTTGTATTTTTTTTTTGCCAACTCTGAAATTAAATATGGTATTCACTGTATATTTAAATATCTTTGTTATGCAAATGACCTCAGCTGTGTAATTAACAGCAAAGTCTTATCTTTATCTTAAGTTCTAATACTGATTAAATAAATTTAATAACAAAAATAGCTTTACAGTATGTATAGCTTTACAGAAGGCTTTAAGCTCTGCCCACATGATCCTGTCACGAAGCCCTGATAAGCTCGTATTTACGTACGCATCATTTTCATAAACGTTAGCTTCCTTTACCCAAATTAACCATACTTACATCTGTGTACATACTGTATGTGTCATATTTTATACTTTTTATAACAAAAGACGATGTACCTTTATGAATTTCCAGAGATATTTCTGTTTAGACTGATGACGGGTTCTACACAGAAAAAAAATAAATAAACAGCAATAGCATAAAGAGCAAAAATAAACAAATAAAAGCTCCAACAGCTCTGAGTACCTTTCAGATTTTTTTTGTTTCATGAAAAAGCAAACTCGTACATATTTAAATGAATTTAAAGCTTTGAAGATAAAAAATTTGGAATTTACATAAACATTGCATAATTATAATAAACATACCTATTGTTACTGTTGCTATTAATATTATTATTAAAATAAATGCTTAAACATAAATATGAACTGTTTGATGTTACAGCATCTGTTCTTGTTTCCTTTTGTAATGTCCTAAAAGGGCGGAATTAATGTGTGAGGAAGGTTTCAGATTAATTTTTACATTTCCAACCTCACTTTATTTGCTGCACTAAACCACACACACACACACACACATACACACAGAGTTACAGTGAGAGAAACAGAGAGATAGGAAGACAGAGACACAGAGACCAAGAGAGAGGTGGGGGGTGGGGGCTTAATTTATATCTACATTTCCGAACCAAGGACAGGAAGATCGATTAAATGAATCAATTATAAGTGAGCTCCACTGATCACGTGGTATAATCTGTGCCTCCAGCGTGAGCTCACTCTGGAACATTTCCCCTGATGGAAAGAGTCTGAATCATAACTTTCTATCTAAATATAGGCCCAAAACTGAGTGAAGGTATAAAAAACCTTCCTGATTCACCTCACAATCTGGAAGCTTCCATGTTTTCAGCATAAAAAAAATAAACAATAACAAAAGCAACCAGTCTCTTAAAAAAGGAAAAAAAAACACACACACAAATACTTACTGAACTGGGTCATTTTTATTATTCTTTTTTTTGTGCATATTTTCAGGATCCAACTTAACTGTGTGTATGAAGTGTGTGACAAAGTCAGAGGAGTCAAAAGTGTGACTAATCATAAGAAGGGGAAAAACCTTTGCTCTCAATCCAGAGTGAATGAAGGTCATTCAGATTCTCCATAAATAAAATAGAGAGCGCGCGGGAGATGACGCTGCTGTACACGGCTGGTGTACACGTCCTCCCAGGCCACACGTCCATCAGTTACATTCTCAAAGGCCACGTCTCCTTCATTGTAACAAGCCCAAAGCCACGCCTCCTGCATTAATTGATTGAAATAATTCCTCATTTACGCATAGTCACCGATTTTCCCAGACACCTCAGTAACGTGAAGTGACATAAAAGGCTCAAAGTTTTGAATGGTCATTCTCATATTTATTTCACAGAATTCACTCATCATACACTCCATTACTGTCACTGTCAGTTGCAAAATATCCTGAAATAAATAATGATACACTGTCCACATGGTCTGACAAACACAACACAGAGTCCATTGTTTCCCCTGCGTCATCTCATTAGTGTAAATTTTTCCTGAAGTCTATTCATAAAGAACCGCGTTCTCTGCGCTCCAGTAACACTCAATAGAGCTTCTCAAGACAGGGAGAAAACATTTGCTAATTATTGTGTGCCTATCATGAAAACTGATGCCTATCGTGGGAATTGATACTCAGGTAGTAGGTCTGATGCCAACAAACACAACGACAAAATTCAACTTTAATCAAGCTAAGCATGTGAAAGAAGTGAAGAAAGAAAATAAAGGAATGGAAAGGAGTTCAGAACATACAGTAAGAGTGTTATGGTAAGTTCTTTGAAGCGGTCCTGTCAAACTTGCCCAGAAGAGGTGCATCAAGGTTGGTGCCCTCTTGCCACCTGTGTGCCCAGTCCAATTGTTTCTCTCTTCCTCTCTCTATGTTCAGTTTTTTCCAGAAATAACTACATCACCGGCCAAGGAGAATCAGTTCACCAACACATGTCAGATATAGCTCAGGAAAAGTCTCAAAGTGAAACTTCAAAGCCTACCCGTGAGAATTTCTGCCTGAAGCGCGTTGGAAACATCTTCAGCATCTTCATGTCTTCATATCAATCCCCCAGCACTGCAGCTGGCTGGGAACGAGACCTGCAGACGGTACGGGCTAGACGCTGAGGCAGCCTGGCAGAAGCCACTCCGCCCATATGTGCTCATACATACTATACAAAAGAAACTGCAGAGGAAGGGCCTGCCCAGGAAAGGCCTCGAGCTGCTGGTCAGCACTGAGATTAGAGCATGTCCTGTCCTTGTTCCCCTGGCAACATCTGCACAGGAAGAGGCACAGCTGTTCAGAGAGAGCATCTCAGTCATTCTCAAGGGTTTCCACTACCTCACACTCTCTCTAACACACACACACACACACACATATAACCTTCTGATCCTAAACATGAAATCAGTTTGGCCTTTATGGTAATACAAAAAAAAGGGGCAAGTTTACAGATACAGGAAAAAAGGGGCAAGCTTCTAGGTACAGGAAACATGGGGTGGTTTCCAGAAATTCTTTGTAAAACTTGAGACTGTTGAGATCATGACCCATGCTTAAACAAGCTAAGGTGAAACATGTACAGCCTTGAATGACCATCAAATGCTTCTGATGTTTGCTTTCCGAGTACATGAGGACGTCTGTCGGAAAACTTAGCTCCTCATGGTTTCCTGTCAGTTGCACTAGAGCGGAGGTGCACTTCCTGTTCGATGTAATTTTTGCTGAACAGACAGAACTCTATCTGTACAAGCCTCAGCAGGAACAACGCAAAGGAGCTTTCCTTTCTCCCGGTCAAGTTCCACTTGGTTTAGTTCTGAAGAACATCACACATCACAAAAATCATACAAAGTGAAAGATGTCGAATGTAAGCAAGATGTGAAGTTGCATGAAAAAAAACACAGTTTTATCCAGGACACAAGATGTGAGTTTGCGTGGAGTGATGCGTACGGCTTCCCAACCCTTGCCCTTTTGTGTGCGTCAACTGATTGCGTCACTGTACAATTATTTTCCCCCATATTTGTGGAAGTAGCATGTGGATGAACGTCATAGAACTGGGATGTTGATTTCCGGATCTTTATGAAAGGTTAAGCAAAGATTATAAAGATTTTGAAAACAATTGCACATGTATAATATGAAATTGTGGTCACAAAGTTCCTTCGGTTTGTTGAACTTGGATTCTGCTGATTGGATTAAAATGTTACAAAGGTCCCTAAAAACAGAGGCTTTCTCTTTCAGAGAGGGTTTTACAAAAGAAGTAGAAAAAGACTGAACTATCCAAGGAAGCAGTGGCCTTTCATTATTTAAAGGATGTGGTAAAATGAGCACCTTGTTTGCAACCGACATGACACACAAGAATGAAAACGTGTTCCACTCTGTGCAAAACTTCCATAAGCTCTTCTACGTTTCTCCAGAAGGTGGAGTGAACTACATGTCAGTCCAGAAAGTTCAAAGGTGGAGGTGGATTTGTTCCAACAGCGCACTATACATCCTGTGCACAGTGAAAGATACTTCATGGGAGTTTCCCTAAAGTCCTCAAAGGGCACTCAAAAGGAAGCTTGTTCCATGATGAAGGCATTACATCATCCTAATGATGTGACCTCCCACTGCCCCAAATCATCAACTTACACCATGGCATGCAGCCAGAACTCTTCCATAATGCTTCGATCCAAATGTGCAAAGGACCTGCGCTAAGGGAATACCTTCCAGTCTCACATGGCGAAATGCCACAGGGTGACCATATTTGTCTGACAGATGGGGGAAGTGATCAAGTATGCAGATCTAATGGAAACACATTGTCTGTCTACAGTGTACCCTGAACTCATGTGAATTGGGAATTCCTGCTCTGGCATAGACCTGTGTGTTTGCACCCTTCAGATGATCAGTAGTGTTCTTGCGACTGTGACCTTCATCGAGTCACTGAGGACTACGCTTGCTTAGTCATGCTGATGCAACCCAGACAGGGTGGCCACAAAAAATAGCAGCATTTTCTTTCCTCCTCTGTCCATCTCTCTCTCACTGGACGTTTCTGGAGCCAGACTGCCATATTTATATCTTTTTTTATAGCACACTGACACTACTGTCTGTCATATATAGAGTCACCAAATTACAGCAGGTAAAGGAGGTATTTGCATCAATGCCAGAGAAGAGAAGATTAATGGTACGCCTTTTCAATCTGTGTCCCGTTTGACGTCGCTTTACTGCCCTGAGGTCGTAAAATGCGTCTACTGCTCAAACCCTCAATCTTGTTCCCCCACCCTTGTCACTCTATATCTGTCTCTCTCTGGATTTTCCATCCCTCCCTTTTCAGTTACATACATCTCTCTCTCTCAATCAAAAATTATTCCTTGCAGAAAGTTCTAGAATATCCTCGCAAGAAAGACAAACCCGATCTCCTAAACAGAGTCCTCACTTTTAGAAGGTACAAGGTTACTTAGCGCTAATGGCTGCCTGTGCCCACTCCTTATTCACATGGAGCTGGGGTATGTGAATAAATGGCCGGCACAGTCAGAGTCGTGCTCCCACTCCTATTCAGGCGAAAACAAAGATGAGAGTTTAACCCGCTCCCTCGCCCGCTCCCCCCAACCACCCCCTTGCACAGTCACCTCTGTTGCTGTGACACACACCCACACGTAGGCGCTCTTGCCGTCTCTCAAAGACACACATAAAAGCTGCGCCGCTTCGTGACCCGCCAGCGTGGGACGTTTGAAGAGGGAACCTCACCATCCTCACAGTCGAATGTTCGGAGAATGACCTTATTTTGTAGATCGAGATGTGAGGCCAAGTGTGCTTTCATGTTGCACTGTAAATAATGCTTTCCTCATACGGTCCTCCACCCTGAGCGTTCTCAGTAAAGGATAAGAATTCCAATTACGTGCAATCTCCTCTATTGATCCTCTGCATTATAACTGTAAAAGATCATCCATCATGTTGAAATATAGAGTGATGCTATAAAAGGGGGATGAGGCGGAGAAATAAGGCCTTTAAGCTTCTATGTTATCAAAGATACTACCTAAATACATACCAGACACCACCTAGAACACTCACTCACGCATTTGCTGAACCGCTTAATCCTACTATCTCAGCCAACACTGGGCGGAGGCAAGGTACACCCTGAACAGCTTGCCAGACCATCACAGGCCATACTCACACTTGAGGGCAATTTGGAACAGCCAATTAGCCTAATGTGAATGTCCTTGGACTATGGGAGGAAACCCACGCAAGCAAGAGGAGAACACGCAAATTCCACACAGAAACATCCAAGCCTGGGACTCGAACCCAGGATGGTCTTGCTGTGAGATGGACGTGCTGCTCCACCACTAACACCATCATTATAACAAGGTGGCACTTGACTTTTTTTTTTTTTTTAAGAGATGAGAAGAAATTATGTGCAAAACTAGCTGCCACTAAAGTTCCCTACATCTGTATTCAGCTACTTTTACTTTTTCTATTTTTGTTTGTATTTTTGCCCTTTCATTCCAGCTTCTGAAAGATTTACTTGCAAATATTACATACAAATATTAACGTATTTTTATACTATTTAGTAATTTTTATATATTAGTAAGAGAAGCTCATTTCACAAGATTTTTTATATAAATACAAAGAGAATTAATCGTGGTAAGGGGGAAATGAAATAAAATGAAAAAAGTAGGGGGAAAAAATAACTTTAAATTTAAAAATAAGTCCTTTGCTAAGAATAATTTGAAATTATTTATGAAAAGATGGATGTTATATCATCATACTGCTGGACTCTAAGGAGGATGGTCATCGAAAATGTTTTTGTTTTCCAAAGAAGAGTCTAAATCCTACTGCATGCATCACAGGGCAGCATGCAGTGCTTAGAGCGATCAAAATCAAACCAAGATGGAGCAAAAAACAACATATCGATTATATCGGCTGTGCCGTATTTATTCAGGGTACTTATACCGGTAACACAAGACCATCAGCGACATCCACATAAAACAGAATCATCTGAGCGGCTAATTGGCTCAGACTTTACAGCATATGGAAGCTTATTTGGAAGCTATTAGGGACTTTTTTTCAGCATATGGCAGCAGATCGTTTAGCTTCTCATGGATGATGGACAACCTCAGGAGAAACTCCTCTGGGAATGGACAAATAGATGGATGGATGGACGGACAGGCACTGACTTAGACACCATCACGATGCCCCATTCTGCAGTGCTGTGTTAGCAATAATCCTGGAGTTTCTCCTTCAGGATGAGAATTTCAAAATACACTGAACTTGTTTTTATAAAGCTGAAAATGTACACACATGCTGCGAATAATATTAGATTTTCCCCACACACACACACGTCAGAACCTGCTCGTCATGTTGAATAACTGGTTCCTTATTACAGCACGTGTTGACGTCTGCCCATGCCATTAATATAACGTCTGGATAGGAGTGTGTACGTAAGATAAGAGCCAGTATTCTATCCATCATTAAATATTTATTCATATTTTTTAATGATTTTTCCTGTATGAGGGTTTTTCTTTTTTTTTTAGTCTCCACCCCTTTTTCCACATCTTAAAAATGGTAGTGGACACAAATCCACAGAAATATCCCTATTAACAAACTTTTTTTTAAATCTAATTAATTTTAAATTATTAATAAAACATTCCATATACTGATTTTATTTCTGGGGTTCTTCCCCCTCTATTCTATATAATAAAAATGTAAATATCCATATTAATTTTATTTATATTTTTGCATTAATTTTTCATTACAAATTTCATTAAAAGTATTTTTTTTAAATATTTAAAAATAACTATTTTCAGTCAAATTCTTTAGAAAAATATAGTTTTTAATAAGGTATGATTTAATTTCTGATTTTACTCTACTACAGTCTGGTACCCACCTAAAATACTCAAATGTGTCACATTTGCATTTATTTTTTCTTTTTTTGGGGTATTTTTTAAATGTATAGCCCGAAATTAATTCCTGGCTACACCTCTCTCTGTAAATTAATGCCTTTATTTTTGCAACAAGAAATAATAGGATTTAAACTGTTTGGTCTTTAATGCCCTTGAGCGGATTATCCACAAAACACACTGTGATTCATGTTCAGCTGGAGAGATAAGGAAAGTCCTACACCTCACTTGAGGCACTCTATTGAATCGCGTGTGTGTGAGTGTGTGTGAGTCTGTGCGAGTATATCACATGGTACAGCCATTAATCATTAATCCTCCACAAAAGAAAAAAATAAATGAACTAAGCAGTGACGTCTGACTTGAATGTAATGCTCATTTCACAGTGGAGAAATGATCAGCGAGTGTGTGAGGATGACTAAGAGTGTGTGATGTCTCGTCATTCTCGCTGACACCTGTGTGCAGCGGTGAGAGAGAGACAGAGAGAGAGAGAGATAGAAAGAGAGAAACAAAGATAAAGGCAGGCATGAGTGGGTGTTAAAGATGCGAGAGAACCGGTCCAGATGGCCGAGGAAGATTAAATACCATCTGCCAGAGAGATCAGGAGATAGAGCCAAACATTAACACACAGCCGACATGCAAACAGGCTGAACGCAGTGCAGGGGACATTCACACACACACACACACACAGTCCAGAAAAACGAGGCCCTTCATCAGTGTCATGATTGAGCTAGAGTGATAAGTGGTAAATAGGAACAAATAATGAAGGGACACATATGGGTGGCACGTTGGCTAGTCTGAGCTACAGGCACAGTCATCACATTTACATTTATGGCATTTTGGCAGACACCCTTCTCCACAGCCAATCTCCATTCTTATCTTATTCATACCACTGAGCAGCTGAAGGTTTAGGGCCTTGGTCGAGGGCCAAACAGTGGGAGCTTGGTGATACAGGGGCTTGAACCCCCGACCTTCTGATCAGTAATTCAGAGCCTTAACCACTGAGCCATCACTGCCCCTCTCCATTACATCATTACTGAGCTGATCATTATTATCCAAGCAGATTATTCATGTCTGAGCTGACTGTAATTAAGCAAGCTGATTATTACTATAAGAGCTGATTGTTAAAGTTATTCGAGTTGATTGTTACTGGCTGAGCGGATGATTACTATCAGAGCTGATTGGGAAAGTTATTCGAGTTGATTGTTACTGACTGAGCTAATTGTAATTAAGCAAGCTGATCATTACTCTCTGAGCTGATCATCACTATTCAGCTGATCATTATTGTCCAAGGTGAAAGACATTATGCATGCTAATTATTAATAATAATCACAAGACTTTCTGGTAAAGATGGGCTTTATGGTTTCCTCCCCTCCTTTATTAATGTCTACTCTCACAACTCCTGAAATGTGCATCACCAACATCATCCCAGTGGCTGCTTAAGGAATAAACGGAGGAAAAGACGACAAGATGTTGCAGCAGGAACTCACTCGACCTGTCTAAGAAACCTAAACATGTATAAAGTCTCTCCTTGATTATGTTAATGTGGTTGCTTGTAACTTATGCTGCCTGTTTTTAATACGTCGATTACGGATTTGCATACAAGTACAACATCTGACTGTCTGTTCGACCAACATGACAGCTAGAACGAAAACAAAATGAAGTCATTCAAACATCTCAGACAGCAGATTATAATGTAAGCTACTGCTGTTTGAGAAAGCAACAAGCAACACGTCATTAATTACACCTTGAAATATACTTATTTAATGAATGGTGTATTTCTCAGCACAAAGAAAGGCCAGTGTTAATATCACTCCATTTCTGTCACTAAATGACAAACTGTTCTATTAAAATCCAGTGAGAGGTGAGTGATTCACTTCCACGTCCTCGATGCCCAGGGAGACGTGACCGAGAGAGAAGCTGACCTGATTTAAGGCCATTTAACTTCACACATTAGGGCTTTACTAAAACACTCGCTCACTTATTAACACACAGTGACCTGCCTTAACGTGTGACCATTCAGACCACTCACATACCCGGGAAACCTCGCAAATATGCTGCAGTTTAATCTCGCGCACCTGAAGTTCCCGTGCTTACTACTCCACCTGCTACCTGCATGTCTATCTGCTAGTCTGAGTAATGTTTTTGTTTGTTTATGAACGGATCTAAGCGCAGGTCTGTGAGCCTTTCTTTTGTGTTTCAGTTCCTAATAAATACATGTCTTCATATCTTACAAATATGACTGTAAAATTGCTTATTGATCTATTGTATTACCCAAGCTTTGAAAGCCCGGATTAAATCATTCTTGTGATATTTAATCATAACTCATATTTTTTATTTACATGGATGTTGAACAGATAATAAAGATAGATTCACCACTCAGTATTACTTCCACGATTTCTTACAGCCATCACATGAACGACGAAGCAGTAAAAAATGGAAGCAAAAAAATGGATTTTTCATTCACGTTGTGTAAATACTAGATTTTCATGGCAAACTAAAATACAAGTGTGAAAGACAAGTGATTATTTTTGTGTTTCTTAAATAATACGTGTGTTTGACAGCTAGCATTTTGCGTAACCCTGCTTGATAATATTGCCGATAAATGGTTTGAGAAAAAGCGAATGATTTTCACGTGACGTCTGTCCTCAGGTGATAGGGTGAACTGCAGTGCCAGTGGAAATAATCTACAGCACCTATTAAAGCTTTTAGTGTATGTAGAGCTTTCCTAGAAGGCTGCCATTTAGATGCTGTTGTTTTGTGAACATTGCGTTGAGATAACCCTTCTTTTTACCTCAATGCCCAGAAAAAATGTCCGTCCTGTTACATAAGAATAATCACATACATAACATACATACATGATCACATACAAGTCCTTAATGTTAAATCATATTCAATGCATACTTCAAACATATGATAAAAATTCTGTGTTTCAGAAATTCTCTTTTTATTGCTGTATTATGACACCACACATATTATCAAAAAATACATAAACTACACTTGACATTTTGACTGTTTTATATATATATATATATATATATATAATGTGTGTGTGTTTTGTAGGAGTAAACAGAAAAAAACTGGACTTATCCCTAATGACACATAAATGATGTACAAGCTCATCTACCCTACATTTAAAAATCAATGATGTGCAGCAGCACCAAAGGGATGGGTGGTGGGTGGGAGGGGTGCGTAGAGCGAGAAACAGAGGGTGATAGACAGAGAGAAACAGATGGGGAAAAGAGAGAAAAACAGAGAGGGGAAGACAGAGAGAGAGAGAGAGAGAGAGAGAGAGAGAAAGCGAGAGAGAGAGAGACATGGTGGGGGGCACGTAAATGTTGCTCTGATGTCAACCTGCCTGTCTTTAGATCTTTATGCCCCTTTTTGGTTTCTCTAAAGTGATGCTGCTGTCATATGAAAACTGATCTCTCAACAAAGTCTCTCTTCTCCTGAGCCGTGGATGAATCGATGGCCTCTTTGCATGAGGACATTCTGTGATCGATAGCATCTGTTTGTCATTTTCTTTCCTTTTTCACAGAGATGATAAAACAAACTTTCCGTCACCGAATGGTACATGTCCTTCAACCACATTCCTTCATTTCATTCCTAATTAACGCAATACTCCACACTGTATGTGTGTTTGTGTGTGTGCGTGTGTGTGTGTGTGTGATAACCACACACAAGAGTGAAAACAATCTCACATGGTGGAAAAAAAGGAGAAAACATGACTGTCAAATTTAATTAAAAGTTGTTCTTTCAAGGACAGAATATCTTTAAAATGCTGTAAATGTATAAACTTACAATCTAACAACCAAGGGGTTAAAGAATAGCTTAAGATGATAGAAAACATTTTTGAATATTGTGTACTGGTGGAGTTTTTAACAATTATATTCATTTTGGTGTGAACAAGTTTTGAGTTCTTTATGAAATTCTCGATTAAAGAAATACGATTAAAAAAAGTCATATTTTAACATATTGACAGGAAATATAAAGAGAAACTTACTTGACACAGCAGGCTGTCTTCCTCTCCTAAAGAATCCTCCAGGACCTGCTGAGTGTCCTTCAGGTAACAAAAAAGTACAGCAATTATAAACGTAACTGTCAGAGATTAAACTAACAATCAGTTATTTTAGCAAAAGCTCGCTAAAACATTTAAATAAGCTTTCTATAGTGACGGGCAGGTCAGTTTAAAGGTGCCCTATATCCATGTCTCCAAGTGAAAGACAGACATTGAAGGGACAAATAATTAAGACATCACCACAAAAGACAAGGAAAGACACACTTCAGTTCTATTTTCTCTCTCTGAGTATTTAAGCACATACGTTGTTATTGTTGATGCAACATGAGAAGAATTTAACCAAATACTACCAAGTGTTAAAAATTAAAGGTGCCGTTTGTAATTTGCCGGTTACGAGAATTACAATTATGATGGAAACACAGGTTCCTTCTCCTGTCTCCTTTTTCATAACCGACTTTTCCTAAAACTACTTAATTTCCTTTTAAGGAAAAGAGCCAGACATAAGCAGCTCTCGGGGTGTAGCGGCTTTTAAGTGGGGACGCATGATCTTTGTGGGTCAGAAAAATGTAAACTTGAAGGCATGGCCCTGTGGTGTAGTACAGAAATCAGCCTTTCTTGATGTTATCTTTGGAATTAGGGTCCTTACAATTTAGAACTCCTGTTAAACATTAACAAACTGCCAAATACAAAGAAAATACACAGGAAGTCAACACAAAGTATGTTATCTTCTGAATTGCATTTTCTTAGTATTTGGCTCGAGGAAAACAAATGATCATTACACCTTGGCAAAACTGAGTACCCTGTTTGGTTCCAAAACAAGACTCAAAAATGTAGTAAATTATCCATCTTTTGCAATAACGTTTCTATCTTGGCCAAAGATAAAGTCAAATGTTTAGGCACAATCCTTGAACAATATACGACTGCCAAGAGTGCTGGCACCTCAGTCATTAAAAAAAGTAAATACTAAACTTAATATTTTATATAGAAAGGGGTCGTTTTTTAACATCAAGGATAGAAAAGTCATATGTTCATCATTTAGTTTACCTTGTTTTGATTATGCCTGTAATTCTTGGTACAGAGGTCTTAGTTAAAAGTTAAAGTGTAAGCTGCAAACCAGTCAAAATAAAGTCATTAGGTTCATTTTAGGAAAGGGTAACAGGTATCACATCGAATCCTCTGACTTTAACAAACTAGATTGGCTAAATGTCAAGTGTAGAGTAGATTACCTTATTTTAAACTGCATGTACTCTGTTACAAAACAAACTGCACTAAGCAATCTCTGTGGTATTTAACCAATTAGTCACGGTTATTCCACAAGGTACGATCAGCTTTCATTCTGTTTACCTAAAGTCAAATCTCAGGGACTAAACTCATTTAAATATAGCAGGACAAAACTGTGGAATTCATTACCTTTCTGAATTAAAAGTTCTCAGAGTAAAGATGTTTTTAATGTAAAATGTAAACAATTTTGCTTTCAACAAATGTAATATGTGCAATAGTTTTTGTGATAATTAAGATGATGTGATAATGTTACACTTAAATAGCTAGTGCTAGCTGTATGGTAGTTGTTTTGTCACACTTCATTAAGGTCAACTATGAATAACCATGTTATTTATTATGAATTACATTTTTCTTTTTATTAAAAAGTGTACACATGTACATTTTGTATAAATTCTATTTAGGTATGTACATGCACTTTTTAAATAAAATATACTCATTCATTCATCCAGCCCCTTTAAAAATCTGATCACCTCTTTAAGTTTATTAATTTTAGAATGAAGTCTACCATCTAAACAAATCGAATAGATAAGTATTTCACATTCATTTATGTGATATAACATTAATCTTAGATTTACTGAAGTCACAATATATTTTCAAGATTCTATTATACAGTTTAACAATATGAAGATTTTGGCACTACCTAAAAGCAGAGCGCCGAAAATAATTACCTTCTGATAAGAGGTTTCAATGTGAATTAGTTTTGATGACACCATTGATGATGTAATGTCATGTAACCATCATGCTATGACCGCCCCCTCCTTGAAGTTTTTATATTGTGTGAAAGTGTTGTGCTAGTGAGATAAGATTTCTTTAATGGAAACCCGATACCACCACAGGGTAGCGAGATGCCATTTCACTGGAAAGATTCACTTCCGTAAGCACGTTATAATGGCCAGGAACGTCATGTGCTTCCTCAATGAGATTGGCTTAAAAGCCTTTCTATTCAAATGAGTAATGCATTGCATGGCAGAAATAGTTTATTTTGCCAGCTAAAAAAATGACGATACCTACTGCATATGGCACCTAGAATTCTGTTTACGGTGTTAAAAAAAAAGTGTATTTTATTAAAAAATGGATTTTATTTTATGGCATGAAACAAATAACAGTTTGCAGGGGAAGATAGAGTAGAAGTAGTCACTCACTCAGGCACAGTAATCACTCAGACATTCATTCCCATCACGATGCTTATATACCAGCATGAGAAATTTCCCCTCAGAGTTTTAGCCACGGACGGACAGACAGATGTACGGATGGACAGACACAATGTTTGCAACACGAAAAAAAAAAACAAAAAAAAACAAAAAACGACCGATGCTATACCAATTCCCCCCCACGTGTGGCACTCAGCAGAGCTCCGCTAATATTTAGTTTTATACTTATAATTTGAAATGATAAAAGGTTAGCATTAAATAATAAATAATCTGTTGAATTATGTAAACTTTTTTATTAATATGCTATAAAAGTATATTTTCAGCTTTATTTAAATGTAACTCGCTGATTAAACTAATTAGACGACTCATTTAATCAGACTTACCCTAGGAGTGGGGTCCTGAGCATTACACCATGTTAATTATGTATGCAAGTCGACAGTTATGAAATTACTATTCAGTAATGATGATGTACTCATATGAATATTTTAACAGTAGTGTCTATGGTACTACTGGAAGCAGTTTCAGATTTTTTTTAACAGCAGTCCCTACTAAGAAATAGGTTTTTTGTCCCGGTGGCGGTGACGGAGCCATGTGGAGGTGACAAGCTGCGGTGACTAAGTGCCATTGATGAATCCAGTGCAAGGCGCAGAAGTGTGAATCAGACAGGCTTGCTGTTCATGAATCACCAACACCAACTTCATGACTTTAGAGCATGAACTTCAGTGACAGTGGCTAGTGGCCATGTTTAAACGGTGAAATGTTGGGGATAAAATCAAATCCATAGCAAAATCTCGAAAGTGAAAGCATCTGTAGGTCTAACTGATGGCTTGATAAGAATTAAAGGAAAATTCATGCACTGAAACACAACTGCAGCCGCGATTTTTAAAGAGTTTCCACTCCATAATGATTAACTGGCTAAACACCTTCGTTGAATCAAAACATACAAAACAAAGGGTTAATTTACAGTTCATTTCTGTCACTGATCCTTTCTTTTGCATAATACGTCCTCTGTATAAAGTTCAGAGCCTAACTCCACCCACTTCATAAGTTTGCAAAACATCAAAAAGTGAGTTGGGGCAGGGATGGCGTGAGGGTGGAGATGGGTTTGGGGGGTGAAGTGTATTATTAAATATCAAATCACGTTAAAATATCAAGATTTCAAATCTTGCTGTATCATCAGATTCACTGAATCCTTCATTAATGAATCGAATTTGTATCAAATTCATTATATCAGATCATATAATTAATTCTCTGTGATGGCCTGGCGAGCTGTCCAGGGTGTACTCTGCCCTCGCCCGGAGTCGGCCGAGATGGGCACCAGCCTCCCCGCGACCCTAATTAGGATTAAGCGCTTCAGAAAATTAATGAATGAATGAATAATTCATTCCTGAACCAATTACCAAAAGTGCATCATATTAGATTCAGTGCCATCATCATCAGTGATCAAACTTGAACCATAATCAAGCCTGATGATGTTTACATCCTGTGTCTGGGCTAGGAAGAAATCAGCCACAGCATCACTTGTTCACGCTGACGCGCTCGGTTCCGCCAAATAAAAGGTCTTTGGGATGAGATACGATTTAATAGCATCAAAACATCAAATGAAACTTTAGCGTGACCTTGTTTCCAGACTGTGAGTTCAGAATCGGGGTGAGCCAAATGATTCTGAACTCTGAACTTGGTGATTCAGATAAAAATATGTTCCGCTGACACTGAACAAAGCTGGGATGCTCTCGCTCTCGCTCTCTCTCTCTCTCTCTCTCCCCTATTAAGGGATCATGTATCAGAGAAGATGCTGATTGCTGATGTGTTACTGTAACATAAACACTGATTCATTTCTTTTCAACAATAACCTTGGAGGGATGAGGGGGAAAGAAACAGCTCACACACACACACACACACACACACCTTGCTTCCATGGACAAATCAGCTGAGGTGAGGGACAGCTAATAGAGGCAACACCTGTTTCTAATTAAAGTAACAATCAAATGATGAAGGACGGATGAAGAAAGCTGGGTTTAAGCCCCTCACCTCACTCCCTATGGCCATCTTCCGCCACGGGTCAGCCAGCTGCGCCAGAGGCATGTCGGTTACTCCACACCGGACACACACACACACACACACACACACACACACACACACACACACACACACACACACAGATATAATAAACACAACAAGCAGCTCTTTCCTCAAACACGCAGCGGCTCTTGGTGACCTCGGAGGGGTTTCATGTGAACACCTGGACGCTCCTGGTAGTTTCTTGGACACCCGGAAGAAGAAGTGTCAGTAAAAAGCCCCGAGCTGAGTGAGGAAGGAAGCGGCGGCTTGAGGGGTGGAATATTATTCCGAAAACGCCGCCACCGCTCGGCTTTTCTCCTCCTCGCTGCTTCCCCGAGGTGCTGCTGCCCTCCGCATTCCTTTCCGCCAAAACCCCGCCCACATGTCCACTTCCGCTTTTCGGGATGCCACACACGCCATAGGCGCACCGACCTGTCAGTCAGAGTTTTCTGACGTCGTTAAGCGGTAGGAGGGACGAGGGGAGGAGCCGTACAGGGAGCGTAAACGGACGAGATGATGATACGGTTGGGTTTTATTTACTTTTATTTACTCCTTCATTCGTTGGTAATATAAATTAATTAATGTGAATAAACAAATATTAACTTTTTCAATCAAATTAAATAAAACGAATGAATGAATAAATAAATATCCTCTCCGACGCTTGGACCCCATATTGTAATTGGTGTGGTTTTATTTATTTACTCTTTTATTTATTTGCGCTTTGCCAGGGTGAAGTCGAACAGATCAAACTTTATTGGAATCAATTAAATTCATAATGATCTTACTGTATGTTAAGGTAAATATTAACGATCATGAGTTATTATTATTATTATTGTTATTGTTTTGTTGTTATCATCATTATTATTATTATTGTTGTTGTGTTGTTATTATTGTTGTTGTTATTTTTATTATTGTTATAATTATTTTTATTATTGTTGTTGTGTTATTATTATTGTTATTTTTATTATTGTTATAATTATTTTTATTATTGTTTTGTTGTTATTATTATTATTATTTGTTGTTGTTGTTGTTATTATTAATTCATTCATTCTTTTCCAAGCCGATTAATCCCAATTAGGGTTGCAGGGAGGCTGGTGCCCACCTCAGCCAACTTATTATTATGATTATTATTATTATTGTTATTATTATTATACAACCTAACAGCAATTGTATTATATAATTAGAATTAGAATGAAAAAGTACTAAATAAATCAATAATTGATTTTGAAATGACACCTATTTTTATGTTCGTGGGGGGGAAAGGATGGAGCCTATCTCAGCCGACTCTGGGCAAAGGCAGGTTACACCTTGAACAGCTCCCCAGTCCATTGCATGGCCAACACACACAGAACCATTTATACTCACACTCATAGCTAGGGGCAACTCAGAACAGCCAATTTTAATATACACTGTCCAGACCAAAAAAAAAAAGGTCCCACACTCTAATAGCAAAGCACCTAAATGGAGTACCACAGGCATGGAACATGATTTGGATGGTTGTGCCTTATTCCTGCCACAGGAATCCTAATAAGGCTGCAGAATTTCTAAGTTGATGCTGATTGGCTGTTAAGTATCTCTGACTTGTATGACATGGCCAGCAATATATATAAAATTTCGTTTTTAAATTAATAACCAAACTGAAACCCAAAACATAAAGGCTCATACACCACCACTCAGACTTGCACAGAATTAAAAAACACAATCTAACTCTAGGCAGACACCCTTTATTGAGCAAAACATAAAACAGTAATAGGAACATGTACTTATTAAACAGATAACTAACAAAGACAGGTGATCCATATGAATGTGGAAGACAGCTAGTAGAAGGCAGTGAAAAGTAACCTCAGTGTAAACCTTTCTGTAGTTGGGAAATGCAGGGGACACTTATTTACTTATTTGCTCTGAGTTGACACTAACTGGGTGTTATCCTCTGCCCCTTAGTCACCAGAGGAGAAGCAAAATGCAGGGACTTCTTGATGCAGAGAACCTGCAGAATTTATTAATAAGCTGCCTGTGACATCACTCTACATTCACTTCTGCTAAAACCTTACTTGCCACACTTTATTTCTCTGCACCAAATACAATGCTAGCATTGCTCTCTCTCACTTCATCACACTCTCACCATGCACAATGACAAGCTACTATCCCTTAACGGAGCTGTGCTACTCTTGCAAAATCAGCCTCGGGTGCTTAGCAATAGAGACCTCTATCAGGAGTTTCATAATCTCCATGGCAGTGTTCCAACAAACTTAAACATTACATTTATTCCACCCAGAGTCAGGTTCATTTTTTACTGACATTTTGAAGGGAAAATTTAACCACTTCATCAAGTCTTCTCCAACACTTCCCAAAATCTTTCAGTAGGATGAAGGTCTCACTGGGCTGTGCCTAGAAATTCTGTCCATAAATATTATGAACAGAACTGCTGACAAAGGACAGCCTTGGCAGAGTCCAGCCCTGACTGGAAACGAATTCAACCTGTTATCAATGCGGATCAAGTAACGGCCCGTAGCAGTGGGTCCAGTACACCGTATTCTCGGAGCACACCCCACAAGATAGAAGGAGGACATGGTCGAAAGCCTTCTCTAAAGCCACAAAGCACATGTCAATAAATGTATTAATCAAATTAACATTGTTAAAGTAACACTACATAAACTTACTGGATATTACATGCAACACTTTCTGGTTATAAACTAAAAAAATAAATAAAATGCATTCCAGTGGAAGTGGTAAAGGTTTCTCTAAAGGGAAAAGAAACATTCGCACCGTTTTATTTTTCATTTGGGTTTAATTAAAGCTGTTATACACCATCACGACATAAAACATTTTTTTTTTTAAATAAAAGTGTAATTTTCAATTCCAAGTGGACAGGAAATAAAGTGTCGATTTTAAAAGTAATCTGCACACTGAAATTGTTTTTCCCTTTAAACACCCCCGCCATGTAATTATATACAAAATAATTACACCTCTACCTCCATGACTAACGTTATTAAACACATGTTCCTTTACAGATAGACTTAACTTCATCTTTAAATAATGGGCAAAGCCACAATCCACAGATAAAAAGTCAGCTAGTTTAAAAAAAACTACTGGATGGGACCAAGACAAATGGGTTAAAGGGAGGAGAAAAAAATAAATAAATAAAAAATCCACGAACATGTGATATGACGAGTGACATCTAGAACTGGGGTTCATGACCCCACACAGGGTTTCCTGGGATCGGGCTCTCGACAGACGTCACTTATGGAATATTTGATAAGAATTTAAACACGCAACAATACTAAACACAGTCAACAAATTAACACAAAACCCCAAACAAACCTTTGTTTTTATACCTTAAAAAGAGGTTAGAGCTGCAGATGGACTCGGTTAGGAACAGGGGACTCAACTCTTTTTAAAGAATGAGGTCTTGACTAAAGACAGATCATTTTGCAGTAGTATTTTTTATTATTTTAAATAAATGAACATTTCTATTTGAAAAGGAAGCAACAGACTGAAATTCCAGAAGAGGAGAAGAAAAGAACACCATGAAGCTGATGATGTAAATGCGATTCAGGGTAGTTGTGCGTTTCTGGTTAAGCAAGTCTCGAGGTTTCAGAGACCCCAACTGGACTGCCGACTCTGTGACGTTGTAGTTGGTGTTCAGCTGGTGGACTGGAGTTTGGACCAGGGGTTTGTGCCTCGCACCTCCATGGGCGGCTGGTTGTAGTAGATGTGGTTACACAGATCCTCCAGCGGGGGCTCAGGGTCGGACGTGGCAAACTGCGTCGCTTCCTCCACCTCCTTACGCACCTCCACATCGATCTCCTGTGAGGCGCACAGGCAAGTCATTAACTGACATTGATATCACACAGGCCTGCATGTGACTAACACACACACACACACACAAAACACACCTTGAGTTCCTCCACACTGGCCATGTTGTTGTTGATCAGCCGGTCCTTCAGCATGGTGATTGGGTCACTCTTAGTGCGCACTTCCTGGATCTCCTCACGCGTTCGATAACTGAATAAAAACACATCCCATAATAAGGAATAAGAATTACTGATTAAATCAACCTTCACATTCCGCACAAAAGTTATTAAAAGAAAAGCACAAGTACCAGCTTTATTTTTAAATAAACATTAAAAGCAGTCCTGCTCGAAGTTATAACACAATCATTAGCATGACATACCATTTATTCCCTAAAAATCCTAGAGAACCTAAAAAGACGTTTTTAATCCCTTCCATGTAATTTTTTAGTAACAGAACATTCCGGACGCAGAGAGACCAGCCTCAAAAAACACAAAGCGCTTCATTACAGGTGTTATAAACACAGATTTCATGGCTTGAGGTTATAACCTGCCTCACCTGACTCCGGGATCGCTCATGCTGTGTCCATGGTAACGATAGGTCTGAAGCTCCATAAGCATTGGACCCTGGAGAACACGGATCGTGGTTGTGTCAGCAAATAAAGAAATGAACCCTACAGTAGTAGCAAGTGTTAACATGTTCAAGTGTTTTGCTTTTTAAACAGTCACCTTTCCAGATCTGCAGTGTTCTGCTGCGAATTTGGTAGCCTCTCGGACACACAGCACATCCATACCATCCACCTAAATGACACATACACACAGGGTCAGTGTTGTACATGTCTGAGAACTGCTTGCTTTAATTCGGTTTTAAACGTCTTGATGCAGAGGTGACACTTCATTTATCATTTTGAACAATTCGACTTGAAATCAGTCATGTAACGGTAAATAAAACTATTTGTTCTTGATCACATTACCATGACAGCACATTCTCAAGCTAACACACTACTACTTCTGGTACCGCCAAGAGTGGCAGCCTTTCCAGCAGCTCCGTGTGTGACTCACAGTTTTCTTGTTGTCCCCCCACGTGCTTTTTGCCATTTTATTCTTTTCACTCACATATCCTGTGGACATGGATTCTTACATACTGAGACTCATTTATTCAAGAGAGGAACTTTGTGAATTTCCCTCTGGGTTTAATAAAGTATCTATGTATGTGAAAAACACACAGTGGTGCGGTACAGGACAACCCTCAACTGTTTATTTCTAGCATCATATTCGATCTGTCAAGAATAACTAACATCACATCAAACATTTCAATGGTTTATACTGTAGATAGATTTATTCATCATGTAGATAGATCATTCATCATGTAACCGACACTTGGCAGACACCCTTATCTAGAGAGACTTACATTCATCCTTTTTTTTTTTTTTATATGACTGAGCAACTGAGGGTTAAGTGCCTCATTCAAGGGCCTAACATTGGCAGCATGGTGCTGCTTGAACCCAGAGCCGTCACTGCCCTAACACAAAGAGTGCTAACAAACAAAACACCTTCCATAAAATGGCGAAAAGTCACAATATCGACAATCACAAGACTGTTTGTCCGTCTTAGGTTATTTCTCATGATCGTTAATACTTTGACGAACCAGTCCCTTGTTACAAATAAATTATATAAATGAATAAAACGATACATTTCATGCAAATATATGTAAATCAAGCAGAAGTTCTGACCAATCAGATTCTAGCATTCAAATATACTGTGGGAGAAAGCTAAATAAAAACTATGAACTTTATTAAATGAGGGTGATTTTGGGGCTGCACGTCTCTATACTGCATCACTTGGTGGTGCTCTCTAGATCACAGGGATTTTTATTCGAGGTTGAAACAGAAAAGCATCTGCTGCATCGGAAGTAGGAGGGGCATACTCTCACGCTCTCTCCCAGTCAGTCACACTGATTCTGCGAGCTCAGGTATGTGGAAGAAAGACAGCACTTTCCTTTCCTCCAAGTGTGCTACCCTGCCCTGCTGTGACCTCAATATGTGGCAATGCAACTCTGATTTACCCTCAATCCAGGAATGAACTCTCCTCGCTTGTAGTAGTCGGTGCTGGCGGCGGCTCGCTCCACCGCCGTCCCCATGCCATATTTGTTGTTCTCGCACACAAAGATGCACGGCAGCTTCCACAGCGCCGCCATGTTGTATGTCTCAAAGATCTGCCCCTGGTGATAATCATAAAATGTGTTTAAACTCTGCATTTTTCCCTACTGTTAACCTCACACTTCGGAGGGGACACAACCCCCCCCCCCCCCAGTTGACAAACTCTTCTCACCTGGTTGGCTGCACCGTCTCCATAGAGTGCAACACAGACCTGGTCAGTACCCTGGTACTTACAGGCGAGAGCCACTCCTGCCCCGAGGGGAACCTTTAAAAGTGACAAATCCTCAATAAACCGCAACGAAGAGCATATAAGTGAAGAAATCTGTTTTGAGGTTTGAGCATCTCACCTGAGCTCCCACAATGCCGTTTCCACCATAGAAATTCTTTGCATACATGTGCATGGAGCCTCCTTTTCCCTTGGCGACACCGCCTCTTCGACCTGAGGGGGGCAGGGTTATAAAGTTTAACATAAACCCACTATTGTCACTATAGAAAACTGTTTATCATGTTCTCCAAACTGCACTGTTTTCTTTAACTTTCCTTTTAAAAGAGAAGAAAAAACAAAAAACATTCATGTTCATTTGCATGATGGATGTCAATTTCAAGGCTCAGTATTACAGCAACGATGGAAAATTGGCCAGAAGGAAAAAGTGTTTTTACGTTTGAGCGCCTCCTGGTGTTCACATGTAGCTGTGGCTCAGGACAAAGTATTATGCAGCACTTAAACACTCCTCTCCTCCCCCTTATACACTGGAAAAATGTCATTTATTGCTCTGTGTGTTTGTGTGTGTGTGGTCTCGCTGGATATGACGAACCCGTGAGCTCGGCCAGGATCTCCTTTACAGACACTCCTCTGGTGTAGGTGTACCCGTGAGCTCGGTACGCTGTAATCAGGTGGTCGGAGGGTTTAATGGCGGCTTCAATGCCCATCGCACAAGCCTCCTAACACACGTACAGAAATTTCAATCACATGAACAGTTGTGCACCAACATACATCACAATGTTTGGAGATATATAGATATATATATATTCCCACCAAAAAGTAAATAACGCATCTCATCACAGATCCTGACCTGTCCATCATAGAGGTGACAAAAGCCTCGGATGATCTTCTGTTTGTACAGCTGGTCCGCTTTCAGCTCCATGCGTCTCATGATCTGCATGGTGCGATAGTAACTCAGACCCTCCTCTCGAGTCAGGACGGCTTGTGTTGGAGGGCCCTCGTCCAACCGGTGAACATCACATGGCTGAGAGAGAGAGAGAGAGAGAGAGAGAGAGAGAGAGAATTCTAAATCTTTGAAGATGAACACCTATTTAATGTATTAAATTTTATTTTGTAATCAAAAAAATTTCATGGAAGTTTCCATCACAGAAATCTAAAGCACTGGGTAGAAAACAGCACAGATAGCGGCACCTTGCTTTGATCTTTGATTCCCCCCAAAAAAAGGTCTGAACTAGTGCAAACGTGGGATTTTATGAATATAGACGTCCAATTGGTTAGATGGTGGTCATTCGACTCTGAATCAATACACCTGCAGAAAATAAATCAAACAAGCTTGACTGCACTGAGAAAGTGATCTGACTCCAAATCGATTCACCTGCTGGAAATGACTCCAACATGCTTGATTGCATTAAGTGATTCAGTTTTGAATCGATTCACCTGCAGAAGACGATTCAAACATACCTGGCTGCAGTGAGAAAGTGATTCAGCTCACCTGCAGACAATTATATATATGCCTAACTGCACCAAGAAAGTGACTCAATTGTGAATCGACGCGCCAGCAGGAAAGGAGTCAAATATGCGCAATTACACCTAGAAGGCAGTTCGACTCTGAACCGACTCACCTGCACAAGCACACCTGCACCTTTTTCTGACAAAAAACAAAACAAAAAAAACCAAAACAAACAAACAAAAAAAAAAAACAAACAAATACACAGTTGTGGCACAGTGATCAAGTATCCACATGAGGAAAAAGAAATGAAGCTTGGCAAGAATTTGTTTTTAATATTTTAATCTCTAAAGGTATGGCGATGTAATTCCACACAAGCTCTGTTGCACAAGCTTGTATCAGTTTCAAAAAATTGTCATTAATGACAGATGAAGCCCTTCTTTTCAGTCCAATCACATGACTTTAAACATCAGAAGGTTCGGATTGCCACATTACTTCATTCCACTTGAGTTTGACTGGTTAAGTATTTTGTTTAGTTGAGTACACAATTGCTTTATATGAAACAGCTAAATTAGTTCATCATTGCTACAATTTTCCCCAAGCACTAGATGCCGCTGTTCCCCACACAATCAGGAAAAGTCTGCATAGCTTTGCATGGCTTCATCCACCCATCCCCAACATATTTTGTTCCTTAAAAACCTGAGGAGGATCATGATCAGTTTAAGATTAAATAATTGTGAGCATTATTTCCCCAAGAATCAATCACTGACCTTGATGTCAAAGGTGGCCTGGGGAGTAAAACTGGCATAGCATCGGCTGGATAGGACCACTGTACAAACCTGAGAAAGAAAAGTGGAAAATGTCAAAAATGTTGGATAAAACACCGGACAAAAACTACTGTCAAGATTTCAGAGGGGGGGGGGTTACTGATTTGAAGGTCACCAGTTAAATCCCCACTGTTGGGCCCTTGAGCAAGGCCCTTAACCCTCAATTGCTCAGTTGTATAAAAATGATAATTGTAAGTCGCACTGGATAAGAGCATCTGCCAAATGCGGTAAACGAACTGAAATGGAAAAAAAAAAGCAGCCAAGTAAGGGAAGGACTGTTTACAGTTGCTATAATATAAGTGAGAACAGGAGACTAAGGTGGTTTCTGGATGTTCCCCAACATTAAGTGTAATAAAATGAATAAATTATTTTAAAGCATTGATAATTGAATATCTGTAAATGTTGACAAGATGTTGTTGACATTACTTCAGGATTTGCTGTTATTGCAATTAATCAACCTCACAATTATAAGCTTCATTATTTACATTTACAGCATTTGGCAGATACTCTTATCCAGAGCAACTTATGATTTTTTTTTCAACATCTGAGCAATTGTTAAACAGACTCACTTATAAAAAGGGTTAGGGGATGACCAGTTGATATGAGGAGGCAACTATAATTATATTTAAAAAACAAACAAACAAAAACAGTCATTTTGTTGCCTATGGAGAAAAAAGCTGTCTAGAAAAATAGGGGGGGGGTAATCGTTGCCCACATTCCTCATTCATTGAGCTTTATTTGCAGATGGTCCTAAAAATACTCTATAAATGGGTCTAGTTTCAACATGATAATTATTTAACTAATATGAAAAGGTGTTAAAAAAAAAAAAAATTATATATATATAACTAAATAAATAAATAGTTGGTTTAAATGTGTATAAAATAAATGGTTAATTAAAACCATTGATTTAAAAAAAACAGTTTGTTCTGGGGGGAAACACCCCACCCCCCCAAAAAAAAGTCAACTGTTCAGCCCCTTAAGGGACTTGCTCAAGGGTCTATCTGTGGCAGCATGGTGGTACTGGGATTGAACCCCTGACCATCAGATCAGCAACCCAGAGCCTCAACCACTGAGCCACCTGTTGTTGATTATTTAGCTGTAACTACTCCACATTCAATGTTTTATTCCCGAGTATGTATGAAGCCAGTCAGTGTTAATTCCTTCCATGTGTTCCTATATAAATATACACCCTTCTGCTCCTTACCTAGTGCACATCAGCAGCCAGTCATTGTACTCCAGCTTAGCCTAACCAGCTACTGGAAGTTAGCACAAGCCAAAATTACAGATATGACCGGAGCTCAAGTACTTTTTATATATAATTTTTCTAACACGTTATACATTTAAACACTATATTCAGTACACTACAGCGAGTACACACGAACATATCAAGGTCAGTCAGTCTGTAGTTAGCCAGATTAGCGGCTAATGTTTGCTAACTTGCAGTCATCTATTCTCGCGTCTTATGTCATTAGTAAAAATCATATAAACACTACAGATACTTACTTTGCTGTTTGCAGCACCTCTAAGAGCCAGTGAAATAAAAGGCAACATATTTTATATACTTTATAACAAACGCCGGACGCTGTTTTGCTGTTCTTCTTGGTCTTCTTCCTCTTCTTCTTCTGTGCTCTTAAACCGAGCAGAATGTCGCTTATCGCCACCTAGCGGCGATGGAGCTTAATACTGTCCCGCTGTGTGACGTCATCACCTCCTAATTGACCTACACACTGTGTGATGTCACAGAAGGACGCGGTAGCACCTCTCCGTGAGATCACCAACGAATTGACCCACCTTCTCTGAGACATAATCATTTACACACTCTGTGACATCTATACACACCCCACACACAACCTGTGACATCATCACCTATGACCTACCGACACAATCTAAAATGAAAGGAGCGCCACCATTCTGAGACAAGCCATTCCTTTATCCACTGCTTACTTAAGATTTCTGAAGGTATTGTCATTTTAATCTGATTTTTAGAGTTTTAATAGCTAATAAATTTTACAATTGATAAATTATTATTATTATTATTATTATTATTATTATTATTATTATTAACTGATTTATTATTTAATCATTATCAGGTGTTTGTTGTGTGTGTGTTTGTGTGTGTGTTTGTGTGTGTGTGTGTGTGTGTATACCCTGCTGTTTTGCACCATTTTTGATTAAGAAATTAAAAGGTGTCTTTTCAGTTATAACTTTTATTCAATGTCCTTCAAAATATACTGAGACTCAAATCAAATCGATTTGTGAAGGCGGTATTGTGAATCCAATCGAGTTGTGAAGCCTGTGTCATGAATCAAAATTATTTGAATCATGAAGCCAGTGTCATGAAACTCTGGACTGAATCGTAAAGCTGGTACAGAGAACTGTCGTAAAGCCATTATTCTGACCTAATCACCGATTTGGATACTAATGTTAATCATCCGTGGTCACGGCCCAAAAGAGCATAATGGCTGGGCTGTCAGGGAGGGAGAGATAGCATATAATCTCTTCTCTCCCTGTCAATCAAAGCGACACTAGCTAATCTCTGGCGTATGAGCTCATGCATACGACAATGTGTAGATAGTATTTTCCTCTAAGTGTATTACACCATCCCTTACATTGCATGAGCAGAAGTTCAAAAATATTAGCTCAGCTTGAACCACATGCATTGTGCACATGTATCGTAAAGTGAATGGAATTGAATCATGATACCAGAATTGTAAAGTGAACGTAATTGAATCGTGATACCAGAATTGTAAAGTAAATGAAATTGAATCATGATACCAGTATTGTAAAGTGAATAGAATTGAATCGTGATATCAGAATTGTAAAGTGAATGGAAATGAATCGTGATACCAGTATTGTAAAGTGAATAGAATTGAATCGTTATATCAGAATTGTAAAGTAAATAGAATTGAAT
>JAQMYF010000025.1:10272831-10287283 GCA_030014195.1 Neosilurus mollespiculum | reverse complement strand
CGAGTGCTGGTACCACTCTGGTACAGGGTATCGAGTGCTGGTACCACTCTGGTACAGGGTATCGAGTGCTGGTACCACTCTGGTACAGGGTATCGAGTGCTGGTACCACTCTGGTACAGGGTATCGAGTGCTGGTACCAGTCTGGTACAGGGTATCGAGTGCTGGTACCAGTCTGGTACAGGGTATCGAGTACTGGTACCAGTGGGGTACAGGGTATCGAGTACTGGTACCAGCGGGGTACTGTGTATTAAAAAGTTTGTCAGTTATTTACCTTTGCTAAATTTTTTACTTTTAATAGTATTACTTTAAGGCTTTCTGCCGTCAGGTAAAGAACCTAATATGAACATTGTCTTAAATAATCTGGTAGTGCTGCTTAAACCATTTGCCTTTTTATTTTCCCGCAGTGCAAAACGGTTCGATGCATCAGAAGGATTCTGTAAACGATGACGACTTTGAGAATTACCTAAGCAGCCAGACGAATCAGGTGAGCTGCAAATATCAAATTTGAATCATGATGTTAAAAACATTGTATTTTTTTGGGGGAAAATAGTGATTAGGGTGTATTTTTTTTAGAGATCCGATATCAAGTTTGCAGCAAACAAATATGGTTTATTTTGGAAGTGAAAGCGCATTGATCACTGTCTTTGGCTTTTCCATTAAGACATTGGTCACATATGTAATCACTTTTAATGGATTTTTTATGACTCTCCTTGCAGAATAATAGTTATCCACCAATGTCTGACCACTACATGCCCAGCTACTATGCCCCATCTATTGGATTTCCGTACTCTCTAGGTGAAGCTGCGTGGTCCACCGCAGGCGACCCACCAATGCCCTACTTGACTACGTATGGACAGATGAGCAACGGCGAGCACCATTTCATCCCAGATGGAGTCTTTAGCCAGCCCGGTGCTCTAGGCAACACGCCTCCTTTTCTTAGTCAGCATGGATTTAACTTCTTTCCTGGCAACGCAGACTTTTCTGCCTGGGGTACCAGCGGCACACAGGGCCAGTCGACCCAGAGTTCAGCTTACAGCAGTAGTTATGGCTACGCGCCCAGCTCACTGGGCAGGGCAATTGCAGATGGACAGGCCGGCTTTGGCAGTGACACGCAGCTCAGCAAGGTTCCTCCCCTGAGCAGCATTGATCAAGGCATGGCCGGACTCAAGCTCGGATCTGACATGGCGGCCGTCACCAAAACTGTTGGTTCACCTCTTGGAGGAACAGCTGGCATGAGCAGCATGGCAGCCAGCAGTGTGCCTCCTGTTAGCTCCTCCGCTCCTAAGCCTACATCTTGGGCAGCCATTGCTAGGAAACCAGCTAAACCTCAGCCTAAACTCAAGCCCAAGGCCAGTCCAGGCATGGGAAGTGGTGCTACCATTCCTCCACCACCTATAAAGCATAACATGAACATTGGAACTTGGGATGACAAAGGTTCCATAACAAAGCCACCGCTTGCTCAGCAGATGTTGCCGCCTCAACCTATGGTTCAGCCACAGATTTTAGCTCCTCCTCAGACCTTATTGCCTCCTCAGCCCCAGCAGCTCCAGCTTCAGTCCCCTCAAGCACCTCCACAACTTCAACCAGGTCCACCACCTCCTCTCCAGCACCATCCATCCCAACCTGCCCCCCCTCAGCCCCTGCATCCTCTTCCTCAGCAGAATGCACCACCCCAGAACCGTTGGGTGGCACCGAGGAATAGAGTGGCCACGTTTAACCAGGGCATGGGGCAGGAGAACTTCAGCCTTGGCCCCGGTGTGCCTCTGAGTGCCTGCCCATCAGCCCCTGGTGAACTCCATCCAGTGCTGGAGAAGCTCAAAGCACTTAACAGCTACAACCCCAAAGACTTTGACTGGAACTTGAAGAACGGACGTGTGTTCATCATTAAGAGCTACTCTGAGGACGACATCCACCGTTCCATCAAGTACTCAATCTGGTGCAGCACGGAGCACGGCAACAAGCGGCTTGACACAGCGTACCGCTCGTTGGCTGCCAAGGGTCCTCTGTACCTTCTGTTCAGCGTCAACGGCAGTGGTCACTTCTGCGGCGTGGCCGAGATGAAATCACCCGTGGACTACAACGCATATGCTGGTGTCTGGTCTCAGGACAAGTGGAAGGGCAAGTTTGAGGTCAAGTGGATCTTCGTCAAGGACGTGCCTAACAACCAGCTACGGCACATCCGCCTGGAGAACAATGACAACAAACCGGTCACCAACTCCAGGGACACTCAGGAGGTGCCTCTGGAAAAGGCCAAGCAAGTGCTTAAAATTATCGCCACTTTCAAGCATACCACCTCGATCTTTGATGATTTTGCACATTACGAAAAACGGCAGGAGGAAGAGGAAGCCATACGACGGGTAAGTGTGTCTGTAGATGCTGTCGGATTGTTCATTACTTTCAGAATGACGGGGCTTTGATTTGGAAAAGAAAAAGAAAAATGATCAGAGTTACTCCAGTACACATGCTTCAAAGACTATCATGAGGAAGGATCATCATTGGGTGAAATTAAAATCAGTAAAATGTCCTGAAAAGCTTTGAGGGTGAACGATGTAACAGATAACGAAAGAAGAAAGAAAGTGTGGAAGAAGATGCACATAGACAGAATAAACCGAACAACACAAATTATTAATGACCCAAACCATTACCTCAACCTTGACTACTTTTCATCTCGGTTTCCATGACAGCAAAAATTCTTAAATTTTTTTTTTTAAATTCAGCATGTTGACTACAGGGTTAAATTGATGGTTAAACTCCATGTCACAGTGCACTCAGGGAAGAATCGTGCTTTATTAAAATTCTAATCTCCTTTGTGCACGGCGTATGGCTTGGAGCATAATGAAACAATGATGATACTAAATCAATAGTGAACATTACGCAGCCGTTTACTCTGTGTGTACGAGGTCAGCACTTTGGAAAATTGAGTTTTGTCTAATTTCCATCCAGAGTTGATTAAAACTGTGGCCGTATTGCGCAAATAGTAATTAAAGGACATCCATTTCAGACACCGGTGTGTCTTTCTCTCACTCTCTCTCTCTCTCACTCTCGCTATAACAGGTCGCATATTCTCAAATTCTCAACTCAAGACAGGCTCAGGCACAAATAAAAAAAAAAAACATCTTAGATGAAATTTGGTGTCGTTTAATAGGTAAAAAATGTGCAAAACTGATTTTTTTTGGTTACCAGGAACCCTTGATGGACTAGTCTAATGTTGTGGTAGTATAGCGGTCTCCTGTTAAGATGATCCGGTTTGTATATACAATTTATAGAAAGTATTGCAATTCTATAAATATCCTTATTCGATATTGCAATTTTTTTTACAATGTTTATAATGATACAATATAATGATTTACAATAATTAGTGTTTTCTTGTTATAAATGAAAACCATTTTCCATGTTACTATAGAAACGGTAACGTATTCCAGTGAGAATGTTAGCACAAACATGTGACTTGTATGATAAACGTTTGATCTACTGTACGCAAGAGGTACTGATTCAACTCCTTCTGACCAATCAGATTTTAAGAATTTGTAGTTATTCATAAAATGTGAGGTGGATATTACTGAATCTATCTTGAGATGAAACATTGAGGGGACTATTTAGCAATATCCCCTGACCCTGAGGTGAGTATTTGTTTTAGTGTGTATATATAACATGGAAGCAAACTAAAATGGAATTTTCATAATTTATACATGTGCTCCTTTACAGCATCTTTTGAAACTTAAAGTTGGAAAAAAATTTAAATGAAAGGCAAGCCTTCCAAACTCTCCCGTTAAATGTGGGGGGTTTTAGTTACATTTTCAAAGTTGCAGCCTGCTGAAATCTGTTTGAATTAGCCAGTTTGAAAAGGTTGCTGTTTGGGAGAGTGCGAAATTGAGTGTGCAGGTTAATGGCAATAATAAGGGTATACAGATATTAAACTAACAAGTAAGATAGGAATTATTGAACTTCTGAATAAAATAAAGCTAGGTACCAATACAAATCATACAAGCTTCCGTCTGCACACATCAAACAAGAGTCCAGCTGTACATATGAATGAAAAGAATACCGTACCATGTATTCATATGCAAAGTGTGACAGAAAACAAACCCAAGATGATCGTGTGACTTTCCGAAACTTTTGTCTACCCCGTGTTTGTGGAGTCATTGCTGTTTTTTTTTTTTTTATTCTCGCCACAAAAAAAAAAGGTTCATGAAACAGAACAAATTAATAGAAACAGACATAAACTAGAAAAGCACTCGGAGAGCGCAGGCCTCCGCCAAGGCCGTGCAGTACTTACCCCCCCCCCCCATATGGCATTGTAAGAAATGCAGCATGTTTATAAATGGAATATTAGTTTATTATTTGAGCCCTACAATGCAAACGCGCAGCTGTTTATATGATTACATTGTGTATAGAGCCTGCCTTGAATAAGAGGCCGTATGCTCGAATGAGGAAGTATTAATAATTGAATTATAAATTCAATCAGTCATCCGCGCTCAAAAGTCTTTAAAAATTCCCTGCAGTAATCTGGATCATGTTCACAACTTAATCAATCGTTCCTTGTATCATTTCTGACTCATCCTGAAAATTTCAGCAAAATCCGTTCATAAGTTTTTGAGTAATGTTGCTAACAGTCAGACAAACAAACCAACGCCGTTGAAAACATGACCTCTTTGGCGGAGGTAACTATGCATGCAAGCTTTTATTCATTTGGGTTCAATTTCCTTTTGGAAAAAAAAATCGACTGTCGCAAACCATGACTTTGTTATCTGCTGTTTTGATTTAAGCATTATCCAGAGCTTGAGAGGTGAATAATATCCATTATCCCGAGATAGAAGCCAACCAGATTGTGCCGTTCCTGTCTAGTATATAGTAAGTAGTTAAATCTTAAGCTAGATTAAGTGTCTTGATATTCAGACTGGCTTTCCTCTCCTGTCCTCTTCTCAACTCTCTGTTAGCTTTATTGGTCTCAGCTTTGTTCAGCTCTGTATTGCGAAAATCCATAGAGAGTATTTTGTTAGTTTTTTTTTTTTTGGTCTGGTCCTGCTCAGTAGGAATTCTTCATCTTAAACTCCTCGCCGTTGATTGTGGGGTGAAGTTTCTTCAGTCAGATCTGGAATTAAAATTTGATAAATATCAGATCTCGGATATCAGATCTCGTCACTGATGAGCCGCTGTTGAATCAGTCTCTGTCCGTGTCCCTGATCCAGAATGTACTTCACTTTTGGAAATCAGAGAGTAGCTGGACCCTGTGATCATGTGTCAGTGCTCTGAGTGTTTTATTCATCATTACCCGGAGGATGTGACGGTCACAAGCAGGCTGCAAGTCGAGTTTTATGAATGAGTGCACTGTACGTACATTGTTTCCATTTGTACAGTACGCCTCTTAGCGGAGTGATTTGATACGCATCATTAATGTAACTGTATCTCTGGTTCGGCTTCTCACCAATTCCCAGCATGCCTCTATTTTTATTCCTCTGATAAATGAGCATGTACCAGGGCGCCGCTGAATTTTCCATTCTGATTGGTTGAAGGCTGTTGATCAGTGACAGTAGCTCCAGCAGAATAAAACATGCTTTTAAATGTTTGTCATATTTTTAATTTTGCCAAAATATTTTTTTATGTTGTTTTTGTCCTGTATCTTTAAAAAAAAAAAAATTACATTTTCAGCACTTATGCAGTTTGTATCTTTATTTCAACTAAAATATGGTAAAATAAATTTAGAAAACACCTCCAGGGATGCCAAAGGTTTCAGGTCATTAATAGTCTTTACTTTACCTGCAGAAATCTTAGTAATAATGATCATCGTCCCTACAAAGGGATTAAATCTTTGTGGCCATTAGTCCGAGAGCAAAATCGAGCATGCTGTCTGAGTGGGAGGGGTATACGCCGTCTCAAATGCCAATCACATTGACACCATCCAGTCGTAAGCAGCTTTTGTGGGCTGGTGTATGTAGATCCACTCAGGAAATAACAAGCAAATTGCTTGGAGCTGAGCTGCATGCGAATTGCCATGTGAGGGAAGCGAATTGCTTCACATCTGTAGTATTGTCGGCTCTTGTTGCCTAGGTAACCCTCTCGCGTGCATGTTTTCCATTTAAAAATCTTTGTGAGAAACCGTGAGCAGCATCGAGCTAGTTCGCTACAGTACATCTGTGAGAACTTTTAGCATTATCGCATGGCAAGTATAGAATGGAGCCTCTTGTGTATCATGAAATGGGAAGAGTTAAGAGTATTTAAACATACACTCACGGGAAGTAAATGTGGACCCAAGAAACGCGTTCCCGGTTATTATCCTGTAAGATTTCGGAGTGCAGTCATAAAGCACAGGGTATTTTTATACCGCAGTGATGAGCTGCTCTTTCGTGTTGTAGGCGGAGCAGTTGGAGTCGTGTTTTGGGGAATTTGGTATCTGCCAATCACCGGTATCTTTAAGCTTTGATTGGTTACTGCTTGAATCGCTCAATTCACATCGCCAGCACTTTGCCTCTCATTGACTTTGCATGGTTGCTTGTCGCTCATTACTCCTTGTGTGGACGCCCCTTTATGCAGCTTAAGGAGCCGTTCGAAAAAGATGCATTTGTCTGGCTTCAGGTGACTCCAGGGATGCCAGCTAGTGGGCGGGACTTGGCCAAGAACAGGTTAGGGATTGAAATCAGGGTGAGGAAAAAAAATTCCAAAATGTTTTACATAATAAAAAAACAACCATCTCTGCAAAAATCCTGCAATAATCATAGCTACAGTTCAGGATTTTGCAAAATGGACCATCAGGCTCCTGTTACAGGCATGTGCTCGGTTAGCTCCTAAATATGGATATTCGTTATTATGACCCCTGTGTGGCTCTCAAAGCTACCATCTCTCTCTCCCTCTCTCTGCCCTCCCCGCTGACACAGCTTTTCCCTACACTCCTGAGATGGATAATCTCTCCCGTGTTACTCACTCATGAATATTTCAGAACGTTTGTAACACGGGAGCCTGAAGCCAAGCTGTCAAAGGGGCTGATGGGTTTAATTCTCATCCGTCCACTTCATATTACTGTCTCTCACACAGAGTCACGCTAGCAATGTTTACTGTTTCCCAGAGCTTTAAAAAATCCGCTTTCAGAAGGTAGCAGTGACGCCGCCTCATCACATCACCCTGTCGCTGACTGTTTTCCTTTAACCGCATGCCCCAGAATGTCAGTTCTACTTTAGTAAGCTCACCTGAGGCTGATTTAAATTTGCTGTTAACTGCTGTACAGTATGTTTATACAAGATGGCTGCCATACGTGTTTATCCTGCGCTGTCCTTAGCCTTTCTTGTGCACTTCCTTAAAAATCAACACGATGTATACATGCTGTATCTCGAACAGAATTAACAGATTAACATCATCTCTGAAATTGCGCACTTGTTACATTACGACCTATCACAGGGAAGCGTTACACATGTTAGCGCCACTGCAGCAAAAATCAAAATTTTTTTCATTAAAAAAAAAAAGTAAGAATTGATTTTAAGATAAGATCTCCCACAGTCCAGAGACATGCATGTGAGGCTAATTGGCTCTTGTGAATTGTCCCTAGAGGTGTGTGTGCGCATGCGTGTTGGCCCTGTGATAGACTGGTGAGTTGTTCAGGGTGTACCTCGCCTTTGCCCACAGATGGGCACTAGCCTCTCCGTGGCCCTAGAAGGATTAAATGGCTCAGCGAGTGAATAAATGAACAAATGTTTATTATTCGTTTGTTGGTGCATAATCACCACATCATAACCAGAGTTCCTACTTCGATCGGACGTTGTCGTGAGCTGGATCTGTACTGAAGGAAACGATTCAGACTCGGCTCAGAAGTTATTGCTGACCCTAATCTGGGGGGGAAACACGTATGTCCACAAGAAAAAAAATAAACACCTGTAGGTGGACCTAAAAGGCTTCCGTAGCTTTGAGTGCCAACCAGTCTTCTGAAGTTTTAAATGTAAATGTACAGTAAGAGTTTTTGGTTTGGGATCATAATAGTCATGACGATGGTTACGGTCACTTGAAGGAAATCTGGAGTTTGTCAGTTTGGTAAATCATCACTATGCTTAAAGTCCAAATGTTATAGTTTACCTCGGGAAACAGACTACAGACGTCCAGCTCTAAAATCGGTTTCGGGTTGGTTTCCAGCTAAGAGTTGAGGCATGTTCAGAGACATGTTGCCTTTCTGATTGGCTGTTCCAGCCTGGTAGTGACAAGAACTCATTGCACTGGTTGGATCACTGACCTGTGTAGCATAACACATTATTGGCCAGTGCTGAGCTGCGTTAACAACGAGCACAGAAATCGTGTAAAACATCTGTTTGTTCCTAAACCAACTAACGACAGGAAAGCCGAGTTGGCAACATGTTAGCTGCAGCGGACAGAAAAAACCCTGCGATTTGCGTTTCCTGTTGCCTTTTTGTCGTCACGTCTGCACATCATGGCTCCTCTCCTCTCCTTCCCCTTTTCCTCTTCCTGTGAGAGGCTGTGATTACACCGTCCAGTCCATATTCATGACGATGTACGCGACGTCGCTGCAGCTTCGCCTTGCTGTGTCGTCAATGAATAATGAGAAATCTTTTTGATTTGAAGTTTAATATAAAAATATAACCGTGTCTAACACTCTTTCTGTTCCTCTCTCTGCTTTGCAGGAACGAACTAGAAATAAACAGTAACCTTCCAGACATCAGTTCTGCTCGAACTTCAACACTAATAACGTAGAACCTTTGAATTGTTGCCTAACCACAGAGGAAGAAAGAGGGTTCTGCTCTATTTTCTGCTGAAGACCATGTACGAACACTTTAACACGACGACGAGTCGACGACCACGGACTGTCAAGGTTTTTTTTTTTTTTTTTTTTTTTTTTTTTGCATCGGCCCTTATTGTCATAACAAAAAGAGAGCAACATTGATCACATGAACTGTATCTTTAAGCACTTTCAGTCCTTGTAAAAGCTTCTTATTGACCCTCGTAACTCGCACCGGACTCCTGTTTTGGTATTAACTGACTAACCTGGCTTGTTGCTTTCAAGGATTTCACCAGACTTATTTTTATTTCCAGGTTTTATTTTTTGTTTTGTTTATTATAATTTTTTTTGTCATTGTTGTATGGGTTCTGCACACATACACACACACACACACACACATGCTTCTGGAGGACATGGAAAGCGTCTAACAGTAAATCTGTACATCTGTACTTGAACCACCAACAAAAGAAAAACGTGCTTACCCCCCCCCCCACCATTTTTTTTCTTCCTGTCTGACTGAATTGAAGCGTGAGTTGGAATAATGTCTGTTTTTGTCCCTCCTGCACCCTCCCTCCGTCCCTTCCTCCTTCCATTTCTGTACCATAAAATAATTATGCAGCTTTGTTGGGACGCCACACGTTAATGTACATTTTTCCTCCTTCCTTGTTTGTTTTTTCATTCCTATAATCATCATCATCCTCACGAAGTGCATTTGTGGATGAAGGAGAACCCGTGTACCCTCACTCTGAGTCTGAAGCAGGGCCTCGTCCTCTCCGAACCTTTGCCATGGCTTTTGTCTCTGAATGCAGTGACACTTTTCTCCTTCCGGCATCTTGACTAAATAAACGTCCATGCTGAGGGAATCCATGGTTTTGAGTTTTCACTTCATATAAAGTTAGACGCACCCTTTTTATTTTTTTTTTGGTTTTTAATTTTAGTCTAAAAGTTTCAGTCGTGTTGCATGAGGGTTTTTTTTTTTTTTGAATCTATATTAAATCAAATATAAAGTATATTGAGCATTTATATTGAAGACATGCAACATATTAAGGAAAATTTATCTAGGCCTTGATTATGATGAATGATTAGATTTAAAATGCATCGCTTAGTCTGGGTACAAATTCAGGATGAGTGAAAATGGCCGATTGCCGGAGACCCCTGATCCTCAGTGACGTGTGCTACAAGCTACCACCTTCATCGATCCAGTAGGGTTCTGCCTATCTTTCTATCTCTCTCTCTCTCTGTGGTTTAAAAAAATAAAAATCAATCAAACCAACAAAAACAGCACCTCAGTCACTTCCACGGCCGGATTAGCGTCCTGGGAGGAGCAGAAGGATATCAACCCCTGCGACAAGAAGCATCTTTCCCTCCTCTTCGTCCTCCACTTCTCCTCTTCCTCCCTGTGCGTTTGATTTGTGGCCATGTTTGTATGGGTTACTGTAAATCGATGCTTCGTAATGATGCTAATGCTAATTGCATTATGATGTGATTATTAATCTGATTTTAAAAATAAATATAGATTTATTGAAACTGAAATAAGTGTCTCAGTTCCACAACTTTGCTTTCACACTCAACGGCATCATTACACATTTCATGTTCTCCTGATGAATCATTTCACTGGTGTGATATGAAAATCTGCAGCTTTCAGGGGAAAAGTGTTCAATACTAATGACTGCAGCAAGGACCAATTTCATTACTGAAGCTTATTAAAGTTGCTGGTGGTGTTTCTTCATGTGGCGTTCATGAGGTAGGTGATCCTACAGGAATCTGATGAAGATTCATTTATTTCTCTTCATCACCTGAGATATCCTGATCAGGGTCACTAAGGTTTTAATTATAAACCTGTTTAAATATGGGTGAAAAGTAAGATTGTTAAAAAATATTGTGGCTATCAAGGTTCTTCTGGATTTCTTCAAGAAAGGGTGGAATTGGTTATAAATCGTTCAGGAGTAGGTGGACTTATTTGGATTTTGTTTGAGGCGGGATTAGTAGGAATTCCTTCAGGAGAGCGTGAGATTGGTGGGATTTCCTTTAGGAGAAGGTAGGATTGGAGTGATTTTCATTAGGAAAGGGTGGGATAGATCAGAATTCCTTTTGAAGTTGCTTGGATTGGACAGAATTCCATTGGATATGATTGTGATTTGTCAGAATTCTTATGGAAGTGGACAGGATTGGACAGTTTTCCTTTTGATAAAGGTGTGATGGATGAGAATTTCTTTGGGAGTGGGTTGGCTTGGACTGAATTCCATTGGATATGGTTGCGATTGGTCAGAATTCATTTGGGAGCGGATGGGATTTGATAGTTTCCCTCTTGGTATAAGTGGGATAGATCAGAATTCCTTTGGCTGTAGCTTGGCTGGTAGCATTTGCTACAAGGTGGGATTGGTCAAAATTCATCAAAATTGGGAGCAGATGGGATTTGACAGTTTTTTCCTTTTGGTATAGGTGGGATAAATCTGAATTCCTTTGTAAGCAGGTTGGATTGGCTGGTATCCTTTGGAAGAGGAAGGGATTGGTCAGAATTCCTTCGGGAGCTCGGGTCTGTTGAAGACAGATTGGTCAGAATTCCTTTGAGAGTATACACTACTGAAAAGAGTCCTTGTGGGGACAGGTGGGATGGTCAGAACTGCTTTTGGAGCAGACCACTTTTGGGTCAGAATTTCTTAGTGTAAACATGACTTGTTAGATGAGCAGGATTAATTCTAGATTCCTGTTGGAGCAAGCAGATTTAGTGAGAATTCATGTGGGCAGAGGTAGGATTGCTCAGTTCTTTTGGGAATAGGGGGGGTACCCTATGCACACCTCCATGCCACACAGGTTCCTCTCCAGCTGAACGTGTACAGTGTACACTGGTAACCCATGATTACTCGATTGCTTTGTCATTAGTTGATGAGTGTATTATTGCTGTGCAACTCCAAACCACCAGATGGCGCCATTGTCTTTTTATAAGTTTTTGTCCTAAGAATTCCAGGTCCAAGGGTACCGTGCAATTGATTTTTTTCTTCTTTATTAAGTACCAATAGTATTATTTGGCTTGCAAATATTATTAATGGAAGACTCTGTGTTATTCAGTATTATTTTTGGGTAGCCGATATGTCATCAAAGATCATTATCAATTGTTAAGAATTTTTTTTTTCAGTTTTAAAAATGTGAAATATTTGTTTCAATTCTATAAATTTTAGGATTAAATTATGTCTAGAAATAGGTTTAATTATCTACTATTTTGTTGTGTAAAAAATCTCAAGAAATACTCAATAACTTTTCCTGTAGTCACCTACAAAGATATAATTTTTTTTGCAGTGAAGATTGAAACCAAAACATTTTTATACATTTAAAATGACTCTTTTAAAAGTTTTACGTTGTATCTGTTGACGTTTATCAGTTTTTATATACAGTAGATTAAAACTGCATACTGATTTATACTGGTCCTGAGCTGCACTTTTTGAATTCATCGGATCAGTTGATTCAGTGAGCTGATTGTGTGTGTCGATTTTTTACATTTTATTTAATGAAAAAAAAAATTTTTTTTAAATATTTTTACAAAGGTGCAGTTTTAGTAGTGTGTGTTGTGTTGGATGTCAAAAATTTCCTGGATAGCATTTTATTAAATAACGAATTATCTGAACATGAAATCATCTGAATGTGGAATCTCAAAAAGATAATCACAGATCAGTCCCTTGTTTAGTGTCATTGTACATAGAAGTCGTAATTGCACTAAACAAACAATAAACTGAGATGAGCTCCATCCTCCTCCACACGTTGGCTTAAACACCCCTCTGCTTCCCCATTTGCAGCCCTCACTGCTCCACACTGTGTTCTTCCCTGCAACTTTTTTTGGAGTTTGAACATCATGGATGCTGCTAATAATAGATCTCACAGCACCACCTCTAAATTACCCATTTCACTCACAAGAGAACGCTGGGATATGCAAATGGGGATTTAATTTCAGTTGTGTCTCTGCATTAGCTTTCTCCCTTACTTTTTGTAAGAGCAAAGAAACTCTTCAGTCATTGTGGTTTTTTTTTTGTTTATTTGTTTGTTTGTTCCAGAATTCTGGTTCTTTGTTGAGTGGTAAGCAGGAATATTTTCCGTAAATAGTGGCGTAGTGGTTAGTAGAGGTCTGCTTCACAGCAAGGAGGTCCTGGGTTCGATTCCCGGGCTTGGCCTCTCAGTGTGGAGTGTGCATGCTTTCCCCGTGCTTGTGTGGGTTTTCTCCGGGTACTCCAGTTTCCTCCTACACTCCAAAGACATGTTCGTTAGGCTAATTGGCTGTTCCAAATTGCCCCTGGGTGTGAATGTGGATGTGAGTGGTTTTGTGTGTGTGTGTGTGTGGTCTGGTGAGCTGTTCAGGGTGCACCCTGCCCTGGCCCAGTGCCAGCTGATAGTCTAGGATTAAGGGGTTCGGCAAATGAGTGAATGAAATGGGTATAATTGGTTAGAAACACATAAATGCCTGCTCCTTCATAAGAGCTGTAGCCCAAAATAAAAATAAAATTGTGTTATCCAGCTTGCTGTGCTTCCTGGTGCTGGTTTATCAGAAACAGTAAAGAAATAGCTAGAGTTTTCTGAGGATGGTGTGAAAAACAAAAAACATCCACTGAACAGCCATTCTTTTAACAGAGACAAATTGTTGGTGCGAGAGATCAAACAAGCACTCTTTAAACTTCTGCCTGGCACAAACTTCTGCCTGGCACAACAGAAAAGCATTTGCACGGGTGATGCCACAGCTATCCGTAGCCAGGAGCCAAAGAGAGTATCAATGGCCAGGCTGTTATGAAAGAAAGGAGGGAAGCCATACACTCTCTTCGCTGATACTCACCAGTCACAAGCGTCTGTGAAGGTGGGTGGATACCACAGCTTTTTGTCCAAAATTATATTGCACCAGCAGAAAAAATGTGGTTGGCGGATACACCGTGACCTTCGACCTCCCTGGTTGATAGCTGTCATGAGACAAATGAAGAGATGTTCGATAGATTTCCATGGCTAAAAAAACCCACTCTTTGCAGCTGTGCTGAACAGAAAAGCAAATCAAACTGCATACCTCATCTGAGGAGGATAAATCTACAAGAGCAGAAGAATAGATCAGGTTACAAGGATCTGATGTGACACAGTCAGTACAGACTCATTCAACTGGCCAACTTTGATTTATATGAGTAAGTATGTGAATATAATATAAAATATTTTCATGTCATTCTCAAATCTTTCACCTTAAATGTTAGCATTCAGGCTAAAACTGGAACCAATTTTGTAACTGCCTTCTGACTTCTGGTCAGATTTGTACTGATGATCATGTGACGGTATTTTTTTGAAGGTTGATCAAAGATATATTAGTCTACGAAAATTCATGAATAAGTGTCACTAAAGGAAAAAGCCACACAGGGGAGGGGTAATGATATCCTCAAAATGAGAGAGTGTACGAGGCGGTGTATATATAATAACAGCTAACTGAAGTAAACACCCTTATTTCAGTGAGGAGCAGAGGGATTTATCATTTCTGCTTTCCCTCAAGCAAGAAGAAAAAAAAAAACATCTCGAGAAGTGAAAACTCGTTAATAGAGTTGAAAGTTGGGCAAAGTTTCAGAACTGGCTTTGAGTCAGTCATCAGTGACATTCTGAAAATCAAAGTGCTGGGGGTGATGAAGTAGCAGCAAAGTGTGTAAATTAGAAATGTTTATTGATCTACATGTTTTTTATTATTTTTTTAAGTCTGCACTTTTTACGTTTTTACGTTTACAGGGAAGT
>JAQMYF010000025.1:10214181-10218733 GCA_030014195.1 Neosilurus mollespiculum | reverse complement strand
ACCCAGTTAGCTGCACTGGGGGGACAGCAGTGACAACCCGTTGATAGTGGGGCTTGAACCCCTGACCTTGGGATCAGCAAGCCAGCACCTTACCACCAGGCCACCACTGTCCCCAAACAAGAACAATTTACCTTAAATATGCTTCATAAACTAGAGGAGCACTCATAGAGCCAGGCATGAATATATTATTATACCCTGGCATAGTTATAATGAAATGTCTCCCTCTAGTGGGCGATGAACATTTCGGCGCATATTAATATAAATTTCTAGGCGCTGCCTATAAGCGGCCCTCTGAAAATGTTTGCATGTCTAAGTTTATAGAAAAAGTGCACTTAGTGCCGACGCCGATGGTGTGGCGCACCTGTGTGAGCACAGACAAAATCGATCTTATGGCTTTACAAGATTTGCATAAGTATGAAGTGCTGCTAGCATAGCAAAGAAGCATTTTTCTGGATTTCTGGAATTTTTTTCAATATAATTCCATGCACGGATCATCCCAAAAAATGTGATTTTTAAAAAAAAAAAAAAAAAAAATTAAATTATCCAAATCTGTGCATAACGTTTTGAGTTATTTTGCACACAAACAAACAAACAATCAGACTAATCAACAAATTAACAAACCAACACAGGTGAAAACATTATCTCCTGGCATTCTATGGTAGGAAAAAGGTTCAAAACACCATCTAGTGTTTAAAATTATTCTGAAATTGTAAGACTGATCCTGATGTCCAGTCAACTGTTTGGTACTTCTGTATATCATGAAATCCTGTGCTTATTTTTCAAATCTATGCTTCAAATACAAGCTTATCATTCAGAGGAATTTATGGCTTTCTCAGCATCCTGCCCCCTCCTCAGCCCCTCCTTTAAATTCCTCCCACTTTTTATTTTATTTTTAATTATTTTAATAATAATTTTTTTTTTTATTATAGCATTTTTATAATTATGCCATGGGTGTGGAGAGACTTTGTGATTAAAACTTTATGGTTAACATACTGGTCTTTATGTCAATGGCATAGTCACAAAGCTTGTGAAAGTGTGTTAAGGTTGAAAAGAAGAAAAAACCCACAGAAGCAGATCAAAAGTGATGAAGAGTGCTCAAACATCACACACACTTGTATGAATGTGTGCTTGGCATCTTCTGATAGCTGATGTCACATCAAGCAGCCAAATAAGAACTCCAGTCGTACAGAGAACAGGAAGTGGAGTTTAACAGCGAGTATCAATAATTCAAGGCTCGTAGTGCTCCTGTGGAGGTGTTCCTGAAGGACTTTTTATCAGAAGCTCTATTTCTCACACTATCATTCGCTGTGTTTAGTGTGACAGTCGAGTGCACAGAGGGACTTTCGAGAAACGCTTATTGGAATTACTTTACTTGAGTATTTATTTTTCTGACAACTTTATTCTTTTACTCCCTTGTTTAAACACAGATTTTTTTGCATTTTCCTTTTCCCTATATTTTCAAATCAGGCTTTTTACATTTTGCTGATGAAATTAGATTTTTAGTTTCTCGTCACCGCCTGCATGCGATTTTGGCGCCGCAGGAAAAAAGTTGGTCACTTATCGCTGACGAAAAACTCTCATGGACAACTTTGTCGGTCCTGTCGACAATATATTTTTTGTTTCATTAGTGCGGCAAACCGAACAATCTATGAAATTAAACTAACCCTGACAGCGTGATCGTCAAGTGACCGCGCTTCCAGGTGTAAGTTTACACTGTGTACAGCACTATCGAGGTTGCTTCTTGGATTCCTGTCACCTTTGGATAGCCTATTGTTAGCCCTGTGTGGTCTTGAGTCTGCAGTAGATGTTGTGAACTGCAAATGACAGTTAATGGGTTCATTAGTACTTGGTTTGAAATCAACATGCATGTTTTGATCGGCTTTTTAGTCTTGAGCCTGAAGTTGGTAGTGAGATAGATTCGAGTCACATACTACATGTACTGATAGGGCTTGTGCTATCCTGTTCTTAGATGTTGTGTTCTGTTCAGATTTTACCTGATAGTGAAAAGGTATGTTACAATGTCGGTAAGAACCGGCATGGTGCTGAAGGTATCCCTCAAGCTTTTCTTCACAGTACGAGTTGAACTATTTTCAATCAGATGATGAAAGATGAAAGTTGATCAAAAATCCTCCTCACTTTTCCTGAAGTGACTGATGAGAAACATCTTTTAATGCTTTTCCCCTTTTTGGGGAGGAGCCTAATCCATATTTGGAATAGCAAATTAGTGTGAATATTTATTTTTTATAAATATTTTTATCTGAAAAAAACATCAGACATCAGACATCCCACCACTCCCGGAAGTTCCTGGAGTCGCACGCTTATTGATAGCTGCAGAACTGTGATAGAATATTCTGGATAATTGATTGGATTGAGAGGGATACAGGCAAGTAGAGAGAGAGAGAGAGAGAGAGAGAGAGAGAGAGAGAGTAATGTAAAAATATATGTAAAAAATAATAAGTAATGTAAAAAATGTAGAACTAGGATTATGTTTCCCTTTTATATTTTTCAGAGCCTGTACGTTTTACTTTTACTTGAGTGAAGAAGTTGAATTAATACTTCCACTTTTGTACTTCTACTGTTTCTGGTAGTGGTGATAAAAAAATGAGCTATCAGGAGCTGTAAGGTATTATATATATGTATATTACTAACAGGCAGCACGGTGGTGCAGTGGTTAGCATGTCCTCCTTACAGAAAGAAGGTCTCGGGTCCGATTCCCAGCTCGGGGCGATTCTGTGTGGGGTTTGCATGCTCTCCCATGCTTGTGTGGGTTTCCTCCAGGTACTCCGGTTTCCTCCCACATTCCAAAGACATGCACAGAAGGCTAATTGGCTGTTCCAAATCACCCCTAGCTGTGAGTGTGAGTGTGAATAGTTGGCCCTGCAATGGCCTGGCGAGCTGTTCAGGGTGTACCCCGCCCTCACCCAGAGTCAGCTGAGATGGACGCCAGCCTGTTCTTGGAAACATTTTTCAAGTCAGCGCTCCATCTCCTCATTCTAATAAATGACGTTTGCTCCACAATTTCTTTAACGCAGAAATGTATTGTTATAAAGTATATTTAGTAGGTGATTTCCTAGTAAGTGATTGCTACATAAAGCATTAAATAAATGGTGTGAGACAAAGAAAACCCTTTTGAATAAAATATACAATACACCCTCTGACCATTTCTTTATGTTTTTATAATATTGTATAGCTCTAAGAGGCTCTAGACTTATAAATACTAGATGCAGAGGCTCTTTATTATTATTAAATAACCACAGCAGTTTATTATGATACACAATGGCAAGGTTGATGTTTGGTTCTTTTCACTGCATAATGAAGTTATTCTTGGCTTAAAAATCTTACTTTCCTTTCATTATTGTTGATGTAATCCATGTTCCACGTTCTCTCTGGCCTCTGGTTGTTAGCGTTCCATACTGAACCAGCATTCAGAACTTTACAGCTTAAAGTGTTTGTTGTTCAAGTTAATGCTAATGATACAGTACAAATTGTCTCGGAAATGAACAGAGAGTCAAACAGAACCACCGATTCTGAAGCTCGCTTAAATTTTCAGCACTTGTCGCAGTAATTACCCGAGGCGTGACACGTCCTTTTCTGTGCTGGAACGAGACGCAGAGATCTGCTCAGTACATTTTAGACTGATAAAGCAAAAGAATGCACACTCTCTCAGCACACACTCAGAAATAAAGTGACTCATCAGCTGATCCTTAATCAGAAGTTTCTGGTCAAATTCAGGCTTGATTGACTTGTATATACCTTATAAAATAGAGTGTGTGGATGGAAGAGAGAACATTAGAGGTCATTACAGATGCTTTCACATCCATCTGCTCGATTTGCTGAGTTAGAACTAGAACAACGCGGTTTGTTTCACACTACACAGTTAAATTAGAAGTGCATAAAGCTCTGAGGGTGCAATGTCCCAGGGTGGGTCAGACAGAGGGACAGAGACAGAGTGTGCAGGTCATGTGTCATTCTGGTGGGATATTGAGGCAGACAGACAGAGAGACATTGTCCCAGAACGTGTAGGTCAATCAGTAGGTGATCACTTCAAAGAGAGGGGCGGTAGTGCAATCAGTAGGTGATGTTGTCACACAAAGGGTGACATCATCACAGACTGTGTAGATCACGGGACAGGAGGGCGGGAAGAACACAGGGACAGGGGGACACTATGGTTCCCTTGGTAGAGGATTGCTACCAAAAAGAAAAAAAAAAAAACATTGGCTGAGGTGCGAGTATAACTGGAAACATTGTTTTATGTCTTTCATTTACTGATCAAAAATATGAAGATGTTAAAAACTAAGCAAAGAATCACACAGAGTCAAAGTGAATAAGTACATATGCATATTAGAGGGGTGCATAGATAATGTAGCCAGAATAGGCTCTATGGGTACTGGTTTTAATTACCCATGTGCCCTCCTGTTGGAAGGATTGATGGCTGGGGTTTGACCTTTCAAGGTCACTTAAGGTCAAAGGTAACTGTCTCAGTTGAAAGTCCATATATGGTTTCCTATTAGTGTTATATAGCCCCACCATGTCTACTGGTACTCATTTTGAA
>JAQMYF010000025.1:10206681-10209181 GCA_030014195.1 Neosilurus mollespiculum | reverse complement strand
CTATCATTATGTAACAACAGCAAAAAAGTCAGTCACATTCAATTTCCTTGATGCAATCCACCAACACGCAAAGAATACACTTATACACTTTTTCCCCCCCACACACTGTCCTCACTTTCTTTATTCTCTACATACCAACTCTCTCTCTCTCTCTCTCTCTCTCTCTCTCACACACACACACACACAAACACACACACACACACACACACACACACACACACACACACATCAACTGGTAGAAATCACTCAAGACCAGCAAACGGCACAAGAGTTTATTGTGTGAAAAGGCAGCACAGTATAAGATGACAAACAATTTGCAGAGACGTGGACTCAGGGCATTCATGTGGAGAACAGTTGCCCCTTAATAGGCACAGCTCTGTACTTTCTGAACTTACTGTGCATTAGTGGAATCCATGCTGTACTCTTCTGAATACCTGAGAACAGCACACACAAACATACTGAGAAAAAGGAAAACATGGCTACAGTACAGGATTCATGCAGAGTCAGGCATGGTGCACACATGCGGCAAACCAGGGACGTTCGAGTTCATCTGTCCATATATTGTAAAACTTTTTGCAATGAAAGTCTCACTGAAACATTACACATTTCTGCTTATGACTGCTGGAAGAAACATGCAGAGGTACCGGTATAAGATTGTAATGACACAAGAGGAAGTGATTCTGGTATGTAACAGGAACTGAAGGTTGAGTGCACAGGACACTAGAGATAAGTAATAAGTAATGAGGTTTTGATTAATGTAACCAGGTAATCTGTCATTGAGGTTAAAATCTCTTTTGTATGAGCAGCCACTTTAAGAGAGCAGCAAACATTGTTACAACATTGAGAATCCAGACAATACAAACAGACAAATATAGCTGTGACACACTATAAATAGGTACAACTGCTGTCCTTATCTCTACGAGCCATTTCTATTTAATAAACACTAAATGACTTTTTATTTATGGTGGTAAATTGCTGTCAGCCAGATAAAATATAATAAGATCATGTCACGTCTGTAGCCAACTCCCTCCCCGACTCTCACACACCACGAGCACACTCACCCGAATACTAATAATCATCACCTGCACCTCATTTCCGGAACTAATCACATCCCCTATAAGAACCTCCGCTAGACTTACTTCAGTGTCTAGCCTCGTTGGATGTATACGTGTTATCACCGCTACTCCTTCTAGTGCTTCGGACTCACCTCTACTTCCATCACCCACTTTTCCCGGATCCCTATCTTCCTCTCCATTGTGTTTGTCGGTTTGTGTTCACCCCTCGTGGCAGGTTTCATTTTCTACTTAGTCTGTGTTTGTCGGTTTGTGTTCGTCCCTCGTGGCAGGTTTCAGTTCATACCCTGTCAGTGTGTTTTCTGTGTTTGTGGCTCTCCGAGCCTTTGTTTACGGTTTGACAATAAACCCGATTAAGGTTATCCTTCTAGTCTCTGGGAATTATCATAACAGATCACTATCAATTTATAACAAGAAACATTTATTGATATTATTATTATTGTGTATTATTAATATAGATTAATATATTGTTGTGTATTACTGCTTTTCCATTATCGCAATATATTCTTACGGTATTTATACAAAATTATAACATTATATCAATTTCATATTTATCACGTTATAACCTGAAATTTTTCTGGTTATAACAGTATATTTTCATCTTATTTTGACATACAAACTCATCATATTATAATAATAAACTTTTATTTTTGCAACAATATACTTACTCATTCACTCATTTGTCAAACCTCTTACCCCTATTAGGGCCGTGGAGAGGCTGAGCCCATCTCAGTTGACACTGGGTGAAGGCGGGTTACACCCTGAACTTCTTGCCAGACTAATGCAGGGCCAACAAACACACAACTACTCACTCACACTCACACCAAGGGAGAATTTGGAACAGCCAATTTACCTACTGTACATGTCTTTAGACTGTGAGATGAAACCGAAGTACCCAGAGGAAACCCACGCAAACACGGGGAGGACATACAAAATCCACATGTAAACACCGGAGCCCAGGACTCAAACCCAGGACCTTCTTGTGAGGTGCACATGCTAACCACTACACACAGTGCCCTTTGTACCAATATAGTATGTCAAAGTAAGATGCAAATATATTGTTTTCACTATTGTTTTTAAGGATTATTTTGTTATAATGTGTAATTTTTTTTAATAATAATGTCATAAAACTGTGAAAATATATAGCAATAATGGGAAAAGTTTGACGGTATAACAATAAATGTTTCATGTTATAATGTGATACTGATCTTCTTTTCCTGTACCTGAGTGGCAGCAATACACTGCCATACTTACTGATTTGCCCAACTTACTATATTATAACTTTTCAAGTAGCATCAGTAATTTTTAAGTCAGAATTTGATCTATAGAATTATTCAAATTCTGATTGCTGGCCCCCCAGTGCAGCTAACTGGGTTATCAAATGCCGGCCATGTCTCTCACTGTCTATGGTGGGAGGCATGTAAAAG
>JAQMYF010000025.1:10190281-10201432 GCA_030014195.1 Neosilurus mollespiculum | reverse complement strand
TAATTCCTTTTTAAGTTAGCTGAATCCTAGACAGAATTCATAGGCAAAATAAAAATTTATTAAATGTGTGTGTGTTTGTGTGTGTGTGTGTGTGTGTGTGTGTGTGTGTGTGTGTATGTGTGTAAATATCTGACACTTTTTTTTAATTTGTAGGACATTTGGTTCCCACAACTAAATAATGCATACAGTAGTAAGCACACACACACACACACACACACACACACACACACAGAGTATGAAAATATTTCTCCTAATCACTCTATAATGACAGAGACTTGTGTCCTCAGCAGAGTTGATTAGTTTTCCTGGGTTTTAAGTGCAGATTATTTCCAGGGTGGAATTTTAGCTTTAATCCGTTCAGAACCCACGAGCGCTGCATCTCAGCCTTGCTGCTGGATTTGAGCCAAACCTAATCTGATTACAGCAGTGTTTCTCCCTCTTTTTCCTCTCTCCTTTCTCTTTCTCACTCTTGTTTGTGCGCCACTGTGATTTGCAGAGTCCTACACCAAGCAGTAGATTTGAGGCAAAGAAATTTCTTTAAGCCATAAAAGAAGCTGGTGTAAAGAAAATAAAAGGTTGTTTGGTCAGATGAATTTTCCTTCAGAGGAATGAGTGCGTTCTCCTTCAGAACAAGGCATCGGTTTTCCACACAGATTTGTTCCGTCTTTGGTCACAGCAAAATGTAGTCTGCATTCTGAGACAAAGTTTCATGTGCCGCTTAACATGAAAACATGATGCAATTTGAAAAATTCCCACAATGCTAAATTCACACCGCACATTTCCCTCTATTTTTAAGCAAGCTAATTTTCTTTTTTGTTTTTCTTTTTGTTTATTTTTGTACAAAACTGAATTGAGGCTCATTCTGGAAACTGGAAACAGAATCTATGAGCCAATTCTATCTATCTATCTATCTATCTATCTATCTATCTATCTATCTATCTATCTATCTATCTATCTATCTATCTATCTACCTACCTACCTACCTACCTACCTACCTACCTACCTATCTGGACCATAGTGACATCAGCTTGCCACTGTAATGGTATTCGCCTTCGGCTGGCATGGCGCCATAAACCACATTCGAAATGTTCCTTAAATCCGCGTATCACCATCTAGCTCCCCTGTAGCTGCAGTGTTGTCACCTTTCGCAATCTTTCTGAACCGCATTCAATACAACCTCATTACATCCTGTTCATTTCGATTTAGAACCGCGTTAACCTGCCATCAGAACTGCCCCGTGTGAGGCCAGCTTTAAACACTCTCTTTTATGCTAGTTTCAGCAATAAGCTAGCTCTTTGACATCAACGGGGAGGGGCCAATTTGTAATTTGTGTCTTTTGACAAAAGGTGATGAAGTTGAGATATTCCAAGGCCGTATTTTTTTTTCCTGAGCAGAAAATATGATCATTTAATAAACAAATGATTGATTAAACAAACAATTTATTCAGCAAATTATTAAAACATACCAACCAAATGTGTCCAACAAAAACATTGGTCGACTCAAACAGCTCACACTAATCGCTTTGTCAACTACATTGTGACATGTTAAGCCATATAACTTGCGTATGATTGGCATTTCCTATTTAACCTTAAATGTTTAAAGAAAAGGGGTGTATGCCTATAAAAAGTGTGTTATGATCCAGAGAGTCCAGCTATAGATCTTATTTAGCGTCTGTACACAGTGATCAATGGATTAAAGAAGATTGGGCTTCATTCATCATTTCTTATCAAAAAATTCATCCTTAACACTTTTCTGGCATTCACTAATATTTTCTTATATGGGGGTTTGTTCTAAGTTATGAACAGAATCTACAAACATGAAAGAACACTCTTATGCACATATTGGTGCTGGAGTAATGTTGTGAAATTGCAAATATTTTTTATTTCTTTAAATTGTTTTATTCATAATATAATGTCAGAAACTGCCATTTTTTTCCATATTCAACTTTATAAATAATTATTTTCATTACTGTTAAATATCACTTTATGACATCAAATATGTTCACTGGAAACCATGGCTTATTTAATAATTAATAACGCTATTTACAGGGCAATTGTAGGCCAAATTTTCGCCGACTGATACCATGGAAAATCTACTTTTACTACAATAAGTTACACATAGATGAAAATGCATCTTCAAAGCCTCTGTGGATTTTTTCGTGGAGACAGAATTAAAAGACGGTTTTGGCTATGAAGAGCTTTTCTAATGGTGTCTAATCTGGTTTTGCAGCGTAGCTGTCATACTCTTTGAGTCATGTGCATAGGTTTTGTTTTTACAGTGTTATATTTTGGTGATGTTTTCTTGTTGTCTTATGAGAATTAACTTTTGCTACAGTGGACTAATTTTGTCAATGGTTGCATGAAAATGAAAATCCATTTAGCAGCTCTCTGTTTAGCAGCAATTGTAAAAAAAGTACACTAAACACAACTAAGGTAACTACACTAAGCTATATATGTGCATATACCTACATACACATACATATACACATACTATGTACACATAAAGACACATATACATACATATATCCTGTATATGCAAACACATATACATCTATCCACATATTTACACAAGAGTATTGCAATTAAACACTTAAACATGAGTATTGCACTTAAACATGAGTATTGCACTTAAACATGAGTATTGCACTTAAACACTTAAACATGAGTACTGCACATAAACATAAGTATTGCACATAAACATGAGGATTACACTTAAACACTTAAACATGAGTATTGAACATAAACATGAGTATTGCACTTAAACATGAGTATTACACTTAAACACTTAAACATGAGTATTGCACATAAACATGAATATTGCACATAAACATGAGTATTACACTTAAACACTTAAACATGAGTATTGCACATAAACATGAGTATTGCACATAAACATGAGTATTACACTTAAACACTTAAACATGAGTATTGCACTTAAACATGAGCATTGCACCTAAACATGAGTATTGCACTTGAACATGAGTATTGCACTTAAACACTTACACATGAGTATTGCACTTAAAAATGAATATTGCACTTAAACATGATTATTGCACTTGAACACTTAAACATGAGTATTGCACCAAAACATGAGTATTGCACATAAACATGAGTATTACACTTAAACATAAGTATTGCACTTAAACATGAGTATTGCACATAAACATGAGTATTGCACTTAAACATAAGTATTGCACTTAAACATGAGTATTGCACTTAAACATGAGTATTGCACTTAAACACTCAAACATGAGTATTGCACTTAAACACTTAAACATGAGTATTGCACTTAAACATGAGTATTGCACTTAAACACTTAAACATGAGTATTGCACTTAAACACTTAAACATGAGTATTGCACATAAACACTTAAACATAAGTATTGCACTTAAGGAGTAATATTGCACTGTCCATTGCGCTGTTAAACCCCACTGTACAGCAGTAGGTCAGGAGACTCTCGATGGCAGAGCGGTAAATGTTTGTCAGTAGGGTTCAGGGTAGGTGGGCTTGTCTGAGCTTTCTGAGGAAGTGCATCCTTTGTTGTGCCTTCCCCACCTGGTGAGAGATGTTTGTGGTCCAGGAGAAGTCAGTATTTCATTTTAGATTTTCTTATAATGAGAAATATTTGACATTTAGCTTCATATTTTAAAATTCTAAGATATTATTTATTCTGCAGTCGAGCTATTAACTTCTAAATAAAACTTTATGTAATGTTCCAATTTAATAAATATTACAATTATTATAGTGCAATACCACTAATATGGTACTCCTGAAGTGCCGTTATTATTGGTGTTTTTTTTTAATTATTATTATTAAATTAATGAATTAATTAATTTCTTTATTTTTGACTTGTTTTTAGTCGTATATGCGGGCGGCACGGTGGCGCAGTGGTTAGCACGTCCGCCTCACAGCCAGAAGGCCTGGGTTTAATTACCAGGCTCGCATGGTTCTGTGTGGAGGTTCTGTCCTCCGGGTACACTGGTTTCCTCCCAAATCCAAAAACATGCACAGTGGCTGTTTCAAAATTGACCCTAGGTGTAAAGGTGAGTGTGAACGGTTGTGTGTATGTTGGCCCTGCGATGGCCTGGCAAAATGTCCAGAATGTACCCCGCCCTTGCCCAGAGTCAGCTGAGATGAGCACCAGCCTCCCCGCGACCCTAATTAGGAATAATTAGAAAGTGAATGAATGAATGAATGAATGAGTTCTATATGCACCATGTCAAATTAATACTTTTTAAAAAAGTTTTATATTATTATCTGTTTAATTATGAATATTTATTGCATCCAATATTAAAATATGAACTACAACTACAAAGTACTTATCTACTAGTTTGTTACATAAGGCTAAGAACCAGCAGCAATAATATTTGCCTGACTTAAAAGAAACATCCATAAAAAAGATAATCGAACTCATTCTTGCATGATAACCTGCAGAAAATTTAATTTGGCCTGACAATTCTTCCGCCTGAACACTGTGTGTGTGTGGGATGCGATGTTTGGAGACTCTTTCCGATGATCCCACCGCATAACAGCTTAAGTGAAGTTCAGAGACAGAGCTTTGGGGACTGACCTGGATCCTTCAGGTTGAATTAAGTAAGCCACAGTGATGTTTGGGGGCTTCTGATGGCTTCACTTGCATCTGCATTTCTGTATTTTAAAAGCTTTTTAAAAAAGTCCTGCGTGCCACATTAGCAGAGCTATCTCGCTCGCTCAGAGCCGGAAATCCACAGAGCTGCAAAGTGAACGTAATAATATAATATGGTGAAAAATACAATCTAGATTTGCATTGAAAGCTTTAATAATTGAAAGAAAGAGAGAGGCAGAGAGAGAGAGAAAGAGAGAGAGAGAGAGAGAGAGAGAGAGAGAGAAGACAGAGGTGCATGAGGCAGCCAAGTTCTTTGTGTGCTCATCCTGCAAATTTCTTTTCAAGTTGAACTTAAAATGTCAATTTAACATTGTATGAATTGATGATGTCAAAGTGTTGATATAAGGGTGTCTATATCATGGAAGAGAGTATGGATTAGTACAAGTTTTAGTAAGAGCTGATGGCTGGCGGATTCCCTGTCCACTCAAAAACTAGCACTGGGTACTTTTTGAAGTTTCTTCTAGTTTTAGTGGTTTCCATCTCCCCACTGACGTTGTGTTGTTGTATATATGCCGGCAGACCAAGTACTGTTTCGTTGCTTGCATCTGAAAATTAGCGCTCCGTTGTGCACCAGGTGTTGATGGCTGAGGCTATATAAATACATAAACATAAAATGCACTATGTAGACGTATGGGCTGTGGTGAAACATGATTCCAAGCTAAAGAATAAGTTCAGTTGGTCATGGATGTAAAAGTGCATCACGATTTCAGTACACACTGGTGAAAATGTGACACTGAAACTCAAGGATTTTGTGCGAAAACCTGCTGATGTAAAAGGAAAAGCCATATGCATATGGTGCCAGGACCTCATAGACTTTGCTTAGGGGCTGGAAGGCTATTGAGAAACCTGCATTTTCAGCAAAGCACAAGAAACACTGGATAAGCCGGTAATGTGTTCCATATTAAATACACTAATGTATATGGGTGACAATAAAGAAAATCATGTACACATGAATATTAAATGTTTGTTCTGTGTACACATTTTAGCTATAGAATTGTGCCAGAAAACAGTCTTTGAAGTGCAAATAAGGGACAAAGGGGGAAAATTTTAAAATACTTTGTACTAAAGTGCTTCAAACGTATTTTGGCTTCCTTTAAACCTCTGTCGGTATGCCTATGGCAGGCCACCCATATGTAATCATTGATTCCTCCTGCAGTTAGTCCACATTTATTGTTTAACATGCAAAAATTAAAAAAAAAAAAAGTGTGTGTGTGTGAGTGTGTGTTCACTTTCAGTCTTTTTTTTCGAAACCCCCTCTCATCCCTGATATTATTAAAGTATGTAATATGCATTGCGCAATGACTTATGGGAGTTGATGATGCTGAAGGAAGCTTGTAAACCCAGATGATTATGAACAGTGTACGCACAGAACACCATGGTAAATTTCCCCTAAACTGACCGATCCAAATTTTTTTTGTCATGTAAAATTTTTTTTAAATGAACTAAACCAACTGACACCTCAGTTTTGTGATTGATCAGATTTTTTTATGTGATGAGGTGCCTGCCAGCTGGTTATCCTGTGTATGAGACATTGTCTGCCCTGTAGCTGTAGCTGTCATAGTTGTAATCGTTTCATACACAAACACAAAACACAGCATTTTTTTTTACGCCTTATGATGCTACGCGGAAATGGATAAGTTATAACAGACAGAATTTGTCAGCTTGGTGTGTTCGTATAGCATAACTTACAGCATGAAAATGGCAAAGCAGTCAAGATCTCCAAGCCAGCCAACACTTGCTGCATACTTCACTACTAAACGGCAACTAACTGGGAAAAAATCTCAATAATTATGCATGATGCATAACGTACACTTATCTGTAACCACGGATATGACAAGGGTAACATTAATAATGTGTTTTAGAGTTTTATTATATTTGTATGGTTTCTTATATATGGTCTTTACTCAAGGTGTTTTCAGAATAAAGTTAGAGATGTTCTTACTTAAATAAAATTGACATACGGTATGTGCTGCAGTAAGATAAGTGCAATGCATAATATTATGGAATGATAAATAAAACTAAAGGTTCGCTTCGACGCCCAGAAATGTATTTTATGGCATGATATATGCTTCAGCTTCAAGAGAGCTTCACCCCTGCTTTACTGTTGGTACTTTGCATTGTAAATCTATGTAACTATTAAGATTTTTCTCTGTGTACTTAAAATTTCTCCATTTTACCTTAACTGAAAGTGATGATGATACTGTGCACCCTACAAGCTCTCTAAATATGGAGCCAAAACACTACTATCATGAACTGTAGGAGGCGGACCTTCCAGAGGTGTCTCTTTCTGGTGTATTTTGAAACACGTTCCAGCATAGTTTGATGTTTAAATTCTGAGCACCTTCTAAAATGTGGAAAAGCTTTTAGGTCTGAGGCCTGGACTTAGCTTTCAGTCTTTATAATCATTCGTTTTGGTATTTTACCTCCGCCGTGTGTCCCTGCTGCAATTCTTTCCCACAGCTTGAATACCTCTTATATGACCTATACTAAACCTCATAAACACTTCCAGCATAACCAAGGATTACTTACTACTCTCTAAGATAAAAGGGTTCTTACAAGGTTCTTTAGGGGTTTACTGGGTAATTAAGGGTCGTTTTGGATTGAAAAACACTTCCATGTAAAAGCATCCACTCTCACAAAAAAAAGTACATTATTGTACTCTCTTTATACCTCTGTGCCAGTGATAGCCAGGGCTGGAGGCATTATGTTTTTTGGGTTGTCTGTCTGCCTGTCCTTCTGGGCCATTTTTGTAAACGTAATATTTCAAGAATGCTTTGAGGCATTTTCTTCAAACTTTGCACAAATGCCCATCTTGATTCAAGGATAAATTAGTTAGATTTTGGAAGCTAAAGGTCATGGTCACTACAGCCTTACTGTGCAAAGGCATATAACCACCAGATGGTAGTTTAAGTTGTTCCCTTGTGTATATTTTTGGTCTTAAAAACATACACCTAGTTAACTGAAGGGCCAATAATGAGTCCTAGGGGGTATATTTGTACCTTATGGGACAGAAATGGACTCCTACTGTACTCCAATTTCTGACAGTGTTCCAACAGCAGGACAACTGAAGAATCCTGACCCTTTGTTCACACTGGAGTTACTCAAATAACTCTTCACTGGTCATAGTGGTCCTTTTCTTAAAATATCTAAGACAAATTCAATGTAACTTGTAATGTGAGTGCAAAATGCAAATTCTTCTGAAGAGTTCCTGTGATGGAACACTTGTGCAATATTCATTCATTTAATTCATTTTCTGAACCACTTAATACTCATTAGGGTCGCGGGGAGGCTGGCGCCCATCTCAGCCGACTCTGGGCGAGGGCAGAGTACACCCTGGACAGCTCGACAGGCCATCGCATGGCAGAAACACGCTGATGGCAAATGCAGCCTACTGTTTACAAAAGTCACCAATGGTTCTTTTACATGCCTCTCACCACAGACAGTGAGAGACATGGCTGGCCTTTGATAACCCAGTTAGCTGTACTGGGGGGACAGCAGTGACAATCTTGAACCTCTGACCTTCGGATCAGTAATCCAGCAACCTACCACCAGGTGACCCTTGTGGAGTATATGACAAAGTAAGTATTAGTTCTACCACACATTTGGAAACAGCATTTTGTTTAGTATAATTAGTAACAGTATACACAATATAGGAACAGTGCAATTGTTTTCTATCTCAGGATAAGACATTAGTGTATGCTACAATACAATAGCATTTAAGTACAGCTTATAATTCTATGAATGGTTCACTCTCTGTGGCTTAATCAACATTATCCAGAGTGAATAATTGTTTAATTGAAATGATGGACAAACACTCAGAATTTGTCAGAAATCCTTAAAATGCAACAAAATGCCATCCTCAAAAATATAAAGAAATCTAAACAGCGTGGCCTTCATGGTCTCCAAGGTAACAAAGCACTCCTTTCAAACTTTGAATGAGTTTCAATCGATACTGTCATGAAGCACATGTGAACATTGTGATGGAACAGGTAGCATGACCACTGTCACTTTAAAAATAGAAAAATAAATCATGAAACTCTTGTTTTGGTTTGGTTTTTTTTTGTTTTTGTGTAGCATATACTAAACCTTTGAATGAGTTTTAAAAGACAGAAGATCCTCGTGGAGTGCACGGAGCTCACCTGTCTCTTTCATGAGGAAAATAAGTAAAAATTAACAATAAAATGTAGTATAATTTGATATAGTTGTCTTTACTTATGTTTCTGTGTAGTATATAGGAAAACAATTAACTGCATCAAGCTCTGTGGGTGTTGATGAACTGAATAGCCCCTTGACATTCCATCACAGGGGCTATTCTACCATGTCCACCTTGCCTTCAGTAAATAATTGTTCATTTTCCATCCTACAAGATTTACAACGTTTGTTCAGTTTTTCAAATTGTTCTTATTTTGCTCCGAGGTACTATTCAGTGATATCCACCTCATCTATTTTAAATATCTGTTATTTACATTTTAGTAATTTCCTAAATTATCTTCTTAAGTTTTGACTCTTTTTTTGTTCCTAGCATTACAGTACATGGCCCTAAACCATACATATAAAGAGACCGTGCATGCATCTAACTACCTCCAGCATTCATAAACAGTCCAGGTCAGCAGATGGTCAGCTGTAGTGCTTCTGGAAACTTCTGGAACAAGTGACTGTCAGTTCACATGATAGCACCTAAGTGAAAAGTTGTAGGGTGATGAGAGCAAAAACTGAGAAAAGTGCGATATAAAGTGCAGCATGAACCTGTATACAGGGAGTGCAGCTGTCAGGAGAGCAAACACACTGAAATGAATGGGCCAAACAATCAAACCTCGCAAGATATTATGTAGTGGCAGTCAGGCTGACAATAGCGTCGGAGTCTGGGCTTTCAGTGTGCGAGGTACAGCGCTGTCTCGGCCTTGGAGCGTCTCTCCATTCCATTTCATTTCACAGTAAAAGCTTTAGACTATTATTTACTTTAAACCAGGATGTCTACAAGATCAAATCACAGGTCATGGTCACAGCTTACTGTATAATGACATCTATAAACAAACGTTTAAAAAATGTCTCCATGAGGAACTAGATTGATGATAACTAGTACCAACAGGCTTGTCTTCTGGGACAACAGGGAAAAACAGCTAGCCTGGTAAAAAAAAAAAACCTCCCAAAATAGGATATTCAAGCTCAGGGGATATTACACAATATCACTGAAAATGAGATACTCGCTTGCACTGCAATAACAGACAACTCGCTTCTGTTGCCTCGTACCATATGTATTTTTTTTAAGCTCCAAGTTTGAAAAGAAAACTGACAGTCATTAAACAGAATAAGGAAAAAACGAGCTGTTTTTGTCTAGAAAAAAAAAGAATGAGAATAAAGAGGCCAACACATCTAAATCAGTTGCTGACCCGAGTCAGGAAGCAAAGCTCCAGCTGCTCAATCTGCCACCATATTGACTTATGCTAAATCTATTCTATTGTTTAGCCGCGTGTCTATTCTTCTGGGAGCGTGTCTGCAACATCCAGCTTAAAGGATCTGCTTAAAGTAGTAGACAATATCGTTATTTTCACCACACACACAATCAAGACATTATATATATGCATATAAGGTATTGGTAATGAAATGTAAATCTGACCTGATGGGGTTCAGACTGACAGAAATGTGATTATTTTGTGTGGTATATGGTATTTAGTATTTACTGTGGTGTATAGTGTATGTTACAGTATAGTGCAGTATTGTATGTAGTGTTGTACATAGTAAATGGAATAGTAAAGTGGTATGTAGCATATGAGGTAGTATAGTACTGCATTTAGTGTTGTAGCATAGAGAATAGCAAAAAGGTCCTGGGTTCAAGCCTCGGGCTTGGCAAGGGTGGTTCTGTGTGGAGTTTGCATGTTCTCCGTGTGTTTGAGTGAGTTTTCTATGGGTTCTCCAGTTTCCTCCCACAGTCCAAAGACATGCACATTAGGCAAATTGGCTGTTCTAAATTGCCCCAAGGTGTGAGTGTGAATGATTGTGTGTGTGTGTATGTGTGTGTATAGTATAGTGTAGTATATAGTATAGTATAGTGCAATATTGCATATGGTGTTGTATATAGTATATAGAGTACTCAAGTATTTAGCGTGGTATGTAGTATATGGTATGGTAGTATAGTATAGTGTGGTAGATTCCAAGATGGCGCCGGTGAGGGTGGTCGCTGTTGCTCCGTGTTCTCCTCAATTTTGCTTTTTTCTAATGTTTTTAGAGCTATTTTCGTGTATTGTGACAACATGTAATGCAGTGGTCACACAATCTCGGACCACACCAACAGACTTTTTTATGAATGGAGGTGGTTTACCTTGGCTACCTGAATGGAAACGAGGCCATGTCTGTGTTCCCCAGTACCTATGTTCCCCAGTGCCTATGTTCCCCAGACCCGATGTTCCCCACTACCTATGTTCCCTAACTCTAACCCTAACCCTATTAACATTGAAAATGTGAAATCACGAATATTCCATAAATTGTTACTTTGAAGATCCATTAAT
>JAQMYF010000025.1:10151171-10170996 GCA_030014195.1 Neosilurus mollespiculum | reverse complement strand
CTGAGGAGAAGAATCTGCCTAATAATTATGTACACCTTGATATAGGGTGTTGATCTCCTTAGGCCACACCCTCCCTCGTTACACAAATACACATCATCTGATATGCATTAAATCCAATAAGCATTCAAGTTTATACAGCTTAGAATTGGAAATTATGAATAAAATGATGATATGGTCAAAATAATCACTTGCCTAATAATTGTACACACAGTGTGTGTGTGTGTGTGTGTATATATCTCAAGTATATGTTTGTTTGTTATCCCACAAAGTAAATTATTACCTCTGCATTTAACCCATCCAAAGTGAGCACACACACGCATAAACAGTGAATACACACACTCAGAGCAGTGGCCTGCCACACACATTGGGGTGCCCGGAGAGCAGTTGGGGGTTAGGCGCCTTGCTCAAGGGCACTTCAGTCATGAAGGTGGAGGAAGGGAAGGTGCAGCTCACTCCCCCACTGCCACACATTTCCTGCTGGTTCGGGAATTGAACCAGCGACTTTTCGGTCACAAAGCCGCTTCTTTAACCATTAGGCTACGGCTGTCCCATTATACACACACACACACACACACACACACACACACACACACACACACACACACACAAACACACAAACACACACAAACACAGATCATAAAGACCAGCAACAAAAAAAAAATAGGAAGAATATACCACACATTTAGTGCACATACACTCGTACACACTGTAAGTGTTAAAGTCAGTTCACTGATGCTCATACCAAAAACATCAGACAATACATAAATATTCTGATATTAAACAGAATTTTCAGTGACAAAAATGACCTGATAGGATGAAATAATGAAGCATGACATACAATTTTAACAGCATTATACTTGGATCCTGCTGTATGAGATAATTATGTCTCCATGAGACAAAAGCTAATATTTACGACGTAACTCATAGACATGAAATGCACAGGATCCAAATAGACATCCATCATATCCTAGGTGCATTCCTGAACAAAAGGGTAAATAAATAAATAAATAAATAAATAAATAAATAAATAAATAAATAAATAAATAAATCGGTCGACACTCTCCATCACCACCTCACTTCTCTCTCAGACCTGAGATGGAGGCCATTTTGTTTTATTGTCAAAAGTAGAAAGGGTTAGCTGTGAGGGAAAAGACATGTAGCTGGTAGCGGCGTGTCACCTAATTTCCATACAGAAGGTACAGAGGAGTGTGTGTGTGTGTGTGTGTACGTGTGTGTGTGTGTGTGTGTGTGGTGGGGAGGTGCAGGGGGTTTGCAACGAGAGGGAATCGCTCCGTTTGGCCCATAAATCATTCATGCTCTATCCTCCACATCCACACAAAGAAGCTCTACTGAACACGCAGAGACAAAATCAACCCTGGAATCTTACGACTTTATGTATATATATATATATATATATATATATATATATATATATATATATACACAGTAATGTGCAATGATGATTATACACTTAAAATGTAATATTGGATCATATTGATGAGAATAAGTAAACAAACAACAATATATAGTAATAACAAAAACAGTCTCTTTTGACAAAAAAAAGTCAATATTTATTGTGACCACCTTTTACTTTGAATACAGAATTTAACCTTTCAGGCATAGTGTTCACATATTTTTTAATTTCTTCACTCAGTAAAGCATTCCATATTGCCTACAATGGCATTGTTCAATACACCATCACCAAAAAATTATAGAGAAGTAATTTTTTACTTCTTTTTATTAGGAGCCCTTTTACACAAAAGTGGTGCTGTATAATCTTCACTGCACACTGCTGTATATATATATATATGTATATATATATTCAGTTTGTACGAACACCATTAGATTATATCATATTTTAAAGATGCATTATATTATTATATAATTATTATTAATTATCAACTACAGCAAACATATCAGTAAGTGTAATATAGAATAAAAATATAACAATATTTATTATATAGATAATATATGTATAATCGTTTTTATATAGTATAGTGCATGGTTAGTAATACAGTGTAATAATACATATAAAAATAATTTAAGAATATTAAAAAAAAAAATCATTATAATAAAATGTTTAATAATAATATACTTTATATAACAATAATAATTTAATCAGCTGTATTTTTTAGTATTATACTTTTGTATATTATAATAATATATTGTATTATTTAGTTTTTTTAAACTAACTTGGTTAAAAAACCAACAAGGAAAAAAAAAGAAATAAATGAGACACTTTTTAGATTTTTATATTACTTTTCTTTATTTTACTTTCTTCATTTTTTCTTTTCTTCATCTAATATTGACTACATGTACTTAAAAATTATACTTATATTTAAATATATTTATATGTAATTTTTATATATATATATATATATATATATATATATATATATATATATATGTATCCTTTTTTTTAAGCAGAACAGCTACATGCTAATCAGGAGGAGGCTGTTATCATGGGACTCTGGAGCGCTGATCTTAGCGCCGCTTAGCGCTGCTGTCTCTGCAGTAATAAATAGGTCAGAGCTTTTTTACCCTGTGAATGTTTTCAGGCTTGGCTTGGCAAATTGAACATAATTAAAGCCCAAGGCAGAGGTGTAGACTTTTGTTGAAAGTGCGTGGTGTGTGGCTGTAAGGTGGAAGACACTGCGGAAGAGAAAAAGGAAGGCGTACAGGGAGGACGACAAGCACAACACTTCACTCTGCAGGATGGCGGCCATTACACGTCGTCCTCCTCCATGTCCTCTACTTCTGGATAATCATACATTTATGCCACACACTGCTGATTCTGAACTACGTGTATATCTGTGTGTGCACGCGCATGTGTATGTGTGCGCGTGTGTGTGTGTTGGGGGTTGGGGGAGTGTTTCACGCCCTTGTCTAAGGGCAGCACCTTGCCTTGTCTGCCTCCTGACTGCTTTAGTCTTAAAGATGCAATCAGATTAGTTTTAGCAGTCCGAGGCCGCTGGAGGATCGTCTCCTTGTCCACACAGCGCTGTCACGTCTGCAGCAGGAGCATCTGAAGGCACAGATTGCAAAAGACATGCTTTAAAGATTTAGTTAATATGAACAAGACAGACGTGAATTCGACTTAAATCGAATCCCAACCTCAATAATGCAAAAATTAATTTAGAAATAAATAAATAATAACATAGACAGACAGACAAACAAATAAGTAAACAAAGAAATAAATAAACAACAAAAAGTAAACAAATATCTAAACAGTTAACTTAACAAACAAGCAAACATTAATTAAAGGTTTACCTTTCCTTGGACCATAAGTACTTTTCAGAGTAAAACTAAAAAAACATTACACTTTTGAATTAATATCAGGTCGTGTTCATAACTGCCTTGCAAGTTATATTAACAAAACCTCCCGAAGTGGGAAAGGAAATCAGGGTATATTTTCCCAGGTTCACTTTATTGCCCAAAGGTTTTATTTTATAAGTTACCCATTAAATTAAAGTAATGTATTCATCCTTTTGCTGATCCGCTTAATCCTTTTAGGGTTGTGGGGAGGCCGGAGTCTATCTCAGCCGATTCTGGGTAAAGGCAAAGGTACATTTGACAGCTCGCAAGGCCAACACACACATAAAACCATTCATACTGTTACCTAGGGGCAATTGGCAACAGCCAAATAGCCTAATGTGCATGTCTTTGGACTGTGGGAGGAAACCGGAGTACCCAGCAGAAACCAATGGAGGCACAGGGAGAACATGCAAACTCTACAGAGAAACACCCTTGCTGAGCCTGTGACTCGAACCCAGGACCTTCTTACTGTGTGGCAGATGTGCCAACCACTACGCCACAGTGCCACCCAGATAAAGTACATTAATAAATAAAAATGAATGAGAAATATGAATTGCTGCATGCTATGTTTTCTGTTTGCTCAGAGCACATAAAGCTCATAAAAAGCCACTTTAACCATACTTTTACATTTAAACGGTATTAGTAAGTAGAACATGGGAATGGCGTCATCTGATTGGATCGATATCATGGGATAATAGACATTATTGTTCATTCAAGAGACTTCCTCATTTTTGATTGGTGGAAAGCTATCAAATAATTCTTGCCAGTGCCATGGGATAAGTTGAATGATTATTGTACATGGCACTTGTCACAGTAACATTTCAACCTTATATTTTGATATTTATTTTGAATGATTAATAAAATAATTATAGAAATTAGTTTTGCATGATAGATAATTATTAGTGGAGAATCCACAGATCAAAAGTGTCACAAATTTTCAAAGGTTAATAGACGTTTTAATATTATAGCACATCTTTAAGCATGGGGGCAGTGGTGGCTCGGTGGTTAAGGTGTTGGCTTACTGATCCGAAGGTCAGGGCTTCAAGCCCAAGTATTACCGAGTTGTCACTGCTGTCCCCCCAGGTGCAGTTAACTGGGTTATCAAAGGCAGCCATGTCTCTCACTGTCTGTGGTGAGAGGCATGTTAAAGTACCATTGCTGTCGGTCGTAAAGAGTAGGCTGTTGGATTGCCATCAGTGGTGTTTCTGCCCTGCAAAGGCCTGGCGAGCTCTGTCATTGAGACTGTTCAATGTAGACAGTGTGAGTGGCCATGTTGGTTTGATGTCACTCTGTGAACAGGGAAGGAACCTGAAATTGAGAAGACTGTTTCAGTTTGATAAGATGAAAGTTCAATTTCAGGGGAGTGTTTCGTGGATTTTTGGTTGCAGGTGGGAAATTACAAGGGTTCAGAATATTTTAAGCATGCACTGCATTGTGACTTCAATTTCATTTCTGTTTCATGTAAAATGTTATATGTTAAATAATGACTTGCTTTGTTACTGTATTACCAATGTTCAGGTTCTAGATCTACATCAGACAGAACCACACTGATAACCTTCAACACCAGATATCTTTTGGAGTTTAATAACTTCAGTTCTTGGTACACTCTTAGGAAAAAAAGTTTCTTTGTGGGCTCATTGAATAATTAAGGGTTTAGAATACTTTGTTGAGGAAACCTTTCTGTTGTAGGGTTCTATGCCAACCCTTCAAGAGTTCTACCAAAAATGGCTGGTGTTGTAAATACATTTAGCCAAGATTATCATGCACACCTTTTATATTAACATGTTAAAAGTGCACATATCTTAAAAGACATAACCACACTGTTCCAGTTCCAGTTCCAGATCAGACCTAGCTCTTCCACTTTTATGTATATTTCTTGGTCCTTGTTGAGTTTTTAAGAGTTCGTTTTAATAATTAAGGGCTCTTCCTAAAACGTTTTCATGTGGGAGCCTTTCTCACAGGAATATGTTCTGCTGTAGGGTTCTGCACAAAACCTTCAAGGGCTTAACCATATACGTTTTAAGCAAACCACATGGTAGTGTGTTTTCCTTTGCAACATAAGATGTTGGTGTTTTATTTCAGGTACTAGAGTCTTACAAGTATTCAGGTTCTAATTAGAATTAAGTACAGTTTATAATCGAAGACAGAACCATAGTGTTCTGTACGTGGCATCAACTGAAGAGTCAATAAGGGTTCTGAATATTTTAAGAGAGTTGTAGAAGGTTTGCCCCAAAAGAGTTTCATTTGATATGTTACCTCTTACAAGCATTCCGGTTGTAGATTATCAGGTGAGCAGTGTAGAATTTAAGACTTTTGTGCATGATGTAAAAGGGAACCGTATTTTTACACACCAGAATTGCTGCAATTGTGTTCCTGGGATTAATAATTTAAGATGTCCTGTTGCTTGGCATACTCATAGATTAAAGGGTTCTTTATCTTAAGGGTTTATTGAATAACACTTTTGAATAAACCAGTTTGTGAAGAGGTTCTTTATTTGTTTGTTTTATGGTTAGCATTGGATATCCTTCTACAATGATTCTACATGGAAGACTTCCTGATAGGAAAACATTTTTGTTGTGTGGTTCTACATACATTTAGTGGGTTTCTCAAGACGTACATGCTAGTGGTGTGATGATCCAGTTTTGGAAAGCTCACTGTTCTTAGCTTTCAAAAAGATTCCACTACGAAGCTTCTTTGGTCGTAAATAGAACCTGGGTTCCAGTTCCAGATCAGACCATCTGCAGTTTCAATATAAACTTATCAATTTGATGGATAATTAAGGTTCTGTTTGGAAGTGATAGGAAAATCTTTTGTTGTTGGGTTCCACACAAAACCTTTAAGGATTCAGTTTTAGGGTTCCTGTTCCTGGTGTCAAGGCTAAAGAGAACACTGTGTTAGGATGTCATTCTGTTTTAGGGTCCTACATAGAACCATGGCAACAAAAGAAGACTTGTTAAGAGTGTACTGCACGGAAGCGTAATTTTGTTTGGATTTGAAGCATTTTTGAAGTGTCGCGCAACCTTTCAGGTTCTAGATCATCAACTGCATAGTTCAGTACATGTTTTTGTGTTCCCGCTCTCTGGCTTACGTTCATAAAAAGTTTAATGGTAAGGCTGCTATCTAACTATTCTATTTAACTAATTCTATTCAGGCTTAGAAAAAGGGTTCTGTGGGATGCTTTTGGAAAGTTGTACTGCTCTTAGTGTTTGGTTCTGCTTGGAATTTAATTTGGTAAGGGGTTATTTTGTTCACTGTTGAAGAACCAAACATCCCCTTAACTATTAGATTTTATTTCTAGACCTTTTTACGTTCTTCCACTTTAAACTCTAAAAACTTTTTGGCTCTTTAAATGGTTCTTTAATGGTGTCTTGTGGGGCTGGTGGCATAGTGGGTACGGTGCTGGGCTCATGATCAGAAGGTTGTGGTTTCAAATCCCGGTTGGACCCCCACCCTGCTAAGACCCTTGGACAAGCTCTTAACCACAAGTGTGCCTCTGTCCACCGGGCAGTATAAATGGGTACCAGTAAAAATACTGGGAAGGTAACCTGCGATGGACTAGCGTCCCATACAGCAGGAGTTGAACTCCTAGTCGCTTCATGCTACGGAAACCGGGGATAAGCACTGGCCTGATGAGCCACTAGGCTCGGGGGTAAAACCCCAATAGACTTACCTTAATGGTGTCTTAGATAATTTAGTAGCACGTTTGGCTCCAAACACATGCACATTAGGCTAATTGGCTGTTCAAAAATTGCCCCTAGGTGTAAGTCTCAAGGAGAATGGTTGGGTGTTGGCCCTGTGATGGTCTGGCGAGCTGTTCAGGGTGTACCTCACCTCAGTGTCGCCCCGTGACCCTAACAGAGAGAGAGAGAGAGAGAGAGAGAGAGAGAGAGAGAGAGAGAGAAAGTGAGGTAATTAAGTATTCTTATCCTCCAAAAAAAGAACATTTTTGTTAAAAAATCATTTTGTGTTAGGATTCCATACAAAATATTTAATGGCTCCATCAGAAAGACAAAAATGCTTGATGGATCAGATCACCAAAAGAAAAAACAAAAAAATTATTACGTATGGCTCCTGAGCAAAACAGCTCTCAATGCATAGTCAAAAGCAATCTAATGATCACCAGAAGAAAAAACACCACAATATTGCTCAGAGGAGAATAAAATTACGCCATTCAAATGGCTTGTAATGCAGACTTATGAATTCAATTGCGTGAAAATATTTTATAACAGAAGAAAAAAAAAAAAACAATAAAAGTTTGTACACATTGTCATGTGTGGCTTGTCCATTCTCATCCTAATGAAGCAAAACGAAAGGTCATTTCCTTAGAAATGTTTGTGTGTATTATACAAGAGATGGACAAACATTTCCTGGTAATATAAAATAAATTAATGTAGAAATAAATAAGATCTGATATATTTGCATGTAGGACATCCTGAGAAACTGGAAGTTATCTGAGAATAAATATGACGGCTTTGTGGGTTTTTTAAGACAATAATTTCATCATGATTTTCAAAAAGATTGTTAACAATTTTTAATGCCCCATTATCTCTTGAATAATTTGATTAAAGCACTCACTCTCTCACTCGCAACTGCTGAACCACTTTATCCTATTAGGGTTGCGGGGAGGCTCACACTCACATTCACACTCGCTCCTAGGGGCAATTTGCAACAGCCAATTATCCTAATATGCATGTCTTTGGACTGTGGGAGGAAACCCATGCAAGAGCAGAGAGAACATGCAAACTCCATATATAAACACCCTCACCAAGCCTGGGACTCACACCCAGGACCTTCTTGCTGTGAGGCAGACATGCTAACCACTACGCCACTGTGCCTCCCTTTGATTAAAGCAAACAAAATAATTTGTGCTGCAGAAAAGCTGAATCTTATTTACTGAAATTATGTTGTGATTGTTATTGTTAATATTGCAAACAAATAATGGAAAAATAATATAGCTATTATTTATGAGGGCTGCCTATCCAGTTATTATTTATGAGGCCTGCCTATACAATTTTATAGTGAAATTAATGCTAAGTGCAAAAGTTTGTGCACCCTTAAGACACATTCTGAGACAAAGAAAGATCATAAAATGGAGAGACATTTCTGAAGGGGGTTTGCCATTATTCCCAATCACTGCCCTGTCCTCTCTGTCCTTGTGCAGGATGTCAGAGACACCCACTGATTTTTTCTTTCTTAACGTATGCCGAATCCCAGCAGTCAGACAGACGGTCCCAGCTGGGCCTAAACTCCGTTTTTCCCCTCAGCCTGAGAAAATTAATGGTGGAAAATCACGACCTGGAGGCTTTGATCCTCCTTGGAGGGGGTGGGTATGGTGGTGGTGGTTGTGGTGGTGGTAGTGGTGGTGGGGGGTGGGGGGTTTCTGATTAATATGCAACATTATCAGCCATGTCTGTCTGACAGAGAGCACACACATATGCACACACACACAGACACACAGACACACACACACACACACACACACACATGTGTGTGTGTTTGTATGAGTATTGTGTTAAAATGTTTGCACTCGCAATTCTAACCTTCTTCCTGATCTATGCACTTTTAATGATCTGTTGTTGTTGTTTTTTTCACTCCACCATCTCTCATCTCATCCATAAACATGTAACAGCAAGGAAGTAATTAATTGAAGCAATTTAGCCAAAGCAGGTAAACTCCACTTGCTAACTGGAGCAACATCCACAGCCTGCTTTCAGATTTGGTTTCTTTATCCTGGGATGATTTTTGTGTGATAGCGTGAGCGCAAGCTACAGATAAAAGACAACAAAATGAGAGAGAAAGGATTGCAAGAAAGAAAGAAAGAAAGAAAGAAAGAAAGAAAGAAAGAAAGAAATGGGTGGGAAGAGGCACAATGATGAAGGACTGAGAGAAAGAGGAGAGGAGTGAGGGAGAGCCAGATGCCATCCGTCACTTCCCCTCCCCCTCATCTCCTCGTTCTCCTCGTCTCCTGTTCACACACGCTGTGTGTGGAGACCATGATTGGACCATGAAATAGGCTCTCTCTCTCTCTCTCTCTCTGTATGTGTGTGTGTGTGTGTGTGTGTGTTCACTGAAGGCATCTTCACGAAGACATATTTGTCAGCTGCACACACAAATAAAAACAGATAATCAGCATCTGCTGAGGAAATGCAGGATCATTACCTCGCCTCCGTCAAACGCATCGTCTCATCTTACCCGCTTAATCCAATCGACAAACGCACTGATTCACCAATAAGATACAAGTTTTACAAATGAAAAGAAAAAAAGAGCACAAACCTACACATACTTTACAGTGTGGTGCAAAAGTTTATGCACCTTCAGTTTGAAAAAATACTTTCGAATTTTAGAATTCATAGGAACAATCCTTTTTTTATTTCTGCATTTGTTAAGCCAACGATGATAATAATAATAACAATAATAATAACAACAACAACAACAACAACAACAACAATAATAACAACAATAACAACAACAACAACAATAATAATAATAATAATAATGATAATAATAATAATAATAATAATAATAATAATAATAATAATAATAGCATATTTTACTATGTTCCACAATCCTCATATTTGAATATTTTTTCTATATTTATATATTAATATATACCAGATTAGACATATGCTGAGAAGAATCACGAGGTACAGCCAATTTGCATGAAATCAGTGTTGTTTTTTGTTCAAGTCTTTATGAAATGTATTATTTACAATCACAGTTTTTTTATGTCCAAATATTCTATGTTTGGATATTAACAAATAAAACAGATTTAAATTTTAAGTTTAAAAAAAATCTTATCTCTTTCTCTGAATGTGATATAAATAGTCTGTATTAATTTCCATTTACCGTCACCATTTACAGTATGTAGCTCTAGGATATTTTTCAATAATTTTTTTCATTTTTAAGGATAATCTTGTTCCAGGTCACACCCACATTTCATCTAAGACATCTGAGGAAAGAAACTAGGTTTAGATGAAATGGACCAACATTCTGCATTCTTCCACTCGAAAACAGTGGGGGGTGCAAACATTTGCACCCCAGTGGTGTATATTGTAGAAGAGTGATGTTTCAGGCCGAGCTATCTAGGTCAGCACACAGCACATGAGGTAGCACGTCCATACACACTTGATGTGTGAGCGCACACTCCCTGTACACTTACATAACTCTGAATTCAGCCACACTGTGAATATCAAGAGCTAACATGGTGGAAGTTTCTTTAAACCTTAAAATTCTCTAAATGTCATCTCATTTCACTCAGTATGTTTTGAGCAGCAACGCTGAGACTCAATTCATGCTTTCACTTTCAAAATAACGAGCCTTTTATCTAAATACGACTAACATTTATTTTTCCAAAATTAAGAAGAATTTAGCCGAGTTGTTAGCCAGTCAACCCACAAAAGGTAGCAGGAATATAGCTAAGATACTAGCCAGTATACCTACTTTCAGAATATGCCATGAATGTAGCTACAATAAAAGCAATAAATTTCTGAAATATAGCACGAATATAGCTAAGGTACTAGAAAATATTTTTCAGCAATGTGGCAAGAATTTTGCCAAAATGCACTTCAGTAAACTTCCAGAATAAAACATGTATGAAGCTAGGATACTAGCCAATATACAGTGCTTACTTCCAAAATATAGCATAAATGTAGCTAAGATATAAGCCTTTACACTTACACAACATAGCATAAATTTAAATACTTGAGTTTTCTTCCAGAATTTTGCCAGAATTTTCTTAAGATACTAACTAGGACACCTCCAGAATAAAACAAGAATTTACCATGATGATACTGGCAAGTAATTTTCCAGAATATTGCATGAAAGTAGCTGATATACTAGCCAGTATACTAACTTTCAGAATATAGTCTGAATGAAGTGAATATAGCCAGTCACCTACCAGAATGTTGATGGAATTTAGTTAAGATACTAGTCTGTAATAGTCCATGATGTAGCAAAAGGTAGCTAGGATACTAGCTAGTAAAAGACCAGAATATACCATGAATTTAGATAAGATTCAACCATTAAAATTCCAGAATGTAGCCCATATTTATCTAAGATACTAGCCAAGTAAATTTTTAGAATGTCGCATGAATTTTACAAAAATATATCTGTCAACTTCAAGAATGTAGTGGAAATTTATCAAACTAGCTTCTTTCACTTCACATTTAGATTCACATTGACACTGTTCATGCTAACTATAGTAACTACAGTTAGCATATCAGACAAGATGTTTTCCCTTAATGATAATGAAATTCTGAAACTTTTGCTCTTTTTGTCACAACTAAAGAATTAATTTCTATACATTGCATACATGAATACAATCAGTACAATAGTCACATTGTGCAAAACTGCTGGGTTTATAAGAAGACTTAATAACAATTCAGTATTGACTGAAAGACTGGATTTGTATAAAATCTGTGAATAAAAACAAATAAAATGAGCAAATTTTACTTTGCAATTTCTTCACACTGTTCTGATCTCAGACAATCCTAGTCGATATTTTTGCTCGCTTTCCAACGTGGTGAGTTTGACCTCTGTATACCGTTGCTCAATGTCATCTGCCGTCTGCCTCAGCTGCCTACTGTTTTTTTCCCCCCCTCTCCCTCCCTCTGCTTTCCCCCCCGTCTTTTCCCTTTCCCTTGGCAGAAGCACACGAGGCGTGAATGCCAAGACCAGGGGGCGGCCGCAAGGATGGACAGATGGAGAGGTCGCATTCAACAAGTGTGAAATGCAGAAGATCGAGAAGAGAAGGGGTGAAAGATGCACAGAGCAAAATGGACAGAACAAGACAGACAGAACAAGATGGACAAGAATGCAGATGGAGAAACAGAGCCCTAAGGTCTGTACCTGCACAGATGGCAGACTGGTCCATAGGGGCTCGCTGTCACTGCACATACAGGCTGTAGGAGAAGAAAAACGGCTCGGGATGGATCTGCAACTGCACTGCTGGTGAGGACGAACAGCAAGCGCAGCATTCACTTGGACGCCATGATTTTATTCGTAGCATGATTTCTTTTTTCAATATTTTTCAAAAATGACACAGATGCTGTTGGGTTCAGTAAATAAGGCCTATGGTTATGGGAACAATATTGCTCTGGATGGCCATCGGTCTGTATTTTATGACTCATTTGATTATAAAGAAAGGAATGTGATGATATGTGATTGTTAAAAGAATGTAATCAAAGTAAAAAGCAGATCTTAATTCTGTTTCCATTCGTACTGTCTGTCATGTTATGAACAAGTCCCCAAGATCCCTTCAGTCCACCCACAACTTGATTACTGCTTTGAAATGCAAACATGGCAAAATCTAATGCTAACTGCTTATTGTTGCTATAGTATTCCTGCTTATAATAAAACAACACTTAAGGGAAACAAAACAAGCGTTTTTTCCAAAATGGAGAAATCTGCTAGCCTCGATTGGGATGTAGTTGGATGTTGAATTAACACCATGGTATTATATTTCTAGTTAATAATATAAACTGACTGGGAAACTGGCTTAAAAAAGTGCAACAAATCATCCATCAGATAATTTAGTAAAACCCACCTCATGAGAGCTTCTAAAAATTTTTTTTACAGTTTTTCCTCCAAATATTATGTTTTTTTGCAGTTTCTAATTTTGAATTTTGCAGTTTGGTGGAAACCCAATTTTAGAGAAGAAGGTAACGGTGATTATAAATTAGCTGTTATGGTGTAACAAGCTGTGTGGGGTTTTTTTTCTTTATTTTATTAGGAATATTTTTTTTTTAATAATTTAAAGAGTAGCTGTACTGATCATCATTACAGCATAATTTGTGTGTACCTAATACCTTTAAGTTATACAGATACTTATTTTAACATAAATGACCATCAAAAGCACAAAACTGGGTAATTTTACTCTGTGGATTACTAGCAGAGTCTGAGCCTATGGTTAGCTTGTGTTTTTCCCCCGAAGTGACTTCAACACATTGGGTGGGGCTGTCCAGCGCAAGTAAACAAGTTGATCTTTTCAGTGAACAACATTTAGGTGATAAAAAATGCATGTTCAATGAGCAACTGTGGCTAGCAATTTCAAGTAATGAAATGATTACTTATTTGAACCAGAGAGGGAGGAGTCTTGTACAGACAGTATGACGTTGCATTCTAGTGACTCTGAGGATGAGAATGTCACCAGAGATGCGTCTGACGGTAAATCCAAAATGGCTTGCCCAGCTAATGTTTAACCAACCCGGCTTTCCTGTCATCAGTTGGTTTAGGAACACAAAATAAATGCTTTCTGCGATTTCTGCACTTGTTGTTTGTGCAACTCAGAACTGGTGGATAATGTATTAATTATGCACTGGGGTCAATAACGTAGCCCAGACAATCCAACAAGTTCATGCCAATGCCCGGCTGGAACAGCCAGTGAGAAAGGAAACATGTCTCTGAGCATGCCCAGTGTCACAGCACTCATGCGCACTTTGAAATCGTGTGTAGACTGATGCTGCAGGAAGGAGCCACTGATGTTATAGGTGATCGTTTCAAAAAGCTAGTAGCACTAATTCACCACAGATACCCTTAAGAGTGTTGTTTATTAGTAAATGCAGAAAATAAAATTGTTGGCCCTTGGTATAATATGTGGTCTTAAAGCAATAAAGCATTCAGGAGATGGTGTAACCCCGACTCATTACAACACCCCGCTGTTGACTAGTTTTCTACGACATCAAACCCCAAAGGCTTTCATTTATAATATTTTCTATCTTTCTTTCCTTTTTGGTGCTATTTTTCTATAAATAAATCAAGCAAAATATTTGACTAAAGATTAGATAAAAAACTCTTTAAAATAATTTTAACATTTTATATTTATCATGATATTAGATAACTTTGACCACATTTTAAAATTTATATACAACATAAATGTACATATAAATAAAAAAAAAAAAAAGAAAAAAAAGAAAAAAAAAAAATATATATATATATATATATATATATATATAAATTAATATATATAAATTATAAATAAATAAACCCATAAATAAAATCTCTGTTTGTTTTAAGACAGTTTGTATCACAAGTCACCTGAAAAATGTAACTATTTATTAAGTCAGTTTGGGGCGGCATAGTGCCATAGTGGTCAATATGTCTGCCTCACAGCAACAAGGTCCTGGGTTTGAGTCCTGGGCTTTGACGTTTCTGTGTGGAGTTTATATGATATTCCTGTGCTTGGGTGTTGGCCCTGCAATGGCCTGACGAGCTGTTCAGGGTGTATCCCACCGTTGCCCAGTGTTGGCTGAGATTGACTACAGCCTCCCTGCAACCCTACAAGGATTAGGCAGTTTGCCAACTTTCAGTGAGTGACAGTAAGTCAGTTTTGTGTGTTTATTGCAAACCTTCTAGTTAAATCTTTAATGTCATAGTGATGGAAAGAAAGCTAGCTACGACTTAACTGAGGTGGAAAGATCCAAGAGGTGGAAATTAGTCTCAGTGGTTTGGAGTTGCCATGAACACATCATTACGATGGTTGTATAGATTTACTGCTATGATATTTAATGTTCTGTGATGTTTATGTACATACAAGCTCTTCTGGTTTTTCATTACAATTGTAATAATTTCCAGTAAAAACTATCTGCACTGTATCTTGCTCACAACGGGGCCAGAGCAGCTTGTGATGTCAAGTTGATTTATGTTTTCATGACTCAGTTTGCAGTGGGACACTCCACAGTCTCTGAATCTGGACACTGACATAATAACATCTCTGAGAGGTCATCCTTCACTCATATCACTCGGTGCACTGTGTGTTCCTGTCAATAAACTGGAATTCATTAAGAATTTTTTTCCCCTGACAAATGGCAGTGTGTTAATTCTTTCACACCCCGGCTCTGCCCCTGGAAATGATGCGGAAATATATAACACATACACTGGCTACGATCTCAATCATATATGACATAAATCACATGCAGCAAAGCACAGCATGTCACTTTTAGTGCTACGGTTAAAGGACTGATTAGATTTATACACAGACGTACTCAGTACATATGGTTATGTACAAAAGTGAAGAATAAAAAAAGATTTTCCTTTTATCTTCCTGATCTTGCCTGAAGTGTTTTATTCCCTTTATACCAATAATTTGACTATGATTGCAAATTTAGGTTCTTGTTAGCACATAAAGGCCTATTTACTTACCAGCCAAATTGAATAAACATGAAATACAGTATTATATCGTTCTGAATCCATTTGCTTACTCCTGTATGAGAGTGTCTGTTTACAAAGTTATTTGTAAACAGATACCGAACCAAAACAGGATGTAAAACAGGTGAATAAGGGATACTAAGCCCATAAGCTTAGGAAACCTATGTATTCATCCAAAATGAACTGATAATGGAAGATAAAAAAAAAAGAAATAATGAATGGGCACCTTTAAGATAATAGGAAACAGATAATTAACAAATATCAGGAAACTACATTAAATCAAAAGAACCATACTTTTTCTACAAGTATGAAACGAAATAGTTTTGCTCGATGTTAAACACTCAACACGTTTCAGGGGTTTAAAAGAAAATGATTACCAGTATTCATTCATTCATTTTCTGAACCACTTAATCCTAATTAGGGTCGCAGGGAGGCTGGCGCCCATCTCAGCCGACTCTGTGCGAGGGCAGAGTACATCCTGGACAGCTCCCCAGGCCAGCACAGGGCAGAAACATGCTGATGGCTATGAGGCTCTTGACGAAAATCAGCAATGGTTCTTTTACATGCTTCTCACCACAGACAGTGAGAGACATGACCAGCCTTTAATAACCCAGTTAGCTGCACTGAGGGGACAGCAGTGTCATCCCGCTGATAGTGGAGCTTGAACCCCCGACCTTGGGATTAGTAATTCAGCACCCTACCACCGGGCCACCACTGCCTGATTACCAGTATTAAATTAAATTCAGTGTACTGCACGCTTAGAACTCTCAAATCTCCCAAGCATCCTCCAAGAACCCATGATGTACCCATGAAGTTGTTTCTTCAGCTAAACTGTCTTAGTGTTTGGGATACTCTTACAAAAAAAAAAAAAAAAAAAAAAAGACTCTTTATTGGTTAGATGGTTCGTAGTTTTCAAAAAACAAACAAACAAAAAGAAAACATTTTGAACCCAAACTGACAGGAAAACACTTTAACATATACAGTATCTTCCCCCCAGATACCTTTTTCCACCAACATGTAATAGCTTCTGTTCCTGTTTGGGCTTCCAATGTTGAACCCTTCAGAGTCTTTCCATCAAAAATCATTGGTTCCCAAAAGATGGCTACTTTTTACAATGTGAACCGTGATGATGTCATTAGATTGGAGAGGAAACAGTGTGTCGCCAAGGAGAATGAAATGGAAAAAGAAGAAATCTTCAGAAAACACAGGTAATCAACATAATCCACCAACTAGCTACTGCTTTCTTCCATTGTTCATTGTTCAACTTCCCCCAGTGATGATGCATCCTGGCTGATTCATGGCTGGCACCAAGCTCCAAAGAATCTTGAACAGAACCAGTTCAAGGACCAATTCCCATGTGGTGGGAAAGCATTAAGAGAATTGATCTGAGACTCCTGTTTAGTGTAAAGGAATTATTAAAGTTTGATTTGAGGTTTATTGTCTTACAAACATTCAGGTTCTAGATAATCACGTACACAGTATATGGTCTCAATATTTAGTGCATTGTTTAAGACAGAACTGTTGCCAAATCAGGCCTAGTTTACAATTTATATTTTAAAAACATTGCCAAAACATTGCACAAACATGGCGATAACGTTATTTTGTAGACTCCCATAAATGTTGTTAAAATGTTAAAGGTAACATTTTCAATAAAAACATTCAAAAACATTGTCAGGGTGGGAGGTCCTTTGGTTTACATTCCCGGGTTTTACATTATTAGTAATCATATTTTTCTGTTTCTTACTCCGTTTATGATTTTCTCTGGATTCAGAAAATAGACAATTCTGATTCTTTCTATGACTGAACCATGATTAACAAGGATGACCTCAATACCTTTAGGTGCATTTCACAAATAAATAATTCACACTTGATTTAAGTCAATAATGTAACACTGACTCGAATTTGGTAGGGTGTCACATGCTCACATGTTTATCTTAGGTTCATCTAATTTAATTGAGATGGTTTTTCTCAAAGAAAAGGCAACATTCAGTACATCAAAAAATTCCTTCCACTATAATGAACGTATGGCTCCTATAACACTTCTGTAGAACCTGTAGGGCAAACGTCATGTGATATAATTTCTAATCAAAATCAAATTATGGGCCATAAAAACGGTGCGGCAGGGAGATGTGGAAATAAATGGCAAACGGTGAATATCTAATGAATCTAATCTGCATAGAAGGCACCTGATCAAACGCTCGAGCAATTATGAACGCCATCAATCAAACCCAGGACATTTTAATTTTATTTTTAAACCACACCTACAGATATATAGAATTAAGGCTTGATGCAATGACAAGCTTTGCACACTGAACAGTGTTATAGCCAAAAATGAACAGATTTCACGTTATCTGTGATAAACAAGCGCAATCTGACAACAGAAGAATGTGTGAGGATGATAATTGCAGAAGATTCTTTTCCAGAAAACAAGCCAGCAATCTTTGCTGCCAGATTTTATTAAGTCGATAAGCAAAAGCCAAGATGAGGGCTTATATTTTAAAAAAAGAAAGAAAGAAATTATCATATTAAGAATAATTTTTACATAATCTTGTCATTGCAACTCATTATTATCCATAGCATCTTTAGGGCGCTTTGAGAAAATCACAGGCAGCGATTTAAACCGATTCAAAATGAAAAACCCAAAATTTGACTCAGTGTGTGTACTCACTGCTACAAAGCCTGCAAGAGGGGATTCAACTGGCTTAAGTACGCTATCATGGCGTCTCTTGTGTTGGACTCTTTTATTCGCCATCGTCAGGTTAATGAGTCTACCAGCCCACTTGATGTTGAGAGGCTTGCCACAAAGCCGCGTCTCATTAGAGCCTGCCTGGCATTGCGTACCGAGACAAAAGTGCATTCACCCGCGCCGCTGAATGCCTTCATGCTCCTGAATGCTGCCAGCCTGTGGAGCCATGGCCATGCCACCCATCCATCCATCCATCCATCCATCCATCCCTCCATCCATCTAACCCCCCCTTCCACCCTGCTCACTCATGCACCCTGGCAGCTGGCCAGTACCACCACCCCTATCATCATCACAGTGAGTTCTTTTCCTCACATGGAACTATGCCAATTTAGCCGATGGTTCACCCATGCAGGCGCACGTGCCCTCTCTTCTCTGCCAGACTCACTATTGTCCCGCTACATGCTCCAAAGCAGAGAGAACGTGTGTTAGCATGATGAAGCACACACTCTGGGCGGGTGGCCATTATCCATGGAAAAGAGGGTTATGAATTATCCACTGTGAGCCTGGTGTGTGTTATCTTCTCACTTGCAGGTGGACTCCTTTAACAGCATGGCATGATGGGTAAATGGCAAATATATTCAAATTTCACTGACCCCACTGTTACTTAAACTCAGTGCTGGTCCAAACTCAACACTATAATATATAAACTGTGTATATATATTACTATTTAAAAGTTTGAAGTCACATAGAAATATGCTCATTTCTAAAAGAAAAACACTTTTTAATTTTTTAAATTTTTTTTAAGAAAGACAGTCTGACACTGTTAATGTAGTACGTAACTGGATTTTTAATGGAATATCTACACAGATTTTCCATTCCATTTTACCATTTTCAGCAAATTGTGTTCCAATGACAGCTGAGTTAGCTAATCCCAGTTTGTCATGATAAAAACATAAATAATAATAAGTAGAAAACCCTGCAATTGCAATTGCTTCAGCATGGATCAAAACTGTTGTGCTGATTAAAAAAGCAATAAAATTTCCCTTCTTTAGGCTAGTTGAATATCTGGAGAATCAGCATTTGTTGGTCTGATTATTGGGTTTGAATCAAAATGACCATAAAAAAGAACTTTCTTCTGAAATTCATTAGTTTATATTTGTTCTGAGAAATGAAGGCTAGTCCATATGGAAAAACTGACCAGAGACTGAAGATCTGTACTACTCCCTTACCTGTTTAGTGCAAACTGGCTCTAAGCAGGACCATAAGAGAAGTCAGAGGCCCTGGTACACAACTGTGCAAGAACGCAAGTATATCAGAGTCTCTAGTTTGAAAAACAGATGCCTGACAGGTCCTCGACTGGCAGCTTCATTAAATACCTGCAAAAAATGGAGTGGCCAGCACAGTCACCAGATCTCAACCCAATTGAGTTGTTGTGTTGAGCAGCTTGGTCACTGTTGAGTAGCACACCGTATTGTAATGAAGGAGTACACATCAACCTGGTCCAACTTGTGGGAGGTGCTTCTGGAAGCATGAGGTGGAATTTTTTACTTGTTTCTTTTTTATGTTTAACTTTATTTCAAATTTGTTTTGAAAGTCATTTAATGGATGTAAGTTAGAGTTTTCATGGAAAATGTAAAGTTTTCTGGGTGACCCCAAACTTTTGGATGGTAGTATATATAA
>JAQMYF010000025.1:10072381-10089601 GCA_030014195.1 Neosilurus mollespiculum | reverse complement strand
TATATATATATAAGATCTTTAGTCGATTTTCCGTAGAACATATATATATATATATATTGCGGAATGACAAGCGTATGACAGAGTTCTGTCTGAGTGTGTGCTCAGTGGACTATTTTATTACATCAATTTTATATTCGTACAAACAACTTAGTCTTTAATATGATCACCATTCCTGTTTGCTGTATGTTAAAACCTTGATATGAGATGTGACACATTAGAACACATGGCGCTGAAGTCTGATAGCACACAATGTATAAAAAGTTGGACCAGGTTTACATAATGCCGTGCTTGTTAAAGAGATTTTCCTGGTTGACTGACACTGGTGTGCCAAGACGACATTTCAGAGGATGACACGTCTACCTCACCACCACGCAATGCCAATTAAGGAAGGATTTTCTTGGACAGGTCAGTTTTCTGCATCCTGGTGGAGGGCCGTATGGTTTAATGTCTTCATCAAGCTGACGTGTATGTCCCCTGTGCCAGCTTTAGACGATTGTCACTGCCTCGTCATCGAGGACACTGAAATCAGGAAAATCACTCGACCCGCTGACGATCAGAGGACCTTGGACTGTTTTCCACATGAACTGCTTTAAAGTGAAATAACAGCAGTGCATCTATAGCAGGAGATGACAGGGCTTTTATTAGACACTGTTGAATGAAGTTAATAGTCTTAGCTCTATAAGAAATGCTTTTAAATAATAAACAAATAACAACTTTTCCATCTAAAAAACTGTACCTATATCTATATTACCTGTACGCTATAATAGAATATCCACAGTGGCACTGTTGAACAAAAGATTAAGCCAAACTTAGCTAGCGTTGTAGGGGGGAAATCAGTTAAATTAGATTTTTGAAAATGTTAGAGAAAGAAAACCGAGTAAGAAAAGGTAAGCTTGCCTGTTGGGGGAAAACACTAAGCTGAGGTTAGCTAGCAGTGTGGAAATGAAGCTTGGTGGTTGAAATAAATAAAAACATACATACATACCTACATACATAAATAAATAAATAAATGCAGGTGTGAGTTCTGGGCTGTGTGTGGAGTTTGCATTTTCTCTCTGTGCTTGTGTGAGTTTTCTCCGGGTATTCCAGTTTCCTTCCACAGTCCAAAGGTATGCACATTAGGCTAAGTGGCTGTTCCAAATTGTCCCTAGTTGTGGGTGTAAGTGTCAATGGTTGTGTGTGTGTGTGTGTGTGTGTGTTGCCCTGCAATGGTCTGGCAAGCTATTCTTGATATACCCCGCCTTCACCCAGAGTCAGCTGAGATAGGCTCCCCCCTCCCCACAACCCTAGTAGGATTACACAGTTTGGCAAATGGATAGCATTGGATGAATGGTTGCTAGCACTGTGGTGGAAAGTTAAAGCTGAAGTTAACTGTGTGTGTGTGTGTGTGTGGGGTGGGGGGGGGGTCATTAGGTTGAAGTTAGTGAGCATTAAGGAAAAATGTTATTTATTTTAACTAGCATTGTGGGGGGAAAAGATTAGGCTGAAGTTAGATAGTATTGAATGGAAAATATTAACTTAAATTAGCTAGTACTGTGTTATAAAAGGTTAAGTTGAAGCTAGCAAGCAGTGTGGTGAAAAAAAGACTAAGCTAAAGTTAGCAAGCATTCTGGAAAAAAATTCACTGAACTTAGCACTGTGTTAAAAACGATTAAATGAACATTGGCCAGCATTGGGTTAAAAACATTAACTCGCAGTTACAGTAGCTAGCGCTGTGAAAATGCATACATACTAAAGTTAGTTAAAATTGTGTAAATATACTTAAACAGTATTAAAATAAATTTTTAATATGAGCATGTGCTTGATCTTGTGCTGATTGAGAGTGAAAGTCATTTTATTCAACAAAACTCAATATAAGGTGGTATATTATTTTAATGTTGACCATTTTGTCATTCCTATATTTTAAAGTAGGCTCTTGCATTTATTTTAAATCATATTGGATTTGACAGAAAAACAAAAGAAACTTTTTAATTCAATCAAGAAAATAATAATAATGATGATGATGATGATGATGATGATGATGATGGTGATGATGATCATTGTCGTCGTTGGTGGTGGTGGTGATGTTTGTGCTTAAAGACGATTTTGAAAACCACATCCCAGACACTTAGAGTTTAAAGTTTCATTGATGAAATAGGTTGAATAAAATCAGATAACCCAAGAGGCTGAATATGTGAAATACATTGATGCTGGGGATTGTAGAAAACATGGAAATGGCCATATCCCTGACAGATAACAGTTTTACTCAGATACTTTTGCCTTGTGTAGATATCATAAAGCAGGGCAAACAAACAACCAGCAACATGGTTTAAACTCTGCAGCATTATGACTTTAACAAGTGGCACAGATTTAATGGCTATAAAATTAAATACAGAGCAGGCAGACAACACTGAGACGAGAGGAGACGAGATCAGTACAAATGAGATAAGCGTGGCCTCCCAGCTGTGAAGGTGACTGAGGAGCAGTGTGAAGAAAACACTTTTGATTCATTGCACAATATTTACAGACGCAGGTTCAATCACAGATCAGAGGAGAATGTGGCTACATCGGACCGACAGCAAGAATTTACGTGCAGCCATTAACCTCCAAGTCTACAGGGCTGGACACTATAAAACATCCACATGGCTATCACTGGAATATCTTTATTACATAGGAAACAGGATTACAGCTGGATATGAATTTTATTTCCTACCACAACACTGTGAATCCTCAATTCTGATTGGTTGTAGCTACTATTACTGATATAGATGCTATGTCATAAATAATAACAAGATATAACTTCTTTCATAGTTGCTACACAATCTGCTTCAGGGTGGATGCACTAATTCCGCTTCATCACAATATACGAATGTTAATTATTTTCCTAAATACTGTATAACAGGATGACAATTGTGTGTTATTATATACACGGTAACTTTCATGCACTGTGTAGATTATCTTTATGTGCAACAAAATAAACAGCAGTCTATGGGCAAAGTATCATAATAACATGAACACCAAAAAGTGCCCTAAAATACGTCAGTCTAACACATATGTATCTACCTAAAATCCTATCGTAATATACAGTACTTGTCTTACTATATGTTCTACAGTATGAACACATGAGCAAATTAATGAAATAACTCATGTTTGAAGGATTTACAAGATGGCTGGGGTTTGACCTTTCAGGGTTACTCAAGGTCAAAGGGAACTGTCTCTTATGAAAGTCCATATATGGTTTCCTATTACAGTTCCATAATATTGGCATGTCGTTTTGAACTTGTAAGCTTTGTGACCTTGCTCTGACCTTCACCTTTGACCTTGAAATTTCAAAATAAATTCATTTCTGGGTCTCAGGTAGGGTAGTGTTCACTCTATGTTTGGTGAAAATCCATGCAGGGGTGTGGCCAGGATCCTGTTCACAGACAGACAGACAAAAAAATGCTGGTGATTATAATACCTCCCTGAAAGCAGAGGTAAATATAAACAGGTGGGGATGTTGTGCAGTATTAGCTAGCTCTGTTTCTGCAAATGAGCATTACTAGCCAGATTAGACTACTGAGAACCTAGTATGCACAGTACTGTATATTCATGATATTAGCCTGTATGGAATTTTAGGCAGTTTTTGCATTCACACTCATAGTAACCTTAAACGAAGTCCTGGACGGAAACAGGAGGCATTCTCTTCAACTAGTCACTTTCTTTAAATATAAATCACCTTTATGAACACGGAAAGAGAAAGAAGGGTGGAGGAAGGGTACACCATTTAAAATCAGATTCACTCTTAATCAGAAACAGAGTTTGGGAATTTAATGGATAACTGATGTAACATGAAAACAAACAAAGAGATAAATAAATCTGTTAAATAAAGTTGAGTTCAGGTGGTTGGTATAGTCACTTACTATACAATACACAGGAACACTGCGATCTGATTGGTCCACTACCTGGGGATTAAAAGACTATTCCGAGTGGATATTGTTTGGTGGATATTGCTGAATTGAATAATCATCACTCCCTCATTTGCAAAACTGTTTAATCCTAGTAGGGTCACAGGGAGGCTGGAGTCTATCTCAGCCGACACTGGGCGAAGGCAGGGTACACCCTGAGAAGCTCGCCAGACCATCGCAGGGCAGACTCACACACACACACACACACACACACACACACACACACACACCATTTGCAATGCCTAGGGGCAATTTGGAAACACCAATTAACCTAATGTGCATGTCTTTGGACTGTGAGAAGAAACCAGAGTACCTGGAGGAAACTCATGCAGGCACGAGGAGAACATGCAGACTCCACATAAGGACCTTAACCCACGACCTTCTTGCCTTGAGGCGGACATACTAACCACTATGCCACTCTTTAATAATCCTGATATTCAATAAAACTATTCCTAGCCTAAAAGACCTTGCCTTTGACAAATAATTGTTAATTTGGTAACTCAGAGTACATACAACAGTAGGGTTTTATTTGGTTATACAAGGATCACACTCACAGGGGTATGCTCTTATAGAAGAAAAACAGTGACCAGTGAGGGGTGGGATGTTGCCCAACATGATTTACTCTCAAAAAAGCAGGACCACAACTACAATTTTTATGTGTTAAAGAATGATATGCTAAGTATATTTTTATTTATTAATAGCTTCATGTAATGTTTTAGGAATGTGGAACAGCAGCACTTCTCTTTTTTCTTCCTTTTACTTAAAGTTAATATGACACAAACTACACGACTTGTTATGATACCAAGAAACCATACACCTTTATCTTGCAGAATTTTTCCATTTCAGAACGCAATTTTACTGGGTTGCCAGGTCTGAGCAGTTCAGAAACCCACAAAAAGAAAAGATCAGAAGCTTACCTTAAAAATCAGGCATGGATAATGTAGACTCATCTGTATTATCAGTATGTACTTACATTGGCAGTAAGTACATAGTTTGGATGTACTTCACTGCCATCTTACCTGTCCTCTGATCCAGATCATAAGTTAGCACTAGCTAACAAGTGTAAATATTAGCTAACAGCATGTACTTCACAAAAACAAGTTAATTTAGACTTCTCATACACAACTGACCTTTATTTTGATTAGATTTTTTTTTTACTTCATTTTTGTGTTACATTTGTACTCCCCTTGCATGCCAGCTTTGCTTCGGTGCACCATTTTCTTTCTATTATTTCATATTTCCCAGAAGAATTCTTCTACTCCAGTTATTAAAAGAGACCAGCTGGTGACTGATTGTGGTACATTTATATTCTCGATCATCCAGGTATAATTTGAATGCTATTAAATGGCTCTTGAATATTCAGACATCCTAAATACTGCTTTTTTTTGCATACAAAATAGCATGGAAGTATGTATATTGGGATGCAACCGCATTTTTGTTGTGTTTCTTTCTTGGGAAAAAAAAAGGTCACTGTGATGCATATGCATGTGGTTTATATGGTTACCTTCAACTTCGTTTCAAAAAATATTGCAACTAAAATCTGGCAACCCTACATCTGACTGCTTCAATCACCGACACTGGAGACTCCTTCAATGTCAAGAGACGTTTTAAACAGTTTATATGCAGGGTCTGCTGTACTGTACAAGTCCCTGTGTAAATTGTTACCATAGAAATGTATTAGAAACAGCAATACAATACATTACCAACATCTTAAACATGCAAGCAGCTCACTTATAAGGTTTAAAGCATGCTTGCTAAAAAAACAAAACTGCTATTTTCTGGCTGCTCAAACATGTAATCCTCAGTCAGATGAGCATAGAAATAGTGTTCCAGAGTAGTGGGAGGTCTGTCCTTTGATACAGACATAGGGTGAGAGGTGGGCACTGGGAGACATAATGCTAGACTGCAATGCTCGTCTGACAGTCACATACGAACCTGCGCTAGCCTGCAGAAAATGTCACTCTGCAGGGGGCTTTCCAGGTTAGAGACACAACCCTAGCTCACCAAAACTACAAACACCAAACACAGAGTGACAACTTCACAAGCCAAGGTGCAGCCAATGTGTACCTTCCTGTCAGCCATACAACAGAGGAGGGGTAAAAGTCAGACACTGACATAAATGTCATCTAATCGCACCACAAATATCGCACTTAACCAAAATCTCCATTCTGTCTAATTTCCATTCCACTGTGATCATTCTACATCCATAACATTTCCGTTCACACTACAGAGATGAAATCTCTCACTAAACTGTGGCTCTATTATCCAGAAGTATTTTTGTCATTTGGCCTATCTGGGAGATTTTCACTCGAAATGACGAGTCGCATTAGGAGCAAAGAGGGAGAGTAATTTACATGTCACATCTTTTTAGCCTGACCTTACTAACGATCACAAAAACTCAGCAAGATATAATCACATTTGTCTTTTTTAATGGCATCCCACAACCCCTTGCCAAGATTTCTTGAGATTCCCATGATTTTTCCTGGACTTCCTGGAGAAGAAGTAGTGCATCAACTCTCGGGTTGGAGGCAGAGCTGGTGTTATATTTTGTAGCAAGCCACGTAATTAAAAAATGGCTGTTCTACTGTGGATGTCCTACAGATGAAATGGAGAAAAAAACAGTACCCTGCTTTTCTATATACTGAATTTACAAGCAACAATAATAAAATCTGCACACTTCTCTGCTTCTGTTTTATAATATGTCTTCTAGTGTGGGGTCCAATAGTAGGTTATGTGTCCAAATTTGGTTTAGTACCCACCTATTTTGGATTCAACTCTAAATATAGCTAGAGGGGCACTCACAGAATGTAAGGTACCTCTTCCATGCAGCATGGATAATGTAGCAAATAGTCCCTAAATGGGTTCTGGTTTTAATTACTCACGTGCTTGTCTTAGGATATGTTCTATAGTATGTGAGCATGACCACATTGGTGAAAAGAAATTCTGGCTTGAAGGATTTACAAGATGGCTGGAGTGTTTAAGGTCACTCAAGGTCAAAGGGAATTGTCTCATTTAAAAGTCAATATATGGTTCCTATTAGTGTAGCATTCATCGGCACTCATTTAAAAGTTATAAATGTTCTATATCCAAAATTGCCCTGTATTGATCTTTGACATTCCAAAATCATATCATCTTTGGTAATCAGGTAGAGAAGTGTCTCCACAAATTTTGCAAAAGCTCCAGTCTGTGATTGAGGATAGTATATATATAAATTTTTTCCCATGAAAACACAAACCTATATGCATTAAATGAGCTGCAGGTGAAAAATATTGCAAAATGAATTTCTAATATAGTCAAAACATCGACAAGTTTAAAAATAATTATTTTTTTTTTTACTTGCAATAATCATTTTGTTTTTCAAACTTTGTTTTAATCCAAAAATCCTCCGTTTGTACCTATTACAACACTGTAGACATTTCTCGTTCTAGCTGTCAGTTTGTCGAGGTAAGATGAAAAAATAAGTTATTGCATAGTTTGGAGATGTGTTTTGGGTCATTGTCCTGTTGTAGGAGGAAACCAGGTCCAATCAAGCACTGTCCACATTGTATGGCAAGGCGTTGCAAAAATCGTGATAGCCTTCCTTGTTCAAGATCCCTTTTACCCTGTACAAATCTAACACCAGATCATCACATTTCGCCCACCATGCATGACAGATGGCATCAAACACTCCTCCAGCATCTTTTCAGTTGTTCTGCGCCTTACAATTTTTCTTCCTGTTATTCTGTTCTATTAATCCTTTACTATTATTGACGGGTCTCACATATGGCTTTTTCTTTGCAACTCTGCCTAGAAAACCAGCGCTTACAAAAATCATGTACAGTATTAACTGTGTCTAGACTGTGTTCCTGATGAAACAAGGGCATTTCTAGTGACCTAACTTTTGAATGATAGTATATATATATTTTTTTATAATATATATAATATTTTTTTATATATATATATATATATATATATATATATATATATATATATATATATACAGACACACATACACACAGACACAGTATATATATATATATATTTCAATAATTCCCACCCATGCTCATAAAGCTCCACCCCCAGGATCAGTGGCTAGTAGTGTGTCTATAAAATGACTAACAGAATACACATCCAAACACAAGCAAGTACTCTTGTCCTGAATTTCATTTTTAGATGTGTTTTCTCAGGATAGTAATATGCTTTTGCTAAGACCATGGCTTAATTCACTGTTGTTGTTCTACAAATCATCTAGGTTGTTTGTACAAATAAGAAAAAATTGAATACTGCACCTTTGAGCCTGCAACAGATTTCCTTAATATGCTCTCTATAAGCTGTGTTATAATATGTACAACCATGAAGTGATGTAAAAACAGCCCACTAAACAAATTACTTTCTGCTAAATCCATGTTTCTGAGGAATTTCTGTCAAGCTCTTTTACTTCTTAACAAATTTCATCTCCAAACCCTGCAACATAAATGCTTTAAAGCACTTTGACACAACATGGGCAGTCAAGAGATGGCAGTCGTCTGAATAATGAATCTGCAATATGTTTCAGAACAGCTGTCCGATCACCAGAAATTAAGTTCTTCAGGAGTGAGAGATCACAAAACATTGATGTTTACAAAGCCACCGTTATTACGTTTAATCCCGCAGGTCTGTGACCTCAGGGCTCTCGAGGTTTTACAAATCAGAATGTGTAGCACATCAACACACTGTCATGTAATCGCCTCTCGTCTCCATTCTGTTCTCACTGTCTACATGGTGTCATCTTTAATTCACGCTGTACGTATTTCCTTATGAATGCAACACCTGCCTGATGTGTGTGGCAGCTTTTACTGTCATTCAAACCATGTTCAATCAATTCAAGTCCTCAGAGGCCATCTAATTGTACGTATGCAAGTGCAAGATCTTGAAGTCGATCAAAGCCGATCCTGGTCGCCGTCACAGGGGATTGTGGGTGGATGGGTGGGGGGGGGGGGTTCATAAACAGATGCTGCCTAGTGACAGAGCTTAAAGGGGATGAAGCAGAGGGGCCAGATGTTGCTCTGACCTCTGGATCTTAGGACCTGCTGACAGGCAACGATGGCACAAACCTTGGCAGCTGCCAGCGTTCCAGTCCGAAACACCTAAAAACAGAATGCAGAGAAATCACTGTTTCCTCCTTCTCTTTCTCCTGGTAACATATCCACAGCAAGGCCTGGTGGTCAGCAGTGCTGACGCTCATCATAGACGTGGATCTCAGCACAAACCGTTGCCAGAAGCCATCTTGTCAATGCTTAGTTGGTGGAGCAAACAAGAACAACTGCAGGCCCTGCCACTTCATATCGGATTCAAATGGAACAGCTGTTTGTTGAGTGAATGCAGATGCAAATCCAAAGAACACATCTGCGAAGTATACTAACAACACATCTTGAGCTCTAATTGCTTACAGGTATTAGAAATAATATTTGTTAATCCACACTATCCTTCTCTGTGTAGTGTTTTGTCTGTGCATTATGTAGAAGGTTGTGAGTTCAAATCCCAGCCCTCAGAAGCTCAGCCTTTCACCTGTTCACCTGTACTGTAAGTGTTTAATATATATTTAAAAACATTATGCTGAATGATTGAAATATAATAAAGTCGCAGATTATGAAACATTTCAACACCAAGAGATGTGCTTAGACTAGGTCACATCGCTTGCATGTATAACTGTGTGTCTTCTTGTATCTGTTCATATTGTACCAACGTCCAAATCAGCATTCCTTCCCCTTTTAATTTGGCATGTAAAATCTCTGGCATTTTGACTGTGTGCATCTTGGCTCTTAACACCCTAGTCAAAACTGTCTTTGTGCAAGAAGCGAGGCCTGTGGCGGTTTCCGTGGTGATGGATGAATTTGGAGATGCAGGAGATAGAGAGAGTTAGAGAGAGAGGGAGAGAGAGAGAGATGGGGGAGGCCTGGAGTGGTACGTGGTGACAAGACTGCCACTGTGTAATGCCATGAAGTACAGCATGGGCTTCGCAGCAAAGCTACCGGTCATCTTCCTACAGATCAGACTGAGACCCCCCCCCCCCTCTCTCTCCCTAATACACATACAGTATACACATTACCACCAGTACAATGTACACAGCTCAAAAGCTACCCAGTCTACACCAGATCTCACTACTACTTTTTACAGTAACTCAACCCTGTATTTAATTCACACTCGTAGGATAATCCCATTCTGTTTCATTCTGATCCTTTGCCACAGACTAAACGTGTACATTATACGCCACGATTACTCCCAGACATCCACGGTTACTTGTTTGTGTCTCCGCCTCACCTCAAATACACCGGTCATTCTTAGTGGAGGAAAAAATCTAGTTGTTATACAGCACCAACACAATTGATGGAAAAATCACAGAAAGAGAAAACATGGGCCGATGCCAAAGGTTTAACTGCGACCTGTAAAATCAGGATTTTTTTAATTTATTAAATCCTGTTTCATTATTCACAAGTGCATGAATGTAAATGAAACAAAAGTACTGCCTCTGTAAGGGAAACTGGTGAAAATGGAAGGATAGTGCTGTGAGACAAGAAAACTCATGTCTCAAAAACAGTGTAATCCTTGAGATAAAATAAACCTTTGATTAAAATAATACTTAACCACCACTTTTGTGTAAAAGGGCTCCTAATAAAAATAAGTAAAACAAATTATTTTTGTGAAAATGTATTGAACAGTGCTATTGTAGGCAATGAGAACCAAACAAAAATGCATCACTGTATTTTTTTATTTCTTCACTTGCTAAACCATTCCATCTGGTTAGAAGTTCATTCATGCTATGCAAAAGTAAAAAAAATACAATATGCAACACCTTTAAATTTTTCTGAAAACTCCAGTGCAATCGTAGTATGTATAAATATGTTTTAAATAAATACAAAAAATTATAAGTAATAATAAATTTCTAAAATTTAAGAAGTAAAAAATTAATAGTAAATAAATTATATTCAATGTATAAAATTAACACAGCTTTAGATGTAAAAGGACTGTATTGGTCTAACTTATTGTGAGCAAACCTACATACTATATATCTCAATATCTTAGGTATCATTTTTAATAGAAATACATCAAATTAAAAACAGATTGCAAAGTTTTGCAAAGTTCAAAGCAGCAGGTTTTTATTTTTTTTTAAGGCTTACAGATTAAAAATCATTTAGACTTGAGGCTTGTATTTTTTTCCAAAGCTGTGTTTGTATGTGGATTTCTGTGCTTTCAGCACTTCACCTGGAGAAATATTTGTCAGGCTCTGCAGCTGAAGTCCAGTGCTTGTCACAATCTCTGAGTGTCAACTGTGTCACAGGAAGGAAGAGAATGACAGCTCACAATGTCTGCAAAGACACAGCCCCGGGAAATGAACTCGCACACAAACTCAGGCTGCAGAAGTGGATCGGTGTGACTCACATCATCATTGAAACACGAGGTAGAGATGGAACTGTTCATTTACTGTATACGCCTCAATAAAAAAAAAAACATCCCTACATGGCCCAAAGTTTAGACAGAATACAATTTAAATTCTATTTTGGTTACAGAACATAGTATCTCTGGTTTGTCACAGAAGGTAAATAAATGAGAGAGGATGTTAGGGGACACACATAGCAAAAGAAGACCCTGAAGTGGATTAGAGCAGATTATTTCCTTAAAATCTGGCAAACTATTAGTGGACCCAAATTACAGCATTAACATGATCATTTAAATTCATCTGGTTGGGATTAATCAAGATTCAGCACAGCATCAGTGCTGTAAAATAACCTTCAACTGCCCTGATGATTAGTGCATTTATTCATTCTGCATTTATTTTTTATTTTTTTTAAAACAAACTTTAAATGCATATTACGATACCAGTGATATCTTACAAAAGTGACACAATTTCTCAGGATCCCGACGTTATATCATCTTACTGACACGGTTCATCTGAATACTGGTCAGTTGGTCAGTTACAGTATTCAGGGGACTGTTATTAAAAGTTTCAATGTAAAATTTATTTAAAATACTCTCACTCGCTCATTTGACATTTCTCACTCACATCCACACCTAATGCATGTCTTTGGAGGTAAATCCACACAATCACAGGGAGAACATGCAAACTCCACACTGCCCGGGAATCGAACGCAGGACCTTCTTGCTGTGTGGCGGACGTGCCAACCACTATGCCACCATGCTGCCCAAACTATTTTTTAAATCAATAAAATTAACTTTAAAGTAAGCATGTAACAAGTGAGTGTGAGATTGTGTTATACTTTCTGTGTGATGTTTCCACTGGTTTCTGCTTAACATTCCCAAAAATGTGCTTTTAGGTAGACGGAATCAGATTTGATCGCATGTCATCATATTGTATGAACTTGTCGATATATTGCTCTGTATACATATCTTTCACACTTTGCTTATGGTTAATCTTTCACCATCCATACTGATGTATAACACGGTGTTGAAAGACATAACTGAATCTCTTCCTTGGACAAAAATCAAAGCCTTAAAGCAACACGAAAACTAGAGCTCGGATTTTATCCCAAGGCCAGCGTATGACCTGCAGTGCAGACTAGGTATAATTTTAGTGTTGGCTGGTGCAGCAAAATCACTCATGCATTAACATTGGCCCCAGTTACATTTTTGTTCTCGTCAGCTCAACTTAGAGAGAGAGAGAGAGAGAGAGAGAGAGAGAGAGGGAAACATTATGTTTATACATATTATTCCATTCCCATTCAGGTGAGATGTTAGTAACACTGGTCTGTCTTCTTTTCCGTCTTTTACTACAGTGCTCAAGAAAACCTTCTGTGAGGCCCAAATAGTGTGATTAATAAAGCACAGATCTCCCTCTGGGCAGTGGAACTCCTCAGCTTCATAAAGACCCTTCCGGTGCCACGCTTTAAGGGCCCACATGCAAGGTTCAACAACTGTGAAAGAACTATTAAAAAGGACACACAAAGCGGTGACCTTGACTGACAAGTGCTCTTCATTTTGGCAATAAACAGCGGTGGGCCTGATAAGTGTTCATTGGCGCAGAGAATAATTACCTATCCATCAGCGTGGCTGCAGCGTCTCAGGTCATATAAATGGAACATACATAATGTACAGCAATAATACCAATCGCACAGAACCTAATGTATTATCATTATTTGTGGGCTGAAGCCTCCTCATCCCAGCCACCCCCACCCCCCCCTCTCACCCTCTCCGTGTAAATGCCTCCAGGCCAGGATCATTCCCGTCTAATCTCTGTTCCGTATTATAATTTTCATAGCCCCGAATGACAGGAAGAGAATCAATGTGTTTCTATCAATGGCTAAACACAGGAGCGGATGCTTTATTCGCCTGTGTTACTGCCCACTCACACACGCTCGGTCAATTTACGATAAGAGCAGGACGAGCAGTAAATTTACAGCTGACCGGCTGGCTTTCACCAATGTCATGAGAGGACTCACGATAGCACCAGGGCCACAGGACAGGAGGATTATGGGTACCCCATCACGGGGATACATCATTTACATCTCAACACATTGCACTGAAAATGCAGTAAGAAAAACAATAAGAAAGAATACTTTTTTTCCTTCATTTTCTTCCAAAGTTATTGCACTAATAATTTGCACAGATGGACAGGTGAATGGGACGGAACCAGCTCTAGAGCTCCCACTTCACTGACAGCATGGGAGCTAAAAATCAAATGGAGCTGATCATGTTGTGGTGAGTTTGAAAAAAAATCAGATTCTACAATCAAATTGCATTCCAAATCAAACATTTGTGAACACTCGGGTCTTGTTTCCTGCCACGGTTGATGAATTCTCACTTAAAAAAAAAATCCAGTGCGACGTGTCAGTCATGTTTTTTAGAACCCTTTCAACGGTTTTGAAGTTGGGAACTTGTACATTATAGTGTGAACTGGGCCAGTGGGCCAGTGCCTCTTGTGGAACACAAATTCATTTATTATTATGTTTCATGGGTGAATTAGCATAAATTTCACAAAAATGTCCCAAATTAGACTAATTCACTTTAAAAATGGTTAACTGGTAATGGCCACTAAAGGATTAGCAAGAGATTTTACAGTGGTGGTTTCCTTGATGGCCATTTAGAATTAAGAGTTGTTTCATGTCTGTTTCAGTTAAAATCAAGATCTTTGACATGTCTTTGGAGGGATGAGAGACTTTATCATTCAACTTATTAGTTTACTGCACAGTTATAGGAACTATATAAGTGTAAGTGAGAACCAACAAGCACAAATCACCAAGAAAGTCTCTTACGAACATGTGCTTTTTTTTTAAATCCCCACTTTCTGCAAGATGCCGATTATAAGCCAGTTTTGAACTAGAAAAGCACTCAAAGAGCGCAAACCTCTGCCAAGTCGGAAAAAAGAATAAACCACTGTCTACTATAAAGTTTGTCTAAAATCTGGTGCAACTAAAGGTATCTCAGACACACGCAAACAAGTACCATGACTAGCTCTGCAACTAATGCACATGCTAAAGCCAAAGCCCTATTAAAAAAAAAAAAAGAAAGTATAGATGCGGTAAAATTTTATTTTGCCAAAGATATGGTACTTATATGTGCATGAAAACAAAAAGGTTCATTCATAAGCTAAATGAAATCAACCCCAAATATGAGCTTCCAATCCAAAAGCATTTTACTGAAGTAGCTCCATCTATATGGCACTACATGTGAAACATGCCTTGCCCCAATCATTTCCTTGCTAGTTAAATAAACAAATGAACAAACAAATAAAAACGCTATAAAAAAATTTTAAATACCTAAAGTTTTATTGCTTTACAAATTATAAATGTATTTTATTTAGAAAAGTATTTCTTCATGGGGTGAAACATTGGTGCAGTGGTTAGCAGGCCTCACAACAAGAAGGCCTGGGTTTGATGCCCGGGATCGGTCATTTCAGTGTGGAGTTTGCATGTTTTCCCCATGTGGGTTTCCTCCCACAGTCCAAGAGCATGCACAGTAGGCTAACTGGCTGTTCCAAATTGCACCTAGGTGTGAGTGAGAGTGTGAATGATTGTGTGTCTGTTAGCCCTGCAATGGCCTGGCAAGCTGTTCAGGGTGTACCCCACCCTCAGCCAGAGTCAGCTGAGATAGATACTTATTTAGGTAGGATACTTGCTTATTTAGATAGGTCTTTTCTTTAAAAATATATTTTACCTGTGTACAATCTGTCACATGATCTCATATATATATATATATATATATATATTTTACACCTGTTCTGAAAGGCCCCAGAGTTTGCAACACCACTATTCAAGAGGCACCGCAAAGCAATCTGAGCTGCATTCAAACTGCCCCATGTAAGACTGTTTTCTTATTCATATTTTGGCAGTCCAACATGGGTCGCAACCACAAAGAAGTAGTGTCAGAACAGCCCCAATGTGAGGCTTGCTTTGATCAGAAGAGACCAAACATAACCCTAAAGGAAGTGTAAAGCCCCACAGCAAAATATGCTGTTAATGTGTCCCATGTCAATTTCTGAATATTGTCATATTTGTAATAATTGTGGAATATTTGTGTAGATGTGAACAAACTGACTGTTTATGCTTAATTATTGCTGTCTGTCCAATAAATCTAAAAAAAGTATTAAAAAAAAGCGTGGAAAAGTAAAACCTTGATCGTCTGAACTGTAATATATAGAAATATATTTAACAATACAACAATCCTGACTATTAAAATATTAAAAGAATTAAATACTTGGTATTATTATTATTATTATTATTATTATTATTATTATTATTAATATGGCTTATGACATAATTAAAAAATAAGAAAGCCTATCTAATTTTTCCAATTAACTCACAGTTATATGCACTAAATGAAGATCATAATATTAATGCTACCAGAAAAGAATCTTTAAGAATACTACAGGAGGCCAAACATTCATTGCATGATATTCGGTGCAAATATTTGTGATTTGTAATAACTTACTTATTGTATGCATATGAAATTTAGCCTACACATTAAAAAACGTTATTTCGGAATTTGATGCTAAAGACGTCAGATGAGTCATCTTTACATAGGACAATTGTAAATATATGTCAGGGGACAGAGGAGGAAAAAAGTGCTAATGATGAAATGAAGCCAAAAATCTGTTCAACACTTGATGTCAAAGAAAATGCTCGCTGGCTGTGAGTGTGGGAGCCCCAGATGGCAGGTGGTCCTCTTTATATTCACCATCAAAATCTGTGGTCTGTTAAGATATCTTAGGCGGGGAAACTGATGTTAATCGTCAGTCCACTTAAGATTAAAGTGATATCATATTCTGCATATGTTTTTTTTTTTCCTTTTTCTTAATACAGACACTGAAAATCTGGAATAATGGTTTAAAGTTTACAGCAGATTATAGACATTCTGGAGCTTCTAAAATACCATGAGGTTGTAGATAACCTATTTACACAATCACCCCCAGTCATGATTTTTAAAATATGTCCACTATGTATTCTTCAAAATCCCTTCTTTACTGAGTCAGAAGCTAATCTTACTTTTATACTTATACCACCTGGCTACTGTGTTTGTTAATAGATATTATGTACACGCGCCCTAAAATACTGGATTCTGATTGATCAGAATGTGTTGATTTATTAGTTTTTCTAGAACAACAGCTCTGAGAGTAACAGCATCAAATCATAGATTTATTACTGTAATAATACACTAGTTTAAATATGTTATAGTTTCCATAGTAACAGCTTGTTCACGTCAGTGGATGTGCCAGAGGGTGTGACTATTTAACAAAGACAAATGTACAGCATAATTACTGATATGGTGAAATTTATAAAGATGAATCAGAGTAGAGTGAGGAAATGTTTATAACTGCTGTAACATAGGTGTAAACAGGAACTAATTTGCTTTTAAACAAAGTAAAATTTTACTTTATGAAATTCCCATAATGCTCCTGTAACAGTTCCCGTCATGTTTCTGTAATGTTCCTATGATGGTTCCTGTAACGGTTCGTGTCATGCTCCTTTAAAAGGTCCTGTCATGTTCCTGTAATGTTCCTATGGTGGTTCCTGTAACAGTTCCTGTCATGTTCCTGTAATGTTCCTATGGTGGTCCTGTAACAGTTTCCATCATGTTCCTGTAACAGTTCCTGTCATGTTTCTGTAATGTTCCTATGGTGGTTCCTGTCATGGTTCCTGTCATGTTTCTGTAATATTCCTATGGTGGTTCCTGTAAGAGTTCCTGTCATGTTCCTGTAATGTTCCTATGGTGGTTCCTGTAACAGTTCCTGTCATGTTTCTGTAATATTCCTATGGTGGTTCCTGTCATGGTTCCTGTCATGTTTCTGTAATATTCCTATGGTGGTTCCTGTAAGAGTTCCTGT
>JAQMYF010000025.1:10046247-10057498 GCA_030014195.1 Neosilurus mollespiculum | reverse complement strand
GATTAATGTTAACGGTGAAAGGGTCGGAAAGAAGAAGAGTGAAAGGTGAAAAGAGCGACAGTGCAAAAGGAAAAAAAAATAATTTAAAAAACACATCTATAATAAGAGCGCTGTAGTGGAGACGGGCAGTGATTTTACTGTGAACTAAATATTCTTTTATGGCAGATTTATGGATATGACATCCTCTAGTAGGAGTACAGGAAGATTATACACATACCGACACCTCAGTAGAGCCACGGAGTGATGTCCGGGCTGCGGTAAAGATGTCCGTTAATAAATAATTTATCCACCGCGATGACAGCGTGCGCGCCCTCGGCAATGACTTTTCTCCTGATGGGAAACAGAACTCTCCGCCGGTCCAGGATCTTTCTCGGGTATTGGTCATTAACTCTGAAGTTCGTCCCCTTCAGTTCACGGCCCAGGTGCTTCACCTGCTCCTTCTCTTTGAAGTTGATGAACTTGGCTACGATCGGTCTCGGTCTGCCGGCTCCAGGTTTCCTCCTGCCCAGACGGTGGATTCTGTGGAAGGAGATGTTCTTCACGGTTTCCTCCGGTAGCTTCAGGTGAGTTTGGATGAAAGTTTTCACCGTGGCCTCGGGGTCCTCATCTGCCTGCACTGGGATCCCTGCGAACACCAGGTTGTCTCTCATGCTCGGCACCTGCAGATCGATCACCGTTTCCTTTATTTTCTTATTCTCCTCCGAGAGTCGGGTCAGTCCCTTGGTGAGGGATTTTACCGACTCTCTGAGGCCAGCGTTTTCCTCCGCCAGAGTTTCCACCTGCTTCTGGCTGAACTCCAGTGACTCCCGTAGCGCCTGGAACTTTTTATGGAGAAGCTCCACCAGACTCAAACGCGCATCCAAACTGCTGAGTTTCTTATCTATAGAGATAAGAACATCCGTTGAGTCGTTTCCCAGTGGTGAAATAGCTCCAGGTGAATCATCGTTTCTCTGCCTCTTGGACTTAGTGAGGTGGATGGGGTTGATGTTTGGGTTGGTTTCCCCATGACGACTCTCTCGTAGCACCGATCTATAAACTCTGTCAGGCTGCCCGAATCCTCTCCGCTGTGCTCCAGAGTGGACTTAGCAGACCAAAATAAATACTATTTCCTACCTTAAAGAATATTTTGATTAGATTGGAAAATATAGTCTATTAAATCAATGAATAAATGTTTGCCCGTGCCTGATTTGAATCTGCCGTCTCACCGGAACTACGTCACCTACAGCATTAGCGTCACTTACCTTGCGTCACTTACCTGGCTCCAGCACCCTTACCTGGCTCCACCTTTTTTTTAAAATGTAATGTTTCTGGACCATTTTGATATCTGACAGTTTGTGGGTACATTGCAGGTACAGAAGTTAAAGGGTAATCTCTCCAGCCTGAGTTGTTTCCTCAAGCGCTGTTTATACAAAAAACATAGAACTGTGCATAGGTTTTCTCTTTGTCTGGACACTGCTATACTGACATATCTGTTAAGTGACCCATGAGTTCTTATGATCTATGTTTCATGGATGACAATCCTTAACTGCTGTTTGTCTGTGATATCTGTGTGGGGTTTTGTGTTAAGTGTACATGTTCACCATGGGGTGAAGGGGTCAAAACCAGATAACCCTAAACTGGGGTAACCCTTTTAGAATGGATCATTCGAATAAGACATTGTTTCTCTGCACAGCCTTTTAGTGATAATTTGGTAGGGTCGACTAAATCTGAGGGGTTTATTCATTAGCCAGGAAGGATATATGGATTAATATGGGGTGATCCAAATTGTGATCTGTGGTATGTGCAAGTATCTATTAAAAATTGCCAAAGATTGTGATACTTTTTTAAAAGTGTGATGTGTGTGCACAGAGGACTGAAACTCCTTTAATGTCTTTTAAAACTACAAATGTCTCTGCCGTTTCTATGCTTTATCCACCTTCCACTAAGAGTGACAATAGGTTTGTTTCTAAAATTGATGATTCTTTTCTTTTACACAGCTTGGCAGTAAGTCAAATTAACCCTTTGACTATAACAGGTATAAAGGAGATTGGTAAAACTCTACCATCTCCTACAAATCATAAATTTGTTGATAAATTTGTTTAGTATGTGACTACATACAACCAGCTCACAGGTGCTGAGTTCAGACACATCTTTCGTTGCGTAATGGGAGATTCAGTGACAGAAGAGGTTCAGTATGGAATGAGAGTCTCCTTAACTATAAAAAAGCTCTTAGGGCTATAAAGCAAATTTAATAAAAACAACATAATACTGATTTAATATTGTAGCAAAATTAACTAGGAATAAGACCATTAATAAAATGTGCATGCCATCAACATGTAGCAGTGATGACTTTATGAATTTATTTGTAATGGTAAATTTTAAAATATCAGGTAAAATAAATATATTTCTCTAAATTCTCTTTTAAACCTGGTAAATAAAAATATACTGTTATAAATAGAATGTTTTAGCCCACTTTAAGAGACTGAGACAATTTTATTAATTTTCCTTATTAAAATTCAGCCTGTGTGCTGTGTCCAGTATCTACTGTATAAACAGATACTACCAAAAGTAATCAAACCTTTATTAAATCTAATGAGTTCTTCCTTTAGCATGTATTAAATGGTAAGTGATTAAAAAAACCTGTGTGTCTAATAGTGGTTTTGTTTTTTCACCGCCGAGATGGAAACAAAACTTATGATATCTGTTAGACGTGAAAAATCTGTTAGACTTGGCTGTGAAAAAATATGCTCAAAAAATGCACTAAAATTGTGCATTGATTGTTTACACAATTCACATCTAAGCATAATTACATACATACATTGAATGGAACATGACTGGCATTGTTTAGCAAATCCAGCAATTAATGGCATGACCATTATGAGTACAGTGGCTCATAATGTTCTCCAAATAAATTGTTAGAATTTAAATGGCAATAAAGCCACTCACAAATCATTAACCTATTTTGAAGGAACCTTATTAGTTGACCAGCTGACAAATAATTCATTACATGGTCAATATGAGGGGAATGTGATCACATTCACACCTATTAGTCTAGGCTGTCAGCTGAATATTTGAAGGGCTGAAAACCAGAGTGGTCTAACCAACAGAAAGCTATTTTTGAGAAAAAATTACATGAAAGTTTTTGCAATAAAAATAAATAAATAAAAAAATTAAAAAAAAAGCAGGGATAATGCTCACAGTATGATCCAGGGTCATAAGGAAGATGAAAGGAACTGGTCTGGCCAGTGGAATTTTTGCCTGTATTTCACAGTATACACCCTTACCTCAATTCTGACCAGTTTTCCAGTTTCTGCTGGTGAGAAACTACCATGTAGGAGGTGTTCTTAGGGGTGATGAAAGTTGTTGGTTTTGCACCAGACCTAACATTTTCCTTGGTCGCAAAAATATGTCAAGTTTAGTCTTGTCTGAACAAAGGACCTTTGTCCATATGTTCACATTCCTTTTGGTGAACTCTAAACATGTTTTTGTTTTTTCTGTTTTTTTATTATTATTTATTATTATTATTATTATTATTATTTTTAATCTGGCCACTCTTCCCTAGAGGCTAGCTCTGGTGGTGGTCCTATAGACAGATACACCAATCTCTGCTGTGCAGTTTTCTAGCTCCTTCAGGGCTAACTTTGGTCTCTTTATTGCCTCTTAGATTAAGACTCTCTCTTCCCGGTCTGTGAGAGTTGGTGGATGGCCCTCTCTAGGCAGGTTGTGGTGCCATATTCTTTCCATTTTGTAATGATGGATTTAGTGATGCTCTGTGGGATCAAAGTTTAGGATTTTTTATTAACTCACTCATTCACTCATTTGCCAAACCACGTAATTCTTCTAGGGTCATGGGGAGGCTGACGCTTATCTCAGTTGAGACTGGGTGAAGGCAGGGTACACCCTGAACAGCTCACCAGACCATTGCTGGGCTAATACACACACAACCATTCACACTCATGCCTAGGGTCAGTTTGGAACAGCCAATCAGCCTAATGTGCATGTCTTTGGACTGTGGAAGGAAACCAGAGTACCCAGAGGAAACCCACATATGCACACTCAGATCACAGAATATGCACCCTCCACACAGAAATGTCAAAGCCCAGTACTCGGACCAAGGACCATCTTGCTGTGAGGCAGCAAAAGGGGTGTTTAAGAGTCCTTTGCCAGTTTAATATTCCCCTGCTATGCTTTGGAAATGTGTAAAAACGAATGCCCAAATACCTTTAACAAAACACTTTGTGCATCCTGGGGCACAACAGCTAATCGGCATGTTATTTATCCTGATAAAATAGCAAATATTCTTGTCTGGTAATCCATGCATGAGCTGAACACAGTGACTCATTTGTTCTGTTTTCGCCCGCTTGAAGAATCTGGTTACTTGGATCAGCTGACTGGTGACATCACTGGTAAATGGGTGTTTACATATGCATGCACCCCTTTTCAGTTTTTTTATTTGTGGACTGTTTTGTATAGGTGTATTACATGCAATTAAAAAAACACAACTTTTTTCGATTACAGGGTGTAAGGCAACACAAAAGGGAAAAAAATGCCAAGGGGTAAATAACTTTGCAAGCATATATTTTACAAACATAATTTTTCTTACAAACATATATTTTTGATATAAATATATTTAAATTTACTGAGATTAAATAAATGTCTTTTGCATCACCTAATAGTTGAAATTTTATTCTTTGAACTAGCTTATATACAACTAGTGTTTATAATGAAATAATATATTTTAAAAGAACATAACTCATACTCTGTTGAAATGTGTGGTGGTGGGGAAGTGAGCTGCACCTTCCCTTCCTTCACCTCCATGGCTGAAGTGCCCTTGAGCAAGGCACCTAACCCCCAGCTGCTCTCCAGGTGACCCCAGTGCTTGTGGCAGCCCACTGCTCCAACTGTGTGTACTCACTGTTTAAGTGTGTGTGCTCACTTTGGATGGATTAAATTCAGATGTAATAATTTCCCTTGCAGGATTAATACAGTATATCAAAATCCAAAAAATCCAAAATGAAAAAAACAAAAAACAAAAAAACAAGGGGTGTACAGTCTGCATGAGGTTGCCTGTAGTTCAAATATATAATGAGTACATGATAAGATTATAGCATTGTATCACTATATGATTATACATCACCAAAATATTCCAAATATATTCTTATTCCTTAAAAACTCATGTAAAAATTAAAGAGTTACACATTTTTTGCTATAGATTGCTTTGTAGATTTTTAAATCAAATATTTTTGTTGCATAAATTCAATATAATGTTAGTTTGCTGGTGCGGGGAAATGGAAACTATGCAATGAGCAGAGCACAGGCTGCAGAAGAAATCTGGCTCATAAAGCAGCAGCTGTGTAGTGGTGATGCTCTATCAGGATTAAATCAGAATTGAAGTCATTATTCATCTGGCCTGTCAGCATTTTCTTGAGCAGTATGAAATGAATATGCTGTAAATGGCCTGGCCACAGCATGGGAAACATGGTGCTGTTATTGAAACCGGATGTAAGTGTGGAAGTTTAATTGGCCAGAGAGTGTGTCTTTATTCCTACACATCCCTACAAGATCTATAATCCCAGAACAAAATCAAAATTAATACCATTAGAATTATTTTTTTACAAAAACAAACAAATAAATGAATGAATAAATAAATGAATAATAATAATAATAATAATAATAATAATAATAATAATAATCATTATTATTATTATTATTATTATTATTATTAAAATTTATTCACGTAGCATGTTTCATGCAAAATAGTAATGCAAAGTGCTTAACAATATAATGAAAATACAACAGTAAAAGATAAATTAATCAGTGTATATATACTGATATATTGATAACAGTATATATAAATATCAGTATAGCTGTAAACCACATCTACATCCTTGTCTTGTCTCATCTGTGTGTAACTGATTGCTTCATCTCCACTGGATGCAGTGGTCCTTGAACCACCCTGAACTATGCTCATGCACAGGAGTAACATCTTGGGAGAAAACATAATCAACTGCAAGAAATGGGTCTTCAGTTTATTAGCTCACTGTAGCTGTAACTCAGGTTGTGACTCAGCATTCCACCTTAGCAGGTAGAAAAGATACATTTAAAAGGGATCTGGCCAGTGCAGTGGCTTCTTGCTTCATTGCTCTCTGTATTAAATAGTTCAAGAAGGCACATCTGACAAGTCCAAGGTTGCACAGATCCACAGCCTTCTCTTGACAAAGCTCTCACATGGGTCACTGCAATATGTGAACAGGGTAGTGAGCAGGGTTGGGAGAATTACTTTAAAAAAGTGATCAGTTTCAATTGCTAATTATTTGTTAAAAATGTAATAATGATAAAAGTACCAAAAGAAATCAAATGTAATATAGCTTGATTACTTTTAGCATCTTTTGGATTACTTCTATGCCCAATATGCAAATAAAGACAAGAAGGTATATGTCCTCTGCATTGTGCCATTAAAGAGGAAGCATCCATTGTAATTAATGCATCCAGTAAAGCTAAACAATACACACTTCTTTGTCCCAAACTGATTAGCCAGATTTAAGAAAAGTAAAAGTTTTACAGAGACATGTCTTTGCTATTATCAGTGACATAACAATATGTGTATTTACTTATCATGACTGTTCTCAACCAGAGGCAAACAGCTGGAGACGTTTGTAAACTCTGCCATGCTGCTTTAAGAGGCTGTTCAGATCATTGAAATGTGGTCATACTTTGCATTTGTCTGTGTATCCCGTTTCAAATCATTTTAAAATGTAATTTATTAACTGTAATCTTTATTTTTATAGAATCTACTAATGTAATCTGATTACATCTGGGGTTTTTTTGCTTGTTTGTTTGTTTGTTTTGTTTTGTTTTTTCTCTATTAGAATACCTTTTTAATTTCTAGATTTTGTAATCCTTAGTCCCCAAGCCTGCTGATGAGTAAGTGACATTTTATGATTGCTTCATATAGTTCTGTTTTTTGGCGAAAGGTTGATGACTGACTAACAAGAGTATTGCAGAGTCGCTGACTAGGCTTTAGAAATTCACACACTAGCAGTTAAATTTAGGTGGAACAAACAAGTACTGAAAGCCACCTCCCACTTCAGGCTCAAAATGAAAATCCTAAGAAAGCCAGCATGCAGAGATGACTCAACCACCCTTAACAACCTTGTTAACTGACTCAACAGACTGATTCACAGCTGCAGTCATCACCAGCTTCACCTTATTACCAGCACCCCTATTGATCCAACCAACCCAATGCCAATCAGCCACACCTACCCGAGCTTCGCAGAAAGACATCATAATCAGTTTTTAGGGAGAACAGTAATCTAATTTAATATCTTATGCCAGGCCTACCAGAAGAGCAAGGTCATCATAAGGTGCTCTCCCAGTAGACCAGGACTCTTTATCAGATATCATCATCAAGTTTTCAAGTTGTAAATTAATACTGGTGTGTTGCAAATACTTCTGAGCTTTTCTGTCTTTTATTCTCATAAATCTGTTGCATTCTTCAAAACTCAGGGCACCATGTGGAGGCCCTGAGGACAGCCTTTACAATGTCAGCAGTTGGGTGGTGTGTCTGATAGTAAATTGGTGATATTCTGTGCTTCATATGGTGAGGAGACCACCATATAGGCCATCCATGAAACATACCATTAAACATTCAAAGGTGTCCATTCATTTACGTTGTGGCTTTCAAAAAAGTCAGCATGTCAATGTAACAGACAGTTACATCACTCTTTTCGCAGAAAATATATAAAGATAACTATGTGTGTGTGTGTGTGTGTGTGTGTGTGTGTATATATATATACACACCCACACACTAGTGCATCTCAATAAATTAGAATATCTTCCAAAATTAAATTTATTTCAGTAATTCAGTTCGGAAAATGAAACCCTGTATATTATATAGATTCATTATACACAGACTGATATATTTCAAGTGTTTATTTCTTTTAATTTTGATTATTATAACTGACACTTAAACTATGTTTACAGTATAATGAAATTTCATATGTGCACATAATAACTTGATTATTCTTTTTCATATAGCTTTAAATTTTATTTTTTTTTTGAAATTTTGTAATTTTTTTGTACTGCCCACACTGTTGATACCTGCAAACAGAAAAAAAGAAAAGGGCTATTGTATAAAAATACAAAGAGAAAAATACATGAGCTAAGAAAAAAAAGGAGAAATCTAGATAAACCTAAAAAAAAAAAAAAAAATAGCATGAACTCTTACATTAATAAAAACATAAAGAGAAAATCATTGTATTGAAAAAGACTTGTGGACAGGGGATGTATTGTGGGAAGATTGGTTTCTGAACAGCTGTGAGTGTTTCCTAGTAATAAACATTGGTAATTAATCAACAATCTTGCACAACAGTCATGGCAACTTCAGTTTTGGATATAGACAACATTGAGGTCCTGAAAATTGGCTAAATGAGGTAGTTGTCACATCAGTATACAAGCCTCCAGTTTCCAAATTACACAAAAAAATGTGCAGAACAAATCATAGATCTTCATTGGTGACCTTGATAGCTACAGCCCTCAGTTCGGCTACAGAGAAACCAATAAGGACAGAAAGGCAGTGGAACAATGGATTTATGCCAACAAACATTGGCTCATCCATAACTCAAAACTCTCTTTCTCATTTCACAGTGCCCGATGGAGACAAGGCTACAACCCTGACCTGTCCATTGTACAAAGGGTATTGAAGAACAAAACTCAAAGTTTGTGCTGGACCCTATACCACAGAGCCAACATTGACCAATTGGTATCCAGCTCACAATTGTCACATTGTTCCAACCAACGTCCCATTCAAACAACTTTCTATGAGTAGTTTGTTCAAATAGTGCAGATGGCAGCAAAGAAAAACATTTCCAGAGGTTGCAGAGAGTCCATACTAGGTATATCCCTGGTTTGTCCAATAAATCTTCAGAACTCTATGACAATTATGTTAACATGCTCAAAAGAGACCCATTCTTAGATGAAACAAGAGACGCAGGCCAGATCATCATGGAGGCCATTTCCAAGGATAGGCAAAACAGTACACTGATTAAATCCACACTTCTATCCAGAGGAAGAAGCCAAGGATTTGGCTGTAAACAAGGATTAGATCCACATTTGAAGTGACTATTTTTTAATCAGTTAGTGTACATGTTTTGTCTATATTCATAAGATAGTCACTCATAAATAATTATATCGCAAGCAAATCATAGACTGAGGAAAAATGTGTGCTGTGAGCTTTTTTTGGCCGATATAGCTGCAATGAGTGTAGGTTATACTGAGTCAGATCATAGCGATTAGCATGCTTATTTTACCCCGGCACATAATGTGTAGCCATTTTATTAACCAATAAATAAGTTGTTTATTTTTAAATAAAACACTCATTATAAATAAATATATCGCAACCAAATCATGTGTGCTGTTAGCTTGTATAGCATTTGATTTAACTGCAAACAAAGAAGTCCACAGTTCAGAACTATTGCACTATTATCTATATTTTATGATAAATAGCCATTCTGAGTCATATATAAATCGCCTGAATGTAGTCACAGTTATATCTTTTTTTAATATTTAACCCTGTTTGAACACTGAAAATTTAAAGTCGAGCTTCACTCAACTGGACTCGCGCTGAGGCACAAACACAGCAACAGGCTTACACAGCAACATCACTATCTGCATGTTAGTGTTAAAGTTAAACAGAAAACTTATGCGATCCATGAGTACACTTTCATTTCGGATTATTTCCTGCAACTATCCACTGATGAATTAGTTATAGAACTCCGGAGACTGGTAGGCTTTCTTCTGCTCCGGTGAAATGGCGTTCGCAGGCAGTTCACAATACACTTCACTCTCGATTTCCCGTACACCTATTTCCCAGACTTCGGGTTTCCCATACAAAATCCGATGGCGAACACTATTTTCGACAAATGCTCGAACAAGTCCGGGAATCGATGATAAAAGTCCGGGTCGGTCATGATTTTCAAACTTCTCTCCTGTCCAGCCCGTTCCCGTCCAAGTGGATGGATGAAAATGAAGCAGCAGAGGGGCACGAAATAATGTCCGATGAACAGATAGTAGCTCCAGTGTGGAAGCTAAGTGAAAGTAAAAGTGAGGACAGTGATGACGAGCCAAAACCAACATTTAAAATGAATGTGATAAAAGAATGTGCTGATACGCTCCTTAAGTTTGTGGAAACACAATATTGTGTATTGAGTGTCGGTCCGGGACTGCTGCTGAATAATGGTGATTGCTGGAGCGATTATGGCAAATGTTCGATAAAGGGTAGGGACCCTGGACATTAGCGTTTGCTGGACTTTTGAGGTTCCCGGACAGCCTATCCCCCCTAATAATCCGGGAAATCGAGGGTGAAGTGTATCTGCAAATTGTACACTCAGCCATAGAATTTTGTCCAATAACTTCATCTTCTAAAGGCCATAAGAGTCAATTACATCGCATAAAGCTATTTTCTCATGGAATCTCCACTGTGTAGCATGGAAAAGTTGTACTACTTGGCCCCATGTGCAGAAGCCTTTTCTTAATAGAGTAATATCTGGCTAACTTCGATCAGCACTATTGTCACAGCTAAACAGATTACACACAAACTCCTCATGAATGCTACAAGGAAGAGGACCCAGAAGCCACCTAAAAATGGACATGTATTTATACAAAAAAGGAAGACCCTGGCTTTACTGCACCCTTCATCATAAATGAACTCAAAAAAGTGGTATCCAGCTTAAAAACAGTGAAGGCAATCTTACAAGGAAGGAAGTTCTTACAATTATACATTTTGAAAAGTAATTTGTTATTATACAATTTCTGCCTCAGGTCACATAAGCTACCAAAAACTTGGAAGGAGACACATTATTGAAGCCTGGAAATGATCCCTCCAGCCCCAAAAGTTACAAACCCATCTTGCTACTGAGCCACACTTATAAGTTGCTTGAATGGCTGCTCTACGGATTGACACCAACACTCAATGAACAAGCCCAGTTTTGAGAGAGACTGGTGATATGACACCATAAACCAGACCTGGGCAATGTACGGCCCCCGGGCCGCATTCGGCCCATTGGTTGTCCCTGACCAGCCCGCGTAAGTTATATGCGTAGCTACTCATACACATTTGTGTGTAGCCTTTGCCAATATACATACGTGGTAGTCTACCTATGTGTAACAGTGTAAGCTATGCACGTAATGTCAGTGCGTAGACCAGGGGTCACCAACACGGTGCCCGCGGGCACCAGGTCGCCCCCAAGGACCACATAAGTTGCCCGCAGGCCTG
>JAQMYF010000025.1:10026771-10044972 GCA_030014195.1 Neosilurus mollespiculum | reverse complement strand
CTTCCCGTCAGGATGCTCTCAATGGTGCAGGTGTAGAAAGTCTTTAGCACCCTTGAGGGCAGTTTAAAGTCCTTCAGACGTCTGAGATGAAAGAGACGCTGCTGTGCCTTCTTCACCAGGGTGTTAACATGACTGGACCATGTCAGGTCCTACATGATGTAAACACCAAGGTACCGGAAACTGTCCACTCTCTCGTTCTGGAGAATTTAACGCGCTGATATCAGTCAACATTCTGTTTCTAAGCTGAAGAGATGGCTGAAATGCAGGGGCTACCAGTCACGGGTAAGAAGCCAAGGATTTGGACCTAAACAAGGATTAGATACGTGCTTTCAGTACACATTTTATAACCGGATAGTGTACATGTTTTTTTTATATTCATAAGAAAGACACTCATGAATAATTATATTGCAGGCAAATCACAGACTGAGGGAAAGTGTGTGCTGTGAGCTTCTTCGGCTGATTTAGCTGTAATGAGTGTAGTTTATACTCAGCACGCTTATTTTACCCCGGCAATTAACATCTAGCCATTTTATTTACCATTAAACAAGCTGTTTATTTGTAAATAAGACACAATATAAATAATTATATTGCAAGCAAATCATGTGTGCTGTTAGCTTGTTTGGCATTTGATTTAACTGTAAACAAAGAAGTCCACAGTTCGAATCACTGCTCTCATAGATAAATCGCTGTACTGCACTTATAGATAAATTGCCTGAATGTAGTCATTTTTTTTTTTGATTTAACCATGTTCAAACACTGAACATTTAATATTGAGCTTTACTCAACTGGACTCATGCTGAGCCACAAACAACAACAGGCTTACACAGCAGCATCACTATCTGCATGTTGGTGTTAAAGTTAAACAGAAAACTTACCTGATCTTTTCTTCTCTTACTGTCTCCAGCGAGACGATCGAGGTCTCATACAATGGAATACAACAAAGGAATTTTAAATATTAATACTTTGACTCCAATGTCAAGTTTGAGTTTGAGATTTATTGCCTGCAATGTCACCAGGTTGTCTTGTATTGTTTCAGGAATATAGCTAGCACTGAAAATGGTGGCTCACTAATTGGACACCACATCTGTGACTCTGAACAAACCAAATAAATATCTAAAGTAAAAATATCAGGAATAAATGCACCAAACTGTCACTATTTGATCATAAGATAATACTATGTAATTTGCTGATTTAAATTTTTTAATTGCTTTTTTTCTGGCAAACTGTTTCAGTTCACAATTAACCATCTATTATTACTAACTGATGGGAAAATGTTGCCATTCAGAGAGCATAATCACATCGAGGTGGTGACTGAGTTTAATATTAAATGTGCTTTTTTATTTCAACAACATTTTTCTACCTCAGTCCTTTTCTGCTGTTTATACAGAAGGCAAGTTAAAGCCTTTCTGCAATTTGGTTCGCCGCCTGCTGTCTCTGCTCTTGGACATGGACAAGCCTTCACCTGAGATGACAGGTGAGCAGCCTGAAGCTAGACAGAACCAACAGGGAAGCGATGACCTGCCAGAGATCCGTCACACTCGGACACACGTCTGTGGCAGCCGCTCCGTCTCGTCATACCCCCCCTCTGATTTAGTGTGACATGTGAAGTCTACGTCATAAAATGATGTTCAAACACAACCTAATAATGGATGGCTGTGAGCAAGACAACACAGAGTCACTATTGTCATAAATTGTGGTCAAAAGGGCTTAAAGGTTCTTGTAAATAATTATGAGAAACAGTAATTCTGGCATTTTCTTGTCTTGTTTTCATAATTGGAAAATGGGGGTAAAAGATCCTGGGGCAATTTTTGAAGTCTCTTGAAAGATATTTTACATTTATTTCGTACTTTCAGGATCTTTCAGGACCATCCATAGGAAACAGTGACCTGTGAGTAGGGCTAAAATCAATGCAGACCACTGATTGGTTAAACAAAAATATTTTTATAATTCATTCAAAATATTTTTTCATTTCTGATTGGTGAAAAGCCACCAGCTAATTCTTGGCTTTCTACAAGCTGACTAATACATCATTGACACTAGATAAGTTGAATGATTATTGCATGATATGACATGTTCCTCCTTATAGATAGCATACTGTAAAAGATAGATAGGCTACGCCCCGCAGCAGTTGGCTCCCCCTATCTGGCATCTTGGTTAGTTAGTTAGTATAATTTACAGTGAAGCACTGTGACCCTGTCAAAACTTCTGTTTATTTTCTCCCTATTTACATTGGTGTGTGCCATATCTGAGAGTGATTAGCAACAACCAATATGGCAGCGCAAAGGTCCACCACCCAAAAGCCGTTAGTAGGGTGTACCCTAGCTATCTTATTGGCTATCTATGTTGCTCCTCTTTTCCTCCTCCAAGAGAAAGCAAGTGAGAAAAGGGCTGCTGGCTCTCAAGATTAGAATCTCCTGGTCTGATAATGGTGATGAATTTTCTGAACAGTTTAAAATAATAGGCTCATATCAAGGTAAACAACAATAAAACAATAATAAAACAGATTTTATTATTGATATAGCTTAGTAAGATAAATGATAACTGGAATTATGTTGCTTCACTGACTTTTCACTGATGCCAGCCACAGCCGACCACATTTTTTAAAGTTCAACATCATAGCAACTTTCAGGAGCTGTGCAACACACTCAGAGAAAAGCACTACCACCCCTTCATATGCATGAGCTCACAGACACCATCACTGGCTAGTGCCACTTGTAAGTAACAGAAGAGAGCATACACACAACTGCACTTTACAAGGAGGGCCAGATCTTTATTCTATAACTGGAATGGAGCAACACAGTTTCCTCTGGGATCAATAAAGTATTCTGATTCTGATATGCCATCCCTCTCTGAAAAATCAGCTCTCCTGGAGATCAAACTCACAAATTCCACATAATTGGGTAAACCCCAATTTCGCTCAACTTCCCACAGGTTTACTGTAACAGTAAATGAATTTACAATGTAAATGTTGATAATTTATAAGCCTAAAATTATAATACAGATTTTAATGTAAAATAAACATGATAAACAGATTAGCAAACCAAGAAGAAGATACACCTGTGCTCGGATATCTTTCCATGGAATAGTGCTATCACACTCAAGGTTATAGTTTCCCTTTTTGTGTTTTCAGGACCCTACAAATCCCAGAAGTTCATCACCATACGAGACCTTAATCTCTCTATCCATTCTAAGATGTATGAATGTATTTAATTTTGTATTTTCAGTTTCTCCAGGACCAGACATATTCATTTCTCTGATGCTAAAGGTTGAGATGCCCCAGCCAATCTGCCTTTATTTGAACATCAGGACTGAGACCAGTTAGCACCATATGGGTAACAATTACAATAAAAAAAAAAAAAATCAGGTTCAGATCTCCTATCTTAATTTATTGCAAAATTATGCAGCATTTTAATCAAAGACGGAACGCTTCTTATGACATTTCAGGACCTCATTTTCTTTGGCTTCTGTCCGCTGAGCGACCGATCTGATTTTATATTTGACTGTGGGGAATTGTAGGTATTGCTCATATGCCACTGACTGATTGAAGAGCCATAATTATTGGTGGGACTTTATTTATTTATTTATTTTCAGGGATGCAAATGAGTAACCTTTCGGAGGACCAGCACGTGGCAGCGGCAGCAGATGGGCACTAATGCTAATGGGGAGGAGATTGGCTGGAATAAATCTGAAAACGTTCTGGCCCCTGGTTCATAGCCCCCCAGCCAGACTCCATCTGAGTGTGTGTGTGTTGAGGAGATGATATTTGGTGCCGAGACCCGGATGTAGAAGGGAAGAGGAAAGGGAGGGAAGGGGAGCTTTGTATTATAAGCACGGTTATGCTCATGCTGGAAATGTTCTAGAACTATTTTTCAAGATGTTATAATGTTCATGTGACCTTTAGGCCAAACGTGCTTGGTGATTGACTGCAACCTCATCATCGTTTGGTTTGAGGTCTTCACAGACACTAAATAATATGTTGGAAGGTGTATACAATGAAACACAGCTGTCAGTGAAGCTTAATTGAAATGCTCTCGAGAGGAGAGTCCAACACAAATAAATACCAAACAGAGAGACACAAACGCGGCTACACGACATACATACAGGATCCCATTCCCTTCCTGGCTCTAAATTACCATGACAGCCTATACAGCCAAGTGAGTGATTAGTACCATCATTTAAATAGCAATTTGCCAGTTAATTAAAGTGACCTTGGTTGTTCCTCATGCATCTAAAAAGCAGACAAGACAGGCCGTCGTCGACGTGCTGCCTGTGCGAGACGGCTGCAGGATTAAGTCACCCCCAGTGACAAAAGTAAACCAGACAGCTGTCTAAATGTACCTGCAGCTCGCCACACACAGAGCGATTTACAGTCAACTAGGAAAGGAATTTTTTCCTCTTTTCCCTCAGTGTTATTACCGTGCGATTTACGATCAGTTTTAATGCTTTTTTAGAAGCGAGAGTCATTAAACTTGGAGAAGTAAAAACCCAGGTTGCATGAAATTACCCGAATTGTGCATTAATGTTTAATGAAAAGCCTGCAACAACATCTTTAAAAGCCAACCGAGTGTATTTTATAATTAGCTGAGTAGATTCCAGGATTGGAAACTAATCATCGGCATTTCCTGAATGGCTTCAAGTGCTCGAGTTGACTACACCATGCATTATTCACGTACATCACGTACAAATGTTTCTGCTGTTCCATGCATCTAATGTACTCCAAATTCTCCAAATATTCCTGTACAGGAAGGAAATCAGATCTGACAAATAAAGTCAAAATAACCTTCGGAAAATAGAACAAACTCTGAAGCTGTTAAGGAAAATATGACGCTGGAATATCACATGCTGTATTTCAGGGAAATATATGACAAATAAAAACAGTTTTAAATATTACAGTGGATATAAATTTGTAAGCTAGAGGGGCATTCAAAAAGTGCAAGGTACCTCTGTTAGGCACAAATGGATTATGGTGACAAGTGCACTGATTAACCTGAAAAATCTGCCAAAGACTGCAAGTTTTTATAACTTGGCATAGTTATAATGAAATGTTTTCCCCTAGAGGGTGTCTGATGAACATTCATTCACACATTATTTTCATTTATTGTACTTAATGGGTTTTTTCAGCATGATCCCATGCATGGATTAACAAAAAAAATTTTTTACATTGCACACAAACAAAAAACAGCAAACAAACCAACACAGTTGAAATAAAAACAAACAAACAAACAAAAAAAAAACATTACCTCCTGGCTGAGATAATATGTTTCTATGTAACATATATAAATGTCACACAGCGAGCTGTGAGTTAAAACACTCAAATTAGTTTGTTTTCCTGATCATTTGCCTTGAGAATGAAGTGTAAAAGCTGTTTATCCCAAAAAAGTATGCTTGAGAGTAGGTGTGGAAGAGACCAAGTCACATGATTCAACTTGATGTGCTACTTCCTGGTTGTGATTCGTGAAGACAGCAGAACATCATATTGATATAAAACTCGAATTTCGATAGAGCGGAGACCGGTTCTGCTCCACTGCAATGGAATAACCATGCGGTATGAAAATTGATTGTGTGTTAGTGCGGAATATAGATGGCATTAAAACCATGGCTTCTGGAAAGACTCTGGAAAGGACTTGATATTGTAATTTTAAGATCAAAGGTGAAGGTCAGAGCAAGATCACTTTTTTAAAATAGAGAGCTTATAATTTGAAAACAAATGCCGATAAACATGCCGTTACTATGGAACACTAATTGGAGACCATAGGTGGACTTTCACATGAGACAGTTTCCACTGACTGACAAGTGACACTGGAAGGTCCTTTAAATGAGAGGGTTTCTTTTCATTTTTTAAATTAATTAATTTATTTATTTGCTGATTTGGTGACATCTACATTTTATATAACATATCAGAAGACAGGCACATGAGTAAATAAAACTAATACACATATTTGCTACATTATCCATACTCTGTCGAGAATGTACCCTAAACTCAATGATTCCCCCTCTAGTCTTTTTCTGTATCAATGATTTTATCTCATTTCATTTTCCAAACCTCTTTATCCTTTTTTAGGGTTGCAGCGGGGCTAGAGCCAAACCCAGCTGATGGTTGGTGAAAGTGGGGTTCACCTTGAACAGCTCACCAGAGCATTGCGGGGTAACACAGACACAAAACCCTCCACACTCACACCTAGAGGCAATCAAAAATACTCGGTTAGCTTAATGTGCATGTCTTTGTGCATAACTGTGGGAGGAAACCAGAGCACCAGAAGGAAACCCACACAAAAACACCCTCACTGTGTGAGGTCCCGCCGTAGGACTTAGGTCATGTCTGTTCTGTTTGATCTGCTCTCTCCTCTCCCGTGTGTGTCTTTGATTACAGGCTCCGCCCTGATTAGCTCACCTGTTCCTCATCCCCACCGGAGGATAAAAGGGGGCCGCTTACCATACAATACCAGGGTTCAATCCTGATCACAGGTTACTGTCTGTGTTGGGTTTCAAACATTTTCCTTATGTCCACATGGGTTTTCTTTGGGTTCGCTGGTTTCTTCCATCCTTGGCTGTTTTGCCTCTAGGTGTGAGTAGTGCTCTGCGATTTACTGTATTCTCATTTCACCCGGATCAAGCAGCTGAATACAACGAGTTTGGAACAACCTAGGTGTAATGATTCTATTTGTTTTGACAGTCACATCTTATAAAACATCTACAGTCAGTGCATGAGTTCCTCTGAGTGCATGAGTGCACTGTGTTATAAAATATTAATATAAAGTTAATGCATGGGTTATGAAGCCTCATTGTAGGAAATCAAAGGGCTACAAATCTTTGCTAATGCTGCTTTTTGAGGAGTTCAAGCTAGTTAGCATGATCAGATACCCCAAAATCCTTGTTTCATTTCCTCAACCCCCTCTACACCACAAGTCCACTTTGAGGCTCTTTACTGCGTATCAGAAGCAGTCGTCGTCATGACAGCAGGTAAATTGCGTATCAGGCGGGTCCGCCGCTACAATCGGAATGTATTTAAAATGCATTTTTGTTACAAAGCCCTTTTGCTAAGTGAGTGATTCCTCACTAAGTGTTTATGATTAAATTGTCAATAAAGCCGCAGGCCCTTTCATTCGAGCTGTGCCGAGCTGTCCATCTTGCTCTGGCACACCGAGCGCCGTTTATTCTCGATGAGGAGCATGTCATGTAATAATGATCATCTCTGGAGAGCATTTAGAATGAAGGAAAATGCTGATTGGGACAATAGACTTGCTGAATCTCATTTGGGCGCCGCTGTGACAGGTGACTGCTTCCAAAAAAATACGCCACTCCTCCTGGGAATCAAGCAATTTTTTTTCTTTTTTCTTTTAATCAGAATGACAGCTGTTGTTAAAGTTCTAGCTTTATTCCAGAATGCAACGAGGAATACCCAGAGGCCCTATTAGTGGCCATCAGTACCGTACGTTTGGAAATTTTAATCTGTGCTGCTGACAGTGATGCTAAAATAGGTTCAATGCCTTGGTGTCCTACTTGCCTTGGAATTTAAGATTAAAACAACAACAACAACAAAAACAACAACGTTACAAAAGGTAGGCATAAGAAAACATGCGGTGCAGAATGCTTATCTGTTTGATTAAAGCTGAGAGGAAAACAATGAACAGCTTACAGTCCTAAGAGGAAGTCTTTTACCCCAAGTTAGCAGACTTAAATGCTGATGAGAGGCGTTTTGTGGAGCTAAGCGTGTTAGAGCGAAGCAGCAAATCCAGACCAAACAGCAGCTGTATATGCAGATGCTGCTGGAGGAAAACAGCCTCGTCTGCACGGCTTGCACTGCGTGTTTGTTTGCTGGTAATTTAGCCCTTCAGTGGTGAAAAAAATACAGCTTTGTTTTCATACTAACAAGGCAATTAGCAATAATTACAAATACTTTCTTCCCTCTTCCCCCCACCTTCCCCACTTCCCTGTCAGATGGACTCATCACTGCGACACCAAATGTCTGATTCTGAAGAGAGGAAAAGTGGTGAATATTGTAACCATGTAAGCAAGGCGTACACCAATGTTCACAATCAGAGTTTTATCAGAGTTGGTGTGTATTTTCATGGGAATAACGGGGCTTATATAAATGTAGTCTTGGGACTCCCCTGTGGCCCTCGGCATGCACTGCTGCACCGGGCCCCTGATTTAGGTGCAAGTCTAATAATCACATAAAAGCTATACAAAATAAACTCTTTGAAAAGAGTAGGCTGCATTGCCGTCAGCGTGTTTCTGCCATGCCTGGCAAGCTGTCCATGGTGTACTCCGCCCTCGCCCAGAGTCAGCTGAGACGGGCGCCAGCCTCCCCGCGACCCTAATTAGGATTAAGCACTTCAGAAAATGAATGAATGAATAAAATAAGCTCTACGCTTCAAATTTTCCATCCAAGCATCTGAAGACATTTTTCATAAAAATTTACACCTGTACTCTTTTCTTTCTTTCTTTCTAATTTTCATCAGAAATACAAATATCATACTAAGGTCATCCTTTTCTTCAATCACTGAATACAAGGTACTCACTGATAAAAAAAAATCCCTCATGTTATTACTACAACTTTTTTAGCCCCTAATCTTGTCTCTGCCAGGTGGTTACGATTCAATCAAAGCTGGATTCAAATTCTTATCCTTATTTGTTTTTAATTTCTTTGTCACCAGTCTCTCAGTCCATGCTTGTGGATATATCTAGGGGTACAAAATTTAGGAATGGATATTAAAAATAAACAAATAAATAAATAAATAAATTTGCTGAACTGCTTCATTTTTAGCCTCAAATGTGGTTCCCAAGTGGTCACAATTCAGTCAAAGTAGATTCCTTCAACATGATAATGACTTTGAATATCTCATCATGTTCACCTTTAAATTATAAAGAAGATTAAAATATTCAGAGCGAAGGATGAAGATCCAAATGACCAATCTTATGGAAAGCGAGTCTTGCACTATTTGAACGTCCTTTAAATTCTGTGTTAAATCTGAAAGTCCTTGAGTCCTGACACAGCATGTGAGCATCATGTCCTTATTCTCTATGTGAAATCATCTGGACTTGGACCCAAGATGTCCAGAGGTGTCCTGAAGCCCCCTGACGCTCTGAAGGCCCCCAGTGCTTCGAGTACCTGCTTGAGATCATCTGAGCAACAATCCCAGCCATATGTGAAGCAGCGGGAAAACAGATGCTGTTTTTCCATTTGTGAAATCAAGTTGTTGGACTACAGTCAGCTTTATGGGCAGCGTCAGGAAAGAGGTGGATATTAAAGTGACAGTGTTGTTTATGTGCATCGCTGTGATTAGTGTCGGAGCAGTGGGGCCTTTTCCCGTGACTCTGAACAGAACAATGAAACATGACTGCACCCTAGCATGGCTAGCCATCTGGTCTCGAGCTGCTTTCTGCACGTTCCACTGCACATCACGAGTGGAGTTTATGATGGATAATAGTGTCTCATGTTGCCTCTGGCAGATTTGCGTAGAATACACAACGCTGACATTTTGAACCAAGATGGTTAATAACATGGCTGATTTGCGTCATTCACATGAACAGCTCTTAAACTGTTTAACAAGTGCAAGGCAGGTTAGGAACCACTGACACACTAATAAATGCTGTTCAATCCTGGATTCTGATTGGTCAGAAGCTGTTAATTAATTTTCTATAGTGCAGGACCAGATCAAAGTATTATAATAATGCACTCACTCAAATATGTTATTTCTATCTGCACTATTTCTGGGGATAAACATTGCTTTGGGGTTGTTTTATGCACTTTCTTACAAGAGTTGGTGATTTCTACCCCTTTAACAGCTTTAATAAAATAAAAAATAAATGCCTAACAACAAATCAAATTACTTTCAGCAGACATAGTGATTGTTTTGAACTGGATACAACTCACAGTATAAACACATGACTTGTGTTTGTGACCAAAAACTGATAATCATGGTCTCTCCCACTAGCAGTCACTGATAACCATGGTCCCGCCCATCACTAATCACTGATAACCATGGTCCCGCCCATCACTAATCACTGATAACCATGATAACCCGAACAATCACTAATAACCATCGTCCTACCCGTCAATAACCGATAACCATGATCCCCCAACCAATCACTGATAATCATGATCCTGCCTATGACCAATCACTGATAACCTTGTAGAAGCCACTTTGTGTAACAGATCGTTCTGATTGGTCTAGTGGTATTTCAAGAGTGCTTATCTTCAGTATGGCCTCACTAGGACAGTTCAATGGCTTTCTGCCATGTAAAATTTCACTTCCTAGTGTTAGTCACATCATCAGAGGACCTGGCAAAGAATATTTTTCATGAATTACATTTTTAAAATACAAATAAAATATGAAAACTAATGAAATAAAGATGAAATGGAAATCAGAATTCCACTATTGTACAATTAATATGAACTGGCTAGCCAACAATCTGGCATGCTGAAATGTCTTCTATAGGAAGTATGACACATTGTTGTTATTTAAACTAGTCATTTTGGCAAGTTTCTGCAAGGGAAAATAATACTTCCAGGTTGTAGAATACAGTAACTCCAGTTCATCGATCCACAGCATCTCTGGTTATTTTCCACTGAGTGTCTTATTTCTTATTTACTAAATACATACAAAAAATGAACATGGTAAAGGAAAAAAATGAAAACAAAGATGTGTGTTGATCACGTGGAATAAAGTGAATCACAGCAAATCGACTCACCCCAGTTCCTCTCCTTCTAGCGACAAATTTCATTAACAAATCTGCGTACACTACATACCTTCAGTCCTTATGATGGAAATAAATTTCATCCCCATGTGCCTGTGGTCACATTACAACTAATTACTGACGCCTTTGTCCCCGGTTTACCCCCTCCAGAAAGATCTTGGACTGTTCAAGATGCAATGCTTTATTAGTAATCGGCATAAATTACAGACATCAATCTGAAGAGGCTCGAATTAAAAACCTCATTTGACAATGCGATGTGAGAGTGTGTATGAATCAAAATGATTTAATTCAATCACAGTGGCCCCCAAAGCAAACATTAACATCTAGATTATCTGCTTCACTCCTCCTCTCTGTAATATTCATCTCATATGATTTTGGACGCTGCTAAAGAACCTGTACAAGGGCACGGATGAAGTGAATTCAAACATAAAGCACTCTCTTCTCAGACTCTGTGATGAACCATATTTATCACTTAACTGCATTTGCTAAGTGATATTTATTACAGATTTAGATTAGTAGGAGGTTCTTGTGTTCATATAGGTTCCCTCAGGGTTCTCTGGTTTCATCTCACTGTTGGAAAATATGCCACTTAGCAGAATAGTGAATTTATATATTTTTATTTATATAATTATAGTGTGTGTGTGTGTGTGTGTGTGTGTGTGTGAGAGAGAGAGAGAGAGAGAGAGAGAAAGTCATTCCCTACAATTTTCCTAATCCCAATTTTCACTGTATACCTAAGGCAGGAGATGAACATGTCCAGAAAGGTCACATGAACAAATAATTACATGATAGATTTAGCACATAATTATTTATTTATATTTAATATGTTAATTTTATACATAATTAATTGTAAATTTTGTTTCTATATGATTCCTTTGATTACATTATCTTTGCATACAAATACTTTTGTGTAATATGTACACATAATTAAATTGTATTTTTACTTTTGGTTTTTGGGCATGATTCACTTATTTTTGCATGTGATTTTTAAACATTACATTTCTTTACACGTGTGATTTTTACATGATTCACTTATTTTCACGTATGAATTTTTACAAGATATATTTATTTTATGTCATTAAACAGTACTCCTATTACTAACGCATACAAATTTTACAAGTGATTTGTTTATTTATATGTTTTTAAAACATTCATTTTTAAATAATGCAATACATTTTTTCTATGTTTTTTAAACAATAAATTGATTTATTTGTAGCTTACAGCATGTAATGGTCACTGACCTGCTGGATGTCCAAGTGGTACTTTGAAAACAGTATAGACCTCACAGTTAATTGGAGTTCATTTGAGGGCAAACCTGGGCTGATGGCTTCATTTCTCGCAGTATAGCACGTAGTCTTAGAACAGGACCATTTCATCAGCGACCATCCAGAGCCAAGGCCAGGGAGCAGACAAACAGGCCAATCCAGTCCTCTACTAGCTGCACAGAGTTGTCACTCAAGGTCAAGTTCAGTGCTATCAAGACTGTCTGTTCCCCAAACTAAAGAAAACTATATAAAAACTGTATAAACACCTGTTTAGTAACCTAAACATAAATTTCAGTCATACTGAGTGCACAGCCAGCACCTTTGATCTACAAATCAAAGGATTGTTAAATATCAGATCTTTTATCTAAATGATTAGGATTTTATTATTTTTAAATAAATCATTACTGATCAGGAGTTTAGTGAATGCATTTAACAGAAACATAAAACCCAATGGGGATGTATCATTAAATAAAGCTAGTCTTGCTGAATACAGTTATATACACCAACCCCGGCTAACTGCCAGAGCTGAGGCATTATGCAAAAATCTGGACATAAATTTAATGTGCTTGAAATTTGATATACCTATATATCTATATTGTGTATATATATATAACAAAATATGTTTCTGAAAAAATATGCTTATGCAGCTATAGTTATGCAGCATTATTATTTACACAGCCCCACAGCCATACTGCAAATTCATGTTTCAAAACAAAATCAAAACGTTTATTTTGAATTTTTTTGTAAATAAAGGGCTTAAATATTCATTTTATAACCTAGTAAATTCTTTGAGAACGGAGTTCATGTCTATTCTAGATTCATTAGTGGTAAGGCAGAATGTAATAGGACCCATTCATTATGGTGGTTACACTCTAAGCCTAAGCCTAACCTTCGGATTAAATACTGGAAATATAGTCGCAGTTCCACAGTCAAAAAATGCATCTTAGTAATAATATATAAACCTTTTGCCATACACTTTCATCAATAATCTCCCAGGATTATCAACTATGATTGTATCACTGTCAGACCCCACAGAACTCAATAAGGTAACTGAATACTGAGAGTCAAATTTGCACTATACTTTAGATCAGAGGTCTCCAACCCTGTTCCTGGAGAGTTACCTTTCTCTTTGTTTTATCTCCAAACAAAATCTTACACACATTTTTTAGCTGATCAAGAACTTCGTAAGGCAATAAGACAGCCAGGTGTGCTTGATTAAGGTTGAACCCAAAATCTTCATGAAGGTAGCTCCCAGAAACACGGTTGGGGACCCCTGCTCTGGATAACATAGTACCTCTTAAAAGCAAATTAATTAGAGAGAAAAGATTAGCACCGGGTGGCATGGTGGAGTAGTAGTTAGCATGCCTGCCTCACAAAAAGAAGATCCAGAAGGTCAAAAACGTTTCAGCCAGGGTGTTTCTGTGTTGAGTTCACATGTTCTCCCCCTGCTTGCGTGGGTTTATTCCAGGTACTTTGGTTTCTTCCCACAGCCCAAAGACATGCACATTAAGCTAACTGGCTGTTCCAAATTGCCCCTAGGTGTGAGTGTGAATAGTGTGCGTATGTTGGCCCTGTGATGTTTTGGCAAGCTGTTCAGGGTGTGGCCCGCCATCGCCCCATGTCAGCTGAGGTAGACTCTAGCTTACCTGTAACGCTTGTGGGATTAAACTGTTAGGCAAGTGAACGAGTGAGAGATTAGCACCCTGGTATAATGATGGCACAAAGGGACCACTCGGAAATTAGAGCAAAAATGGGGTCAAACTAAATTATTAGTATACCAGTTAGCATGAAAAGAAAGTCTCCGTAACTATCAAATCTACTATAAAATTTGAAAAATAATCCAAGATACTTATATAATTTTATAATAGAATCACTATTCATCAAAATCAATACAATTTATTAAATAGACCACAGGGGTCCAAAGTTCCCACCGCCCAGGAATGTGTATTGTAAAGTTGAACTATATCTTCCTTAAACCACCATCAAAACTGTTGTGTTTTAAAAAATTAGGTTCGGAATTAGGAAGATATCTGGCAAAAAATGAATTCTCTAAACTTCAGTCAGACATTTCATGAGCCCATGGGTTTACACTGGGGCACGATGTCCTCAGTGTGCACAATTTGAGAGATTCGTAATGAGCATGGGGGGTCGTGAGATTGAAATGAGATGATCTTGTTGGTGGATTCATGATGATCTTGAGGGAACTTGGTGGATCCATGATGATTGTGCTGATAGTGGCAAAATTTTTCACTGCCAAAAATTTTGCCGTGATTATTACAATGCATTACAATTTGACGCCAATCATGATCAAACATGGGAAGCACGGTAGAGTGCAGTGGAGCTTCACAGATATTAACAGACCTTTATGCACTATCATAGGAGATCTTGATGAACTTGGTAACACGATTCCTTCAAGTTTCAGTTCTTGGATGCACCCTGCCTCCTTTTTATACCCCAATCATTCTCCAGCCATGCTTCGCGCTTCTTTGAATCTCGGAGATCACAGACATCGTGTTTCAGTGTAAACCTAGGATAAGTAACCAAGTGAATAAAAATATATCTCTATGAGACCAGCAATTAGAATGTTTTAGGCTACATTAAGAGACAGAGTTCATTTCAGGATTTTTTTAATCAATTCAATTCAGTTTTATTTGTATAGCGCTTTTTACAATCAACATTGTCGCAAAGCAGCTTTACATAGTAAAAGAAACTTGAAAAGGAATTTAAACATTTTTTATAAACCATCCCTAATGAGCAAGCCCGCTGCGACAGTGGCAAGAAAAAACTCCCTCAGTTAACATGAGGAAGAAACGTTGAGAGGAACCAGGCTCAAAAAGGGAAATCCATCCTCATATGGGTGAAACCATAAAATACAAATCATATCAGAGAAACTTCATTTCAGTCTAACATGTAGTCCAGATCAATCATCAACCTAATTAACTCTATTTTAATTAATTCTAAAGGAAGAATTAATCTAATTTAATTAATTTTTCCTTATCACTGGTAATGTACCTAGGTCTTTTAAACCAACAGTAATCAAACCATTAATTAGAAAACCTGCCATGTCAGCAGTCCAACTACAGACCAATATCATAAAAATGTATCAGTCATTATTCAGGCCTTATCATAGAATAGAGATTGTAAATTTTAAAGTTTTTTTGAAAATTTACAATTTAGTTTTTTTCCCAAGGCCATCAGACTCTGATGCTGGGAGAGGTATTTCCATGACAGCAACAAGTGTCTCTGTATCTGCTCTGGAGATGACAGTCAACAAGCTCTGATCCGATGACAGTGTTCTCCAAGCTAAACGTGAAGATCTCGAAAGTAGATCCCATAGAAATAATATTAGGCTCATCGGCATTCCGGAGGGGCTTGAAGGTACGACGCATACTGAACTTACCTCTAGTCCCTGCAAGACTTACTTCGTCTGAAAGAGAAGCCCTTACTCGATAGGGATTCTTTACTATAGTGGGCAGCCAATTCACGTCTTCCCCGACCTCACTACTAGCTATGCGAGGCGATGCACAGCCTTCGGTGATGTGAGGAAATGGCTCCGTGCCATTCCGGGTGCTGTTTTGGTTTTCATCATACCGCGATGCTCCGTATTACTCTACCAGGTGAAGCTGAATGGTCTTTCAGTGATCCTCAGCAGGCTATGGACTTTTTGACCTCCAGTGCACCCGGTAACATCAGCGGAATCTCCTCTGACACCTCAACTGTCTGACACAGCTGACTGACTGCCATGACATGACCTTGTTGATAGTGTTGGTGTTGCCCCAATCCAGGTATTTGATGTTTGGCTTGTTGGTTAACTCGTGTCTCCACTGTTTGCAGTTCTGATGGGTCAGTGTAATCTTTAGCTACTGTTGCAGCGGGGACCATATTGTTCTGGGTCATTTGGTTTAATTTCTTAAACTGTCATAATTAGCATTTAGCTATTGTGTGCTATGAAGTTGGTCAGTGGTCATTGTTGTCCTATATGGGTGTAGGAATATTTACTGTTTTTTCTCACCTTCTTGTGAGTCTATTTATTACACTTCATGTTTTGTGAGTTTTCACCTCGACTTGCACTTATGTTCTGTCTTCTGCCTTCCTTGATAGGTTTAGGCTGGTCTACATAATTTTTGATTACCTAGGGATAATGGCCACACTGTGTTCTTGGAGGGGTGTAGGTGGGGGCAGGGGGGTGCGTAAAAAAATTTTGTTTGTTTTGTTTTTTCTTTTGTTTTTTTTCTGTTCTTTTTATTATTTTCTTGTCTGTTCTTGCATGAAGGATTGTAAAGGAACTCTGTAGTGAAACTGTTGCAGCTGTTGATTTGTATGCTTGGAATTTGTCTCGATACTATAATGGCTTCGGCTAGTGGTAGTTTTGGTTTTGGTTCTGCGGGCAAGTCTGTCACATTTGCTAGTTGGCACGTCAGAGGCTTGGGCAAGTCCGCAAAACTCTATAGAGTCCTCTCTCACCTTGATAACCTTGGAGTGCAAATTGCATTCATTCAAGAAACACATTTGAGTTTAGCTGGTCGCAATTGCTTACGTAGAAACTGGGTCTCCCCTGGTACGAGAAAGTGTTGCCCCCTCTCTCCTTTGCTCTTCGCTGTAGCCGTTGAACCCTTAGCCCTTGCACTTAGACATAACACACAGATTGCAGGTATTATAAGGGAAGGGCTGGAACAGAAAGTTTTATTGTATGCTGACGATTTGCTCTTGTATATCTCCAACCCCGCCGATTTTCTACTACATGTTTTTCACACTCTGGACCAACTTCAAGACCTCTCAGGCTACAAACTTAATTGCAGAAAAGTGAGCTGTTACCCATCAATGAGGCTGTTCGCCAGTTTTCATTTACTTCTTTTCCTTTCAGGGTGACGAATAGGTTTGTATACTTGGGCGTCTGTGTCACAGATACATTTTCTAGACTTCTCTCAGCTAACTTTCTTTCTTTGGTTGCTCAGACAGAGCTCAATCTCAAACGCTGGATGTCTTTTTCTCTCTACTGCCAGTTGTTTCAACTCTGTGCGAATTTAAATTCTCCCTAAAATTACTTATTTATTTCAGTACATCCCAATATTTATCCCAAAATAATATCCCTCTTTCATCCCAAAATAATATCCCTCTTTCATTTGGAACGGCAAAGCTCTCCTAATTGAGAAACTTTTTTGCAACATGTTTTGGAGGCATTGCTTCGCCAAGCTTTTTTTTTTTTTTACTACTAGGCTGCCAATATTCGTCCGATTGTTCATTGGCTATATGAAGAATAATCAAAATTGGGGGAATCAGGGAAATACTCCATTGGAGAATTTGGGGGAGAGGATTCCGGAGAAGAGTATTCAGGAGAACGGGCGGAATGAAGGGGGAGCCTGAGGGAGAACTTGGCTGTGGGGAAAAATGCCAATAGCGAACCTGGGGAGATTGGTCTTAGGGTGTCAGGTTGAGTTTGAGTAGATGATCATGGGTAACAACTGAAGGCTGGGAAGTATGAAGAGGGGACCTGGAGTGAAGCACAGGAGACCTAGACAAAGAACAGGTGGTGGAAACAAGCTCCAGTAAGTCTAAGAGGCCAGGATTAGCACGAGCCAAGAGGTAGTGGTAATGACAACGTGGAACAGGGCACGACGCGCTGGCTGAGCTGTAAATAAGAGGAAACAGAAGAAGGTCATGGGAAGGTTAGTCACGAAAAGATCTCAATCAGAGCTTAGCAGTAAAATCAAGAGACCCAAATATTAGATAAGGAAAATAGGCATTGGCACAGGAAATTAGATCACACTGGGGGCATAATTAGAACAAATGAGAAAATAATGGGAAATGGAAAAAATTATGTAAAATATAATGCAAAGGGCTAAAACGGTCTAAAATATGACATAATGGGAAATAACTTGAGCATGTGGAAAAAGGGGATGGCGTCCTAAGACTCTGATGTGTATAAAAGGAAAGGAAGTCCAGAGGGAATTTGCTGATTCTGATTTTGATGCTGACATTGTTGGCTGATGATCTGATCAGTCCTTGAAGACCAGCTGTTCTTTGAGACTTTGTATGTGATAGACTTCTACTTTGAATAAACAGGTATTGTCTGCTTCTTCTCATCTGATGTATTGTGATCTTTGAACCCTCATGTGTCACTATGGACATTTTTGTCCATTTGAGCAGGTTTTTCCTCGTCTTTTGGCCATAACTTTGGCTGTGTTAGTGCATATGGCACAATTTTTTGTGAGAAAGTCTCTCTCTTGACACATTT
>JAQMYF010000025.1:10006449-10026671 GCA_030014195.1 Neosilurus mollespiculum | reverse complement strand
CAACAAATCTTCAAATATTCCACATTTTCCATTAATTTCAGGTTTCATTCAACTTTAGCTATTCAGTTTAGCGTAAGCCATTTCAGCTTTCAGCATTCACACCACAATTTCTTCAGAAATTGCATTCTCTAGTTTAGTAGTGTTGCAGCATCTGGGGCCTTTCAGAAAAGGTGTGTTTATACTGACAGATGATGTGACACTAAGATTGCACACAGGTGGACTTCATTTCACTAATTATGTGTAAATAATGCAATTGGTTGCACCAGAACTTTTGAGGGGCTTCATAGCAAAGGGTGTGAATACATATGCACATGCCAATTTTCAGAAATATTTTTTAAATTATTTTTTAGATATATTTTTCTTATTTCACTTCACCAGCTTAGACTATTTTGTGCAGATCCATCACATAAAATTCAGATTTAAAAAACATTTAAATTAAGTTTTAATGTAACAAAATAGGTATAAAGCCAAAGGGGGGGGGTGAATTCTTTTGCAAGGTACTGTATAGTGAATTTCCTGCTACAGTTTGTAATTTTATCTAATTTGTTACCCAAATTTCCCTTTCAAATAAATTTAATTTTCATGTGTGATTTGAAAACATGATTCATTATTTTTGTAATTGTACATGATAAAATTGCCACCCCCCTAAAAAAAAAAAAAACCTTCCACCTTTGAATAGACACAAATCAAAAAGATTGTTAAAGACAATACAAAATAGTTTTTTTTTCACATGAAACATAATGTTTTAAAGATGACATTCTCCAAATGGGGCCGTCGTAGTCTATATACAGTATTCCTGGAGGCGATTTGTGAAGGCTGTCATGGCTCAACAGGTCATGTTGGGTAGAACAGCAGCTATCTCCTGCTGAATTGCAACCTTATGGGCTTTAAGAGTCAAAGGTCGATGACTATACACTCATGGGTTAAGGTAGTCCCACAGAGAAAAGTCACATGGGGCAGAGGCAGGGGAATGGGCCAGTGACCCAAGATCTTCATGCAATGAGATCACTCGATCTGGAAACATTTCCCTCAGCATTTGTCATGATCTATTTGTCATGATCTATTGCCCTATTGCTCCATCTTGGTGAAACCAGATTTCTTTTCAAAGCTGAGCCTGTTACTCTGAAATTCTCCACCAACTGCAATATGTTTTTTTGATCTGGAACATTTTGGTTCCGTCAAATACTGAAACATTTTCGAAAGGCCCTTCTATTCAATTCAATTCAGTTTTATTTGTATAGCACTTATTACAATTGACATTGTCACAAAGCAACACACAGTAAAAATAATTTAAGGAGGAATTTAAACATTTTTCTACAACCCTCTACACATCCCTTATGAGCAAGCCCGTGGCAAGGAAAAACTCCCTCAACCTTGAGAGGAACCAGATTCAAAAGGCTAACCCATCCTCATTTGGGTGAAACCAGCATGACTAACTATGGCAGCATAACTTAAAAGAGAGAAACCAGGAGGAAGGCAGACGTGAGGGCACTCTGTAACGTTGGGCAATCAGCCATTCCACTGTCAACGGACCTGGTTGAGCATGTAGAGTGAGGGAATGACAGCATCCCAACATCACAGTTTACCAGAACTCTCTATGCCTGAGAACCCCCAGATCTGATCCTTTATCTAATAAAAGCCAATTAACAAATTGCTTGACTAAACAGGTAAGTTTTCAGTCTCGTCTTAAAAACAGAGACTGTGTCTGAGTCCCGACCATTAACTGGAAGTTTATTCCATAATTGTGGGGCTTTGCAAGACCTCAGTATTCGAGTATGCATTAGTCCTCTGTATTCGAGGTATCACTAAGCAGCCTGTACCTTTTGATCTAAGTGGGCGAGCCGGATCATAAACAACAAGAAGTTCAGAAGATAATGTGGTGCAAGACCATTAATTGCTTTATAGGTTAAAAATCTATCATGGAGCAGTTGTTAGTGAAGAATGCTTCGACAGTGAAAACATGATGTGCTCCCGACTATGCCATGTTGGTGACTTAGGACAGTAGGGCTACCAACAGACCATAATACCACCTCTACTGTTTCACTGAGTTTCATGTGTGCAAATAATGATGAATAAAAACTGTATTGAATGAAGTTTCATGTAAGCAAATGATAATTCATTCATTTTCTGAACAGCAGCTATCTCCTGCTGAATAGCAATCTTATGGGTTTTAAGAGTCAGAGGTCGATGAGGTCCAAGGTCAGAGGTCCTAGGGTCACCGGGAGGCTGGCACCTATCTTCGCTGACTTTAACTTTTTTTGTTTATTTATCTTTGAAATGTAGAAGATTTTATTGGGTCACTCTGTATGTAATATTATTTACACATGTGAGTTTCACAAACAAATCATTTATGCTCAGGTCATTTTTACTTAATTCATGACTCGTTAACAGTCATTGTGTTGATTACATGGTTGAATTTTTCTCATGGGATTTTCTCCTGAAAATCCCCATCACTCTTTTTCACGTTTCACAGGTGAGATTTCTATGGAAGAGACTTTGATGTCCTTGGCAATCAAACTGCAAACAAACCCTCGGTAATATGAATGAAATGTTAAGTTTCAGTTTATCACTCCTGAATCAAAGTTGTGGGTTCTTTTAAGTACCCGAGTCCTGTAGTTACTTAAGCTAATTATTGGCTCAAGCATACATGGCTAACATTTGTATATAATTAAAATGTTTAAAAGTGAGCAAGATGATCAGGGACACATAAAAGATATGTGAAAGTACAATGGACTTAATATAATCAATCAAACAAGTGCAGCAATTAAGGAAATGAGTGCTGGAAAAGAGGAGCGTATAAGGACACCGGTGATGACTGTATTAAGTGGCTGACTTTTACTACCAGGAGAGATATAAGAGGATTTTCAATACCAGCAGTCAGCAGAATCATGTGTTAGGTACAAGAGGTTTCTTAGCAACCTAGTAAAAAATTTACAACCCAAAAAAAAAAAAAATCCCAAAGCAAAGAGCAGGCCCAGCAATATCACATGCAATGATCTAGAAGTGAGATCTCTGGTGTATATTTAAAGCTTGCCATTGATTGAAATCAGGTGTGATGAGTTTCGATGAGCATTTGATAGGGCCCATGATAGGTCAGGTGACAGGTTTTGTTATGTTGAGAATCTTGGGAAATGGAGTTTAATCTGAGCACACACTGGGCCTCATTTATCATTTATCACTTTTACTGAAGTGTGTGTTGAATAATTTTTTCTACTGTAAGCCAAATTGACACACACTTTTGTGCAGATTTATTAAAGTTTCACAAACACTCATTTCCTTTTCACTCACGTTTGTATGTTGATCATCCTTAAACCACAAATCATATTCAAGGTACACAACTTTATTGATGCCTGCAAAACTCCATATAAGGTCACGTGCACAGACAGCCTCTGTTAAATGAAATGCCACTAAAATATTGAATATAATTATGATAATAAGAAAAGTACACAAGAGTAAGGGTTTCACCCAAAGTCATCTATGATTTGCTTCAGCTCAGTGCAAACTTGATGTATGTGGTACCGTAAGGAACAAATGGACAAAATACATGCAAGCTCAATCTTCCTTTTGCTGAGATGTTTCTTTACAGCTCTGAGAAGACATAACAGCCCATCCTATGTTTACATTTCTGTTATCATAATTAAATATTTTGTCTGTCTTAATTTCTGGGATTTTGCGTTGGCTTACTGTCCTAATTTTTCATATTTTTTAAATAACACCTCACTAAGAGTTTATTCCTCAGTATATTCCCGTTAGTAAAAATAAGTAATATCAACTGGACCGTGGTAGACTACAGATATAAAAGTGATATGGATTGATATGGTTTGAAGTCAGCGAAGTTGAGGTTTACATTCGTTATTGTTCTACTGCATAAATTTACACATATTTGGGAGTACAAAAAGGTTCCAAATTTGTTCTGTAAACACTTCTACAAATAATTTATGGATAAAAATTGTTCGCTTCTAGTCAGATAAATGAGGTTCTTTGATGTGCAATAGGCAAGTCCATAAGTATTTTTGTAATTTACTCCCTGTCTTTTCATTTTCATGACAAATTAAGGGGATAAAATGTTTGGAATTGTTTCCAAGTGTTAAATTTGCATTTGGCAGCTGTTTAGGGAAATCTTAATCTGTGTTCACAGGCCTATCATAGAGATAGGAGAAATTTTAGGCATAGCCAAATGAACAATATGATACATTCTTAAAAAGAAGAATTACACTGTTTAGCTTAGGAAAACCTAAAAAAAAAAAAAACCGAGGATTTGTTATGAACCGAGTTAACCTACCAAGGGGTAGCTCTGGGTTACTGAGTAAAGTCAGAATACTTCAGAAGTCAGTTAACAAACCCTGATTGCATACACTGGTGTTAATCGGTGCTATGAAGGTGATTAATACGTCTATAATTTAAATCGATGGCAACTCTGTGCACATTCACATAAAAGGGGCATGTCTGAAGGTAAACACCACTTCAAAATCATGGCGTGAACTACGTGCAATAGGATATTATGAGACTAAATCAACTCTTACAGCAAGTACAACATCATAACGCAAAGAAAGACAGGAGGCGTGTTATCAACCCACTGCCAATTCATAATAAAAAAAAATATTCTTGTTGTATCTTTATTTTATCGGACAGATTCTATTTTAAATAAGATAGAAATATTAGAACATGTAAAATATTCTTCTATGTGAAAACAGTTAGGAACATTTAAAAAGAGCTGATACATGGGCTACTTTTCTGAAATTGACCTATTAGTCATTGAACTAAATGAAAATGAGTGCAGAACAAGAATTTGTAATATATTTATAAATTATGTGTCTGAAATACTAGGGTATATATTGTGCTAGATGACATGATGGTTAAATTTTAAGCTAAGTATCATTTGTATTTCAGCCTATTCAATTAATTTGTTGTGATGATTAAAGTATTATGAACATTTTATCCTGGCGTGGTTTCTGTATCTAAAATGGAAGTAGGTGGGTTTTTATAATTTTTGTACTATTTATTCTGGTTCTTGTTGAGCTGCATGTACAGTATAATGTTAATTTGTAGATGTATATATGTCATAGTATGTATTATTTTTAATTTGTGAAATGTATCATAATCAAATAAAATAGATTATTACTGCACAGAGTGGAATTAGAGATCTGGCCACAAACACTGGCAAAGATGAATTCTAAGAAATTCAGCCTTTTTTATATTGGACAGTGTAGGAAAAGGGGTGGTGCTTATAAAGATATGGCCGATTTAACCAAGAACATAACCTGCTTGGACCAGAGTTGGTATGTGGTGTAAATTACCATGGCAACATACCCTCAGCTTTCGTAGCACCGATTAATCCAGAAGTTACTATCAATATTACAAAGTAAAATTTGAATTTACCTGGACAAGACAGTAATCCTGCTTAGTTGCACAGGCCACTTGAAGACCACAGAAAACAACTAAACTCTATGATTGCAGAATTTTTTCTTTAATAGAAAAATATGCACTCAAGTCAAGTCACACTTTTGTGGAGGTAGGCTTATAATTGTCAAAGTCCACAATCAAGAGACACACTTTTGAATGTAAATACAAACTACTAGTAATATTCAAGAATATAAAGGCCGGATTAGAAACTGAAGGCAGGAAGACCCACAACTATGTTTTGTCACAGACATTTCATAACATTTAATGTAACTCTAATTGGATAAAAAGTACAACATGCTTGCTTTCTAATGTTTTATGAAATAAATAAAAATTTTAAATCATCAGTCATCACATTCCACTACTCCAGTGTTTGTTTGTATTTTTTTGTTTTTTTGTTTGTTTTTTGTTTTTTTTGGTTTCTTTGTTGTTGTTTTTTTTTGGGGTTTTTTTTTTTGGACATTTAATTGAGCATAAGGATTAATTTTCAATAATACTTACATATGTTTCCACCTCAGGTATATTACAGGACTTCAGGTTCTTTTTTTTAAAAAAAATATTCATAAGAAATCATCACAAATCATCAGATTGGCTTTTGCCTACACTTAACAGATGGTGTTTCCATTTTGAACCTTTGCAGTGAAGCACAAGAGGGGAAAATGTTTGGAGAGTCAGGCTGTTTTTCTCACGTCACTGACATAAGCCCTGCCTCAGATGAAAGAGACGTGTGAAAAAAATGCTCACTTGCAAAAAATTAAAAAATAATAAATAATTAAAAATGTTTTTAAAATAAATAAATAAATAAATTTAAGATAGATAAATAAATAAATAAATAAATGAATGAATGAATGAATGAATGAATGAATAATCTTCAGGAGGCATTTCAAACAGACATGGAGCCAAGGGAGGAGTATAAATCTCTGCCACAAAATTATTTACCAGTCTCTAGGAACTAGAAGGTAGAAGTGGTGTGGTAACTGTGGACCTGCCCTGTGCTGAATGCTTAATTAGATCTTTAGAACAGTGCTGAAAAGTAAACATCAGACATGGAAATGTGTGTTTTGGGAATAATATTACATGTCATCCATATTCAAGGTCAGTGAAGTGTTACAATATTGCCTTAACCACCAGCTAGCTAGAGGAATTAAATCACTGACAAAGTCTGCACATATTGGATGTCTTGAATAACTTGGTTGCGTATTCAGTTACATATTTACATCCCTGGTATTGCAATTTGTCTACTTGGGAGTTCCACCCACCACCGGTCACCCTTTGCCCCATATTAGCGACATGATGTTCCTCATTTTCCCTCAGCATTGTAACTGGCCATGAGCAGCAAGGACAACTAGAGAAAGATCACAGTTCAAAAGCAGTCAGATGGAAAATATGGAAAGCAGGAGCGCTGGCCATCATCAGGCCAATCACACCCCTTAACACCCCTCCCCTTTTCTAAAATGCAGCAAGCTGCCACAGTTTGACTGACAAACTGACTTTTTGCCGGAGCTTGTGCCCATTCCAGTCAGAGTTTATTGAAGGTGATTTTGATCTCCTCCACGAGGCCACAGCAGTAGCCATGCCATCTGTCACCTTGATTGCATGGTGGACTCTCGGGGGGGTGGAGGGGGGGCAGTGCTATGGCTCCTGATCGTTTACAGATTGCGCTGCTTTCGCCTCCATAAGGACCACATGCACGGAGCCAGATGGTGAGCATGCACGCTTATTATGAGTCTTTATCTCTGTGCAGGAAGGAGCGCAACCATTAGGTCTCCCTGAGGAACTTCTCTCCTCACGCGACCATGCTGTTCTTCCACAAATACAGTCTTCTTCAGCTGTCACTAACCTTGAAAAAAAAAACACACACCCACAAAACAGTTCTCCACCTTGAGCTCTTCTCCTGCAGGTAAACACAAACACACTGCCGCTGGCTAATAACCAGCGCTTGTTAATTAATATTTGTTGTCACTTGGGACATTAAAGGTGGGCGCGTATTTAATGAATATTTGTTTGTGTATTTTTTTTTTACATCAATCTGTTTTTTAAGAAGACTGAATCAGCTTACACTGCAATTATACTTTCTTAGTTTTTATGGAATTCACTGATACATAATAAGCAAATATTAGCATGGACATTTTTATCGTCAGCATACTAATGTTAGCCGGGTTGCTTGCTAACACTGGCTATGAAATAGTGTGTTTTTAAAACGCTGACCTGACCGTATACAAGAGCTCGTTTTATCACTAGCATGCTGATGTATAAATCTCTGTTTGTAATTCTCTGACATGATCACATACAAGAGTTTGTCTCATTGCTAGCATGGTAATATTAACTAGTCAGCTTGCTAACATTGGCTCAGATGTGTTTATATGAATTGCTAACCTAAACACATGCTTGTCTTGTTGCTGGCATGCAAACATTACCCCATTAGCTTGCTAACACTGGTTGTGATTTTCTGTAAGAGCTTGTCTTATTGCTACCATTCTAACATGAGCCAGTTTTCTTGCTAACATTGGCGATAAGATGTGCTGTATTTTTGAATTACTAACGTGATCACATTCAAGTTATTGCTAGTGTGCTGATATTCGCTTATTGTTTTACTAATATCGGCTACGACTTTCTGTTTGTCAGTCGTTAACATGATAGCATACAAGAGCTTGTCTTATTTCTAGCATGCTAGTCTTTGCCAGTTAGCTCACTATCATTTGTTATTGCTGATGACACCCAGCTACCCGACCAACATTAACGAGCTAAAATGGAACGAAGAGTAAGTTTCGGTGTTTCGGGGTCACTAGTACTGTACTGAGAATGCTGTCCAACTATAACTCGCTTTTTGTAGTTAACAGCTTTCTTACATTTTGATGCCTCAGTATCTGAACTGCGAGGAAGAAACATTGGTTTTGCTACTTCCAGGTGTGTAAAAATGATGTGTGTGACATTTCCATCATACTATTCCTTAATGTAAATCTGTCAGTGTGACACAAAGCGGCTCGTCCTGTAGTATTTTTAGCTCCGTTACTGTTTAAATGTTTTAGGTCATAAATTTCTGAAGACTACTGAGACGTTATGTACTTGTGAATCTGTAAACACTATGATGCTTTAATTACTCAGTTTCTCTCCTAAGGAAGGATGTTTGTGGCTAAACAGTGTGGTGCTTCATGCATGTCATTGTCCTTCACTGTTCCTCATGTTCTGGCCCGAGGTGGAGACGTACTGCAGTTTTAGGACAACAGCCGGTGATCTGCGAGCATGAAACCTCTCGTCAAGCTTCAGCACAGTGCACACAGTGACACAAGCAAGCCTGTGGTCAAAAACATGCTTCTGACACACATACACACACATCACCACAAAAACACAGTCATCCAGAATAGTCCATGTTAATCTGTGAAGATTATGTAGATTACTCTATGAGACTGTGTATGACCCAGGGGACTCAGAGCGCTGCTACGTGCACTGTATCAAAAGGCTAAACAGAGGAATAACATTAAAGGTTTTGTACGTAACTTTAGAGAACCATCCAGTCTGTTTTGATATGTATATGGTTTTAAATATTTTAGATTAACCTGGAGTTCTGATTGTTGTGTACAGTATGTTTAGTAACATATTCAGTTGTTTAAATATAAACTCGCCAACATAGCAACATGACCTCAAGTTATATATAGTTATCTTGTGAACTTGTTGTTCTGTGAAGGTTATTATTAAATAATCAGAGGAAGGAATTAAAGTAACTTGGAAGGAAGCACTTGGAAAAAATACTGTAGCAGAGGCAAATAATGCACAGGATAAAATGGCTGTAATTTCAGGACATTTATTTCAAAAGACAACAGATTTATGTTCATGGTCATGTTACTGTACAACAATTTAATCTAGCAGTTGTGCCATTTGGTTTTCTCTGATCCCACATGATTTAACTACAAAAACACAACATGCATATAAGCAGATAGGAATAAATATAAATGTGTTTATTGCAAGTTTACTGAAACTGTTGTGAGTCAAAAGCCTGTAACTTGTATGCAACTACAGTATGAAACAAATCTTAACCCTGATATAGTTTATAGCCATAAATTCATATATTCATATATTTATTTATTTGCTTGTTTATTTATTTATTTATTTATTTATGAGAGAGTGAGAGACTCATATATATTGCATATATGAACCTGAACCGGTGTAGTTTTTTTTGTTTGTTTGTTTGTTTGTTTTAAATCTGTCCTCATAGTGATTGCTATCAAATCCAAATCAACTACATTTCCCATGAGACCTTGTGGCTGTCGAATGCTGCCCAATAAACATCAGACTTCACTGGTTTAACAAAACCAGTTCTAGTATATAAGATAAAAATATTCTATGAATTCTCTTGGTCGATGAAACCTCCTGCCTATTTAAGGCGTGATTATGAACTCAAGCCTGAAAAACAGCGTCCAAATCCACAGGCGGCCATGAAAAACTGCCACAAGTGAAGCTGCGTTGTGGCTTTGGGACTGTGATGGATCAAAGGTGTCACCCAGAAACAGCAGTTAGCTTCACATATACACACACAAACTCACACACACACACACACACACACACACACACACAAATACACGCAAACATAGACACAAACACAGAGACAGACACAAACCCAAAGACACACAAACACATACACACACACACATATATACACACAAACACACAGAGACACACACAGAGACACACACGCACACTGCTTTACAAGATGGCAGTTTTTTGGCTGCGTGTGTGATATTTACAAAGATGCTCTTTATTTTTAAAATAATTAATATATTTTAATGAGAAATTTCATGATATAGTGCATAAAATTATTTTAAAATCCAAAACTTTTTCTCTATACGAACATGTGCGTCCTGTTTTTTTCTTGCACATGCTGTCTGTTTCTGCTGCGTTCTAGTGAACATCAGCTGACCGTGCCGGCTTTGCTGTACATTCTGTCTTTAATCCACTTATCCTTTGTGCTGTGGAGGATTTAGAGACCAAACCTGTCGTTAATTAGAGCAGGCCAACGAGGACCCCACGGCACTAAAGCGGTGAGGAAAATAGCCTTGGTGAGAGAAGCCGAGTTGCTTAGGAGAAGCTTTTGCGTGTATTTGCTCTGGAATGGGCCGACAGTGCAGACACTCGCAGCCTCTCTCACCCCACTGCATCAATCTGTTCCCAAGCTGTTCCCACATTTTGGTGAATTTCCCAGGCTAATTCTTTGGCACAGACGGCGCAGAGAGCCTGATTACTTCGGTGTGAACCCCACGAGCCTTTCCAAACCCGTGCAGTGTGCATGTTCAGAGCACCAGAATCGCTCCTTTTGTCAGATGACAGTTGAATATACATCCTTTATTACTGTAAAATCATAAAGATAACAGTTGAGTATAAAGAAAAAAGAATTCTGTCTGATTTAGCATATACAATCATCTGAGTTTCCTAACACCACTAAAGTCTATAAAGAGAACTGTCATATTGTGTGATATTATAATTAAATATGTTATTCAGCAAGATTTCATAAGATAAAGATTTTTCCCCCAATCCTTATTATATAGATGTGAATTTTTAAATTCTATTCTCATAAATCGCACTTTCTGTGCAAATGTTACCAAGCTATAAGACAGCTGTGTCCCATTAAAAATGTGTGATGGTGGCTGATTTCCTCCAGCACACGGTCATCAGGCCAAATCTACAGCCGGCAATTAGGAAGATGAAATGTTTAATTGTGCTTTGATTTGGATCGAAATTTATCTGTCACCCATCCTATAATCAGACATTTATGCTCCCAAATCACTGTCTGCAGATTCCGACATTTCAGCAAGACGTTGCCTGTTTCTGACAGACCTGCCGGTGTGTCGCGTCACGACTCCACAGCTGCTGCGCCTTTCACGGCTCAGGTTCTGTCATTATCTACTCTTACAACAAATGATACTCAGGAATATTTCAAGCTGCTCCAGGCTACAAAATCATTACATTAATAACAATTAAAGTACAGATTACACAGCATTGAATCCACAAGTTCACGATTCTTATTGGTCAAATAATTTTCTAAAATAGCATCACCGGAAGTCAGTATACAATGTGATGTCATAGTGCCAACATATGGACACATTTTTGTGACCCTGTTATATGTGTACTTGCAATTTATTTTACCAACATCAAGTTCTGTGTCAAACCTAGGACTTGCTTCAGCAAGGCTTCTGCAAATAAGGACTGTGCTTGGTGGGGATTTGCATTTGTGAATCACTAAGGGAAAAACTTCCACTGACCATTTGCCTGAAAAACATGAGTGGCATTTAGAACACTGTGCTAAGTTCAGTGCTTCATTGCCTTAAGCTTGGTCAAGCATTTTAAGGGTCTCTACTAAAGATTGTGAAAAGGGTATGTAACACAGGTCCCAATTTTGACAGCATGTCATTCGGCATACTGACTCATAAGGATTACTGGTCACCTCTGGTACACACACATGACCATACCATGCTTTGTTAGTTCAATACAGGATCACTTCTTGAACTTTTGGATCACACCTCGCAGTAACAGCTCTTTTAGATTACATATTCCATATAATAAACTGACTTTTTTTAATGGTAATATTTTCTGTAAGGAGATCACCCAGTGCTGGCTGAGATAGGCACCAGCCTCCACGTGACCCTAGTAGGAATAAGTGGTTCAGCAAGAAAGTGAGAGAGTAAGTGAGTGAAATGTATATCACATTTCCAGGAAGGAGTCACCAATGTCAGAGATGAGTCAGAAATTTTCCGTGATCTCCAGAACTGAGGAGTTTAACACAACAAGCTGTGTTTTTGTTTTCAACATAAAATGAAAAGATGGACTGATGATGGAGCCACTGTTTATGTACATCTGCTATAGCATAAGTGAAGACGGGAGTAAACTAGTCTCATCGGCATTTCACAATAAATTTAATGATAAATGGATAAAAACTGAATGTGGTGTTTGTTTGTTTGTTTATAATTACCGACATATTCTATAATACTCCAGGTTGCTGTGTTTTTGTGTGTTTTTTCCATAGACCTTGCAGGAAAAACCAACATTCCCTTTCAAGTATATCTACCAAACTACTACAAATTTTTTAGCTTTTAGAATTTTTTTCTAAAAAAAACAAACCTACACACAGTGGACTAGATTGTATGCAGGTTACAGATTGCACCTTGTGAAGCCGTCTGCAAATAGCATATTTATATTCATATTTTTATATTTTATCATCCACTGAATTGGCAAACAGTGGATCCGTTAAATATAAGTGATAAACAACCTGAACTATCATCGAGCAGCTGCACTGCCACGCAACATGCACCAGCCACGAGTGTCCTGTTTTGCGGGGGACAAGAAGAGTCCATCCACTGTCCACTTCCATACGGGGACAGATGGACGACGGAGGCAGACGAGTGGGTGAAGGTCAAGAGGAGAAAAACAAAGCCTTTCTCATGCCACATGATGGAGTGTGATATCTCTAAGCTGATGCCAAGAGCATCTCAGCCAAAGCGCTGTCGAGCCTGTAGCGGTTATCAATGACGGCATGCTCGAGGGAGCACGCGAAAACCCGGCGAGGAGAGGAGAAGGACGAGCACTTAACGCAATCAGCCCCGTTCCAACGAAAAGCAAGCCGAGTGAGAGTAATGGAGAGCTCTTGTTATGGCCTGAATCCTGGGAAATCATCTTGGAAATGCTGCATCGGCAAGTCGGCCGAGTAAACACTGCGGTTTTGAAATGCTGAAGCGCCGTATCAGGCTCCACACACCATTTATTACACTGACAAATGCTGGATTTTGGATTTTGTTTTTTAATAAAATAAATTAGGTCACTTACATGGTAACCTGATACAGGGCATGCTTTGCATCTGTATCGAGACTCAGATGGGTGCCAGCCTCCCTCTAATTAGGAATATTATAATGCCCATTTAGCATTCCAAGGAAGGAGTCTCCAGTATCAGTTTTTTTTCCACCATGAGAAAAGTTCAGTAAACTGGAATCTTGTAAGCAGAGCATGCTGTGTTTTAATCTTAGCAACCTCTGAAGACAGAAAACAGACATGTTCTTAAGGGATCTACTGTTTATAGCTGCTGTAACATAAGTGAGAAAAGAAGGTTACATTGAGCTCAGATTTGAATGTTGTTTCACATTAAACTTTAAATGTAACAGTAAACATATAAAAAGTATGCCATGTCATGCTTTAAGTACTGTAAATGAAAATTGTAAATGTTGACAACCTGATTCTGATTTAAAAGGGGATTGGGGGGGAAGGGGGCGCTGGTGTAAACAAGAACTCCACTTCATCACATTGGTTGATTACTTACTGATTACAGCATACCACAGGCTTATTTTTTATACCTATTCCTTGTAAGCTTATAAGGGGAAAAATGATGTAGTGGTTAGTGCTCTTGCCACACACTTGGTTATAGTGCCCAGGATCGGCGATGGAGTCTCTGTATGGAGTTTGCATGTACTCCCTGTGCTTGTGTGAGTATCCTCTGGGTGCTCCAGTTTCCTCCCACAGTCCAGAGACATGCATATTAGGCTAATTGACAGAAAGAACACATTGTGATATTTAAAGTCTTTTCTATGATATGCAATCTTGTAGTATTTAGGTTTGCTCAAAACTGTTGGAAAAGAAGGAATTATCTGAACCAGTACAGTACCATGAGCTGCTTCTTTCAGAATTTGTAAACATTACAGAGATATTGACAATTGCTTATTCATTGCATTATGGATATTGTAGTATGGTCACATTATAACAGCAAATCATAACATTCCTGTATTGAAGGGACGTGATGGCTAGTTTCACATACAACAGCTCAAAAGGCAGCAGATTGGAATTGTGGGAGTCTGCATATTAATGACTGTTGTCCCCAGGAGGCACCGCTTCATTGCAGGAGCCTCCCTGGAGCATTCTGGGTGATTATTGTCAATTTAGTCCTGCCAGTTTATTCACCCACACGCTCCACGTGAGGTACATTATTACAGAGAGAAACAGGGGGAATCAGAGATGGGGCAGGACTCCAGCAGCAGTCGTTTCTAATCACCGAGTCCAACTGTTCCCCGCTGCAGTCACTCACCCGTAATCATCGCCGCCGAGTTCCGTACTGTCCAGCAGTCCGACATTCCGCCTAACATGTGGCCCCCGTAATAACCCACGAAAAAATGAACACATTTTATCGTCCTTCTGCTAATCATCACTGCCAACAATAGCCTTCTTGTTTGTACAACAGACTCTGAAACGTTTCATTACGCCCACTCTTCTTTAGCGTGTCCTTCTCTAACAACTGTTGCGAGATTTTGTCCTCTTTGGATTCGTCCACAGGAAGTTCTCAGAGTCCGGTCCTGAGCTGTGCCAAAGAACGTGAGTACTGTGAGATAGATTTGACGATGTTTTTTTGGTCATTGCTCCCCTGCAAACATTTCATGAATAAATTAGTTCTGATCCAGTTAGATAATTTCTCCTACACTTAAAAAAACTGCATGGCAGTTAGAATAATTCAGACTGTGATCATGAAGTGCCTGTTACAGATCACACACACCATATTAGTGAGCTGATACCACTGGACTGAGTGAGCAATTGCACCTTTAGATTTCTCGCCCAACGCATTGATGACAGGAACTAAAAAGAAGGTGGCGTCAATAAATAAAAGGAACAGACCTCCCTCCTGTCCTTGATTCTGTGTTCTTTGATTAAAGAAGAACATTTGCGATTTGCATTTTAAACCTCGATGATCAAAAACAATTACCGCCCCTCCTGCGTGTTTCTTACAACAAATGAATTAGATTATAGGCTTTCGCGAGTGCCAGTGTTGTATATGCCTTGTTGCGCTGACAGTATTTGAAGTTTCCTGTGGTAACTTCATTACGCGTATTTTGTCCAGAATTAGTGGAGCGTGCTGGAAATTGCTAATGACAGATGTTTCTCCACTCTGTCACACTCCTTGTATCATTTGATTTGGAAAGCAACATACGGTGTTCTGCTCTATCAGTATGTCACAGACTGTCTGCAAACAGCTGGTCATAACTCAGTTCAGTGAAAACCATTACTTTCCAATGAAGTGCTGGAGCCGGTCCAAATTGTGTTTTGGCATGGCCCCGGCACCCGTAATGCGCTCGGCCGGATGCTGCAGGTACGCAGGAGCACACAGTGAGCCGGGCACAAACAAAGCACCCTCCTGGTGTAGAGAGAGAGAGAGAGCAACGGGGGGAGGGTGGAAGGGGCATAGAGGCAAAAAACAAAAACTGCTAATGACACAAAAAACAACTGTGGCAGTTTATCAAAGGGATCACGTGAACACAGAGGGACATTATTTACTGTCTCGTTTCAAACACTGCGAAGACAGAGAAGGTATTCTGTGCATTACCATAATCTATATTATTGTTGTTTATCATATGCCAGCAGCAAGTCTAGTTGCTATAGCAACAACTTGCACAGGAACAAACTCTAAGCCAAATAACAGAAAATTTTAATTTAAAAAAATACATACATATGTAATCATTAATATGATGATGTTTTGGATGTCAGGAAACAACGATGTACCATTTTACAGAAGGAGACTCCAGTTTCAGTAAGTTTTTCACCACAGCAAAGTGTTCTGGATAAAGAAGTTTCCACTTTTCAGTTTTTTTAACATCAAGAGAGGAAACAGCGGCTGGTGAAGGAAATTATTGTTTATACCTGTTACAAAGTAAGTGAGAACAAGTACCTCCTTTTTTCCCAAAGAACTATAAATATAAATGTATAAAAATAGAGCATTGTTTATTAATTCACCTATAAATTGTAATCGTTGGGGGGAAAAATAACAAATAGTGAATAACTAGCACAAGTTTGTTGCATACACTAGTTAGCATGACAATAATGCCTAAAAAATTCAGAGCCCTTCAATTTTTTTTTTAGTTGTCCCTCTGGTGAAGATCTTTCTCCAACTTAATGCTTTTCTATAAGAAAATGTTCAAACTAGAACCCCTTTTCAGGACCTAAGAACCCTTAATTACCAATCGAAACTTAAAGTCCCCGAGTGAAACGAAAGGAAAGCCTCCCAGACTCTTCTGTTGCACAGAAATTATGTACATTTTCATCTTCAGGTGGTTTTTACTTTCATTTTCGATGTTGGATATTTTGCATCAGCTTGTTTAAAAAGGCCGGTCCATGAAGTCCATTTCACTCTCATGGGTATGCGAAATCACAAAAGTAGGACATGGACACATCAGTTCATACAAGGCAAGCTAATGGCAATAATAACAGTATACAGATATTAAACTACCAAATGGATATCAACTAATGAACTTGTAAATAAAATTGAAAATCTACACTTAATTCTACATTACATTTACATATATAAGTAATAAGTTTATTACTCATTTACTCAAACGAATGGAAAATACCTTAGTGCATTTATATGCAAATCACATTCTTGGCTACAGAGTCTCCTACGTGAGTCAATTCTGAGGATTTATTGTTCTTATTTTTTTCTTCACGAAGAAGGTTGTAATAACAATAGCACTTGTTGTTATTGTAAAACCTGCTAAGCCAAGTTGGTCAGCATTTAAGAAAAATCAGATTTTTTTTATAGGCATAGAATTTACCTGTCAGAGTATTGCTTCTTCTGCTACAATTTATAACACGAGTTAGCAGGTTTTGAAAGTGGAGCTATCAGTGGGATATGCGCAGGTGCCTGAAAAAGAGGCTAAGGGAAATAACTAATTTTTTTACTAAACTTGACTTAGCAGGTTTTGCGAGTGGACTCCTCATATAATATGTGTGTAAGGGTTTTTTTAGTTTAATTCCCCTTTATTAGGTTGAATTCCTCTTTAAGAAATATTTTTATAGCCTGAATACATGAGAATGTACTGTATATAATGCTAATGTTAGCTTATTTGCTAACAGATTCCTCATAAATCACACCAAATAAACATTCACGATGCTTTAGGATAGCAGGTTTATTTCTTAATGTTTAAAATATCTAAACCAAAAAAGTCCAGTGAAATTACATTTCTATGTTAATTCACTTTTCTTTGAAGTTTTTGGCTGCAGTCTTTTAATTTTTATTTTTTTTCTGTTGCTTGAAGTAGCTGCTGCAAAGATTTATAAGTAATAAGCACCATCCAAGGTACATCAATGATGCCTTCAACTGCAGCAGTTTAAAGGTATCTTAGATGACAGGATTTTGAGATTTTATTTAAGATAAAATTAGAGATTTCGAACCTGGGATAGAAATATTATATTATAATTTATACCCATCCTTTTCAGTGAAAATTGCGTCCAGTTTTTTTTGTTTTTCCTTTTTTATAATTTCTGAGCAAGAAAGGAAAGCTTTTTTGCATGTCATTCTGAATGTCATTTTCAGTACGCACTATCACAGGAATACTTGGTGCAAAATGGGAATTCACTCTTAATAGTTTAAAAATACTAGTACTGTGTGGTTATTACATGATTTCAAGGTAGCATTTTTCGCGGTGGTTGCTCAAGTGGTTAAGCCTGATTTATTGATCAGAAGGTCAAAGGTTCAAGTCCCAGTACCACCAAGTTTCAGCATAGCCCTTGCTCATTTGTAAAACTAAAAAATGTAAGTCACTATGGATGAGGATGTCTGCCAAAATGTAAAATTTTTGTCATGGAAGAGGGTCTTCAGTGTCTCAGTTAGTGGTAAAGCTGTAATAAGTTTTTGACACTGGAAAGTCTTTAGGAGAAAGGATTCTCCTTATTATATATAAATATTTCTTGCTTTCTTTTGTTTTAGGTTGTTTTTTTTTGTTGTTTTTTTTACTTTAAAACTGCTTTAAGAGGCTAGTGATGGAATAGCCGTCTCAGTGCTGTTGAGACAGCCATTCCATGGTTGCGGCACACAATACTCAAGTCTTTACACATTTATTCTGACACCTCCCACTGTCTCATCACCAGTAATCAGAATTAAGAAACTCATCAGATTTTATCAATTTCCTAATCATATTAAACGTTGTGTTTTTGCATTAAAAACGTTGTAATATCTTAATAAACAGTTTGAGTAATTATTCTTAAACAAGCTTTAATTCCTGTTAGTGATGGAAAACATGTTATGATAGCGATCTCAAAGTCCTGCACATTCTCAGTTTCCCCTCTTTGACCTCTTGGACATCAAACTCAGGCATTCATTCAAGCAGTGTGGCAGGACCGTCTCCGTCATGCCAATCAGCCCAGTACGCCTGAAGGAGTTCCTTTATTTCACACTGAGGATCCTTCAGCAAACACAGCTGATCAGGAATTTTAAGAAGTCACATTTATCTCCATAACTGTGAGCATCTCAGGATCCTAGTCGATTATGTGCTTATTATCATTGTCTTGTTCTTTTTTCTCCACTGCTTCACCCCAGTATCTTCTTTCTTTCTTTTTTCCCTTAAGGAACGTGTCCGTGTCCAACTCAGAGACACGTAAGCACTCTGGAAAGGTAATTTAAAGGCGAGTTGAGCCATGACAAATGGGGACAGCTGGCCTAATTGAATCATTTGAGCTAAGACAGCTCAACTTGGTTATCCTCAGTGCGGCCCACAGTGATATTAGCGTGAGAATCATTAGCCATGAAATCACGTCTGCGCTAGCCGCGACTGCATCCCTTTTTTATGACATGACAGTTAGCAAGGCATTTTCATCTTTACACCAACGTGTGTTTTCATTCCAGGCCGTGACTGCATCCGACCTTCCTTTACCTTCCAAAATGTTTTTTTCTTTCCGTTTGTGTGCATCAGTGTTGCACAGTTTTGGTGTTTATATTCTGTTTTATTTTTTTGTTTTATGAGAATGAAACGTGATTAATTCCATTCTCATCAGTTTATCATGACGGCTGGGGATGCGTGGCCTCTTTATAGTTTTGAGGCGGGAAAGGCAATCTCTGTTTTAGGCGTCGTCACACTCCAGAGCTCGTAATGAGCTGCAATTACACTCATTCCCGCAGAACGCTTGGCAGTAATGTAATCAGGTGCGCATGATGGGCTCCTTCATGGCGCTCAAGCATTGGGGTGGTGGAGAAATCCAGCCGTTTCAGCCCCCTCACTATTCCCTCTCTGCATCTACAGCCGGCTCGGAAACACAGCCACAACGACTCCAACCGCCTCCACACACCTGCTGGAGGGAATGACAGCAAAAATGCCCGGGCAGTGATGTCTGGTAGAACTCCATATTTGTGAAGATATTTAAGACATTTTGCCATCAATTTAAAGATAATATAGTCATAGTTCTCCAAAATATGTCTGAAAACCTTCAGAAGCCCTATTAGGACGGTATTATTTACACCCAGCTCTGAAGAAGATTTTAATGACTAACACGTGCTGATTGGTCATTTTGGCACTGGTGGTTGTGGGAAAGAAACCATATATCTTACTATAAAACCTTAAATAAGTGCTTGATTTAGCATTAAAATAAGTAACCCAGCTTCGGATAGCATTAAAAGCTTAATAGCATGGCAAATATTCATGAAATAAACACACTGGAGACGAGAGTGAAAGTAAAGGATGGTTTATTGAAAATTACAGATTGGTCAGCCTGTCCAAAGGAATAATGGGCACACCATCATCAGTAGTTGGAAAAGGAGCATCCTCAGGAGCAGGAGATGTGGGCGTATAATCAGAAGGAGAATTGGGATAACACTCCATGGGAGAGCTTGGGGAACGAGCCTCTGGAGAGCTGGGGGAATGGGCCTCTGGGGAAGCTTCAGGAGTGGAATATTCAGGAGAAAGTAAAGGCATGAAGGGAGATTCGGGCCGAGGGGAAAAACACCAATAGCGCACCTGGGTAGACTGATCTTGGGTCTCAGGCTCAGTCTGGGTAGACTGATCCTGGGTAGTAACTGGAGTATGAAAGGGACAATA
>JAQMYF010000025.1:9938851-9961372 GCA_030014195.1 Neosilurus mollespiculum | reverse complement strand
CGGCTGAGATGGGCGCCAGCCTCCCCGCGACCCTAATTAGGAATAAGCGGTTCAGAAGATGAATGAATGAATGAATGCCTCAACATGTAGCCGACCATCAGTTAGGTGACTCTCCCCACGACCCCCCATCTTTCTTGAACTTATTGGTGTACTCCATTTGTACTGGAAAATCAGGATTTCCAAGGCTCGAGTAGGAATTATCAATTGGAACGCCACTTGATGTCGGATTTTGGCCTTCTCTCCAACCCTGTCCAGACTTGACCACTCTTTGCATCAACAGATGGAGCGCAGTGAATAGTATTGTACTGTTTATTAACACGTCTGTCTTATTTGTGTTGTTATTATACAAGTTACACACAGGGCTGTCCAACATCTACTTGTGGACAAATTGGCTCCAAAATACCATGAAATACATTTATATCAACTGGTATCGCTAATATTAGTTAACCCAGCTAGAAATTCAGACTTTACCGAACTATAACGGAAGCAGTCACCCCTGGTACGACGCCATTTCCTGCTCTTCCGAAGTAAATGGATCGTAGCATTATCTACTCCTTGGTTTCAAACTTCACTTCCTACATAAACATGTGTTGATTTGATTTATGCTAGCTATGACTTTTTAGCTTCATCAGTAAGTTTCAAGGCCGAGACACAAGACTTGGCAGAACACTACATGTATATTTTGTTTATTATTATTATTTGCCTGCGTTTTTGAAAATGTTACCGCAACCTACTTTCATTTCAGCTGTGGTGATATAGTGTTTAAAATTAAATGCTGTTAAAATTTTTTAGTCATTTGTGTAGCGTTTGGTTCAATGCTAGTTATTTAGTAATATCGCACAGCTAGGTTGATTCAGTAATTCACATAAAATCTTCATTAAATTCTGGTAGATTTTAATGATACACATTACAGGTTTGAAGGATAAAATAAGTTTATATTCTATAAACTTTAGTGGGCTTTGTTTTTTTTTGTTAGTTTTTTTTTGTTTGGGGGTATTTTTTTGTTTTTTGTTTTTTTGTTTGTTTGTTTTTTTTTTTTTTTGTTTTTTTTTTGCCTTTATCATGCTTTGCTAACTTGAAACTAAATTAACAGCATGCTTTGCTTTAATAGCTGTGTGTTAGTGTGTTTTCTTGTTTGTTGTGTACATTAAGACTGACGTTTCTGTTTGAATGTGAAGCTCCAGGCCTTTAATCTCCGACCTGGAGCAGCAGGAGAAGGTGGTGGAGTGGGCGGGTCAGGAGGACAAGGCAGGCTCGTAGCATCGCTAGCTGATGTGGGCCGGATTGAGCAGGAGGAGAACAATGTCTCTGACAGGCGACAGTAAGTCTGGAGTTAGCATCATAAAAAAAGAGATGATACATGAACATGTGTCTCATCTCGGAGAAACCGAGGACTTTTTGTATTTGATGTCATAAGTAAGACAATAATAATTCCAGCTACAGTTTTGACTAAGTGGGAAAACTTTCTGTGCTGTTGTTCTGTGACGTTTGTGCAGGTTGGAGGCCGACTTGGGTCTGGCGTTTCGCACTCAGCAGCATCCACCTCTCAGGCGGCGGCGCTCTCTACCTAGTATGCACCAGGCCACGCCTGCTCCACAGAGCCAGGCACTCGTTAACAAGCAGGCCATTCAGAAGATCAGCGCTCTGGAGAATGAGCTGGCTAAACTGCGAGCACAGATTGCTCAGATTGTACAGGCTCAGGAGCGGAACGCACCGCCTACAGGTAAATACTCAGAACTGAGTACGGTCAGATTACATATTTAACACACTTGTGTCTAGAATGTCTCTGAGCACATACTTATTAAAAGGCCTCACTTATGTAGCCTGAATTCAGTGTAAATGTCAGCAGATCCAGCACTAGGTCCAGGTGCTGCTGCTCCTCCTCCTCCTCCTCCTCCTCCACCACCACCGCCTCCTCCAAGCCTGCAGAGGAGTGTTTCTGCTATTGACCTCATCAAAGAGCGACGCAATAAAAAGTCTGATCAGCACATAGTGTTGGATGCGGGGCCTAAACAGGCCGAGATGCCCAACATGTTAGATGTGCTGAAAGACATGGGCAAAGTGAAGTTACGCTCTGTTAAAAAGTGAGTATGTAATGTCATGTAATACTCTTTTTGTTTATTTTTTAAATTAAAGTAGTGTGATAAAAAAATGTGCTATAAATCTTGTAAGCCACTAGGAGATGTTAAAGGTACCCGAAAGCTAAGTGATGGGACTGGGTATAAAGGCAAAAGTCGATCCAGGAAGTAAACATACATGTTTAATAAGACTTGTTAAGGGTCCAAGCAGAAAAGCTGCTGGAATTTTTTTTGGTTTTTGATTGAGATTTTAGAGTATGTACTGTACAGGTATTTTCAGTGTTATGTCAGTTTGACCTCAGTTGGTCACTAGGGGGCACTATTTAAAATTTTGCTTGGCCCCCTCAATTTGATTGTGACTTTTTATTTATTTATTTATTGATTGATTGCTTGCTTGCTTGCTTGCTTATACAAGTAATTCAAACCAAACTGTAAGCCATAGAGTTGTGAAACTTGGTCAACAGATGTGCTATAGCACAGAGTTTGTACTTTGACACGTTTTAAGAACCAGACATTTGGAACACCTGCATTACAAACCACGACATCTACTGTCTATGAGTGAAATTCAGCCGACTGCACAATGCAGGTGTGTATTTTAAGAAATTTTAAGAAACTTCCTGTAAAACAGTGCCCTGATTTTCTATCCTTCCCTCTGCAGTCGTCCCGGTGAAGAGGACGCCAAAAATAAAGCCAATGAACCCGCAGACCCCGCTGCCCTCATCGCCGAGGCTCTGAAGCGCAAGTTCGCCCATCGCTACCGCAACGACAGCGAGTGTGAGAGCACCTTCAGTCTTCCTGCTCGAGAAACCAAAGCACCCTCAGAGACGCCCGCGGTAAGATCCAGATTCAAGTCACCTTCTCTGTTTACTCTCCTGGATAATCTCATCTCGCTCACCTGTTCTTCTTTCAGTGAGACTTTAAAAAACATGCAACAGAAAGCAATCCGGACACGGAGCTGATTCCAACAAGTGACCAAGAAACAAGAGCCTAAACTGTGGCATAAGAAGAATAAAATGTTAATGTAGTAGAATGCAACATCTTCTGACCAAGAATCCTTGGTGTAGAAATGGTGCACTTGGGCTTGAAGTCGTCACCTTTCTTTTGTCAAATGACGCCACGCCCCTGTGTTCACACAATTTAGAGTTTCATGTGGAGTGTATGAGTGAGTGTGTGTATGTGTTTAGTATCTGATTGGTTGGATATCTCAGGATAATAGACATTAGTATATACCACATGGGAGTAGCAGGATCTGATTGGTCCACTATCTCAGGATTAGAAATCAGTTCTACAGAGTGGGTTATACGTCACTGGAAATGGCAGTGACACCCGGGGTTTGCGGTCACTTCACTTCAGTGCATGACTGGTAATTATTCACCCTGAACCCTCGTGTTAATGCATGCTTTTTAACTTAGGCTTTTGAATAGGATTTATTAAAACAATTATTTGCCCAAGCTGAGGTGAAAAAGTCAGCGATATCCACCTCGTCCTTGGTGAATAATAATTTCAGTGTATAATTTGGTAGGGGTGTACAAACTTTTGACTGCTACTGTGTGTATGATTGTTTTCTTGCAGTTTGGGCAGCACATGTTGAAACCCACAGGAATAAGAAAGCTGGTGTGACGGCGGATCTGTGAACCAAATGTCGAGTGCGTACACCCACGATCAGAAAAGTGGCTCATGGAATGCTCAGCGCTCCGCCTGGATTTCTGCAGATCACCGCAATCACCACGTGTTGCGCAGTGCTACAGGAACCAGCTGATTCTATGCCTCGTTCATGTATAGGACCAAAAAAGGGTGCTCGCGTTCCCGTATTTCTAAAATCATTTTCGTTCCAATTTGCACAACATGGAAAAATTATTCATTTTAAATAAACTCTAAAAAAAATCTCAATGGTAGAGCTGCCTAATGACACCGTCAGGTTTTTTTGTTTTTTGTTTTTTTTTAAACGTCATAACTTGAACTGAGAGCCCTGGAATGCATTTTATTTGAATTGAATTCTTGTTTTAAACACACACCCAAAACTGTTTATTTCCTCTCCGTTCACTTTTTCAACACAAAACCGTCAGTGTATGCACAGGACAGCGCTTTCTATCTGTGTTGCTAATTTATAACATCGGGGAGGATATTTATACCTGGTTTTAGCTCTTAATCATTTAGTCTTGTTAATAGGAAAGGAATTTGTATTATGCAAAAGCTGCTAGTTCTAAATACACACTACACAATATCAGGATGATTCTCTTGATTACAGGTTTTTTCCCTCTGATTGTTAGAAGGGATGCGTTCCACACCTGTTCCTTTTCTTTTTGTTGTTTGGCAATTTCTTTCTTTTTCCAGTATTTCTAACACTATCATACAGTGAATGAGACTACATCTGTAGCACTTTGATGAAGTAAAATGTTCTGTATGTTTAGAGGTATACTCAGAACCCAAACATCCTCCAGAACACGGTATTAAAGGGAATAAGGATGAAATATTTGTTGTTTAAAACACTTGATGAACAGCAGTTCCATTGTTGGTGTCTTAGAGATGCAAAGAAACTGGAATAAAGAGTTTCTTCAATGAAAAATTTCACTTCTCGTTTGTTATTAAATTGTAATACCACCGGCTGTTGATAGACAGATACAACTAGCAAAGGAATGTGTGCATCGCAGAGATTTAACTCTTTTTTTTTTTTTTTTTTTTTTATAACAAGGAAGTGAATTATTTTTACTGTTGGAGAATGATTACACCAATATTGAATCATTTCACTGGTAGATAATCATTACAGTACTGAAGAATCATGTCCCTGGCAGAGAAGTGTTTCATCGTTAGATAATTATTCCTACTGTTGGAGAATCATTAGACTGGTACAGAGGTGCTGTATGTCTTTATGAGGGAATCATTAAAATACTAAAGAATCATTTGTACTGTTGGAGGTTTTGTTAAACGACTGGTGAATCATTTCCTCTACTGAAGAGCCGGTACTACACTGGAGAATCACTTCTTGTATTAAAGTCATTACACTATGGAGAAATCATTTCGTATACTGAAGAGTTATGCTACTAGGCTGTCATTTACACTATTAGAATTTGAATTATAATACTGGAGAATCACTTTCAGTCATTTACTCTGCTAAAGAATCATTTGTACAATTAGAGAATCATTTTACTGTGGTATTGAATCTGTTCCCTCAATGTGAATATTTAAAAAAAAAATAAAATCATTTTCATTAATGACTGGTGGAGCGAACACATGCGTTCACTGACCTTTCACGTGGCACCAATTAAACGATTTAGACGATTCAGTTTTTTAGTTCTGTCTTTGCTGAAATGTATTAAGGAAGTATTTTTATAGGATGCGTGGGCTCACACAGCTTCACACAGCCTTGCGCGAGATGTTTTGAAAATATTTGTGTTTGTCTGTCCGCAGTCCACTAGGACCGAGTGCGCACCTGTGGACTGCGGACAGAAAAACACACACGTTCCTGTGGAACAAAAATCGGCGCGTCAGTACCTTCTGCATAGCTCACACAACACGTGGTAATCATCATACTATTAGAGTATAATTGTCACTACTGGAGAAAACTGGGCTCCCGTTCAATCAACAAATGACTGGTGGAGTGAATCGGATTTCGCGTGGCACCAACTGGAATATATGTCACATGTAACTCTAAAACACACACACACCCCAACCGCCAGCTGGGGCTTTAATAGTTATTATATATATTAATTTATTTTCTGAACTGATTAATCAGAATTAGGGTCATGGGGAGCATGGCGCCCATCTCAGCTGACTCTGGGCGAGGGCAGAGTACACCCCGGACAGCGCGACAGGCCATCGCAGGGCAGAAACACAATGATGGCAACCCAATGGCCTACTCTTTACGAAAGTCAGCAGTGGTTCCTACATGCCTCTCACCACAGACAGTGAAAGACATGGCTGGCCTTTGATAACCCATTTAGCTGCCCTGGGGGGATTTTTCTATTTCTAGACCTGAAGTATTTGTTAGGCCTATTATTATTGATATAATTATAATATAAATCGTTATTCTTAATAGATTGTAGATCTATGTACACTTAAACTTGTAGTTGTCGATTACTTGATTAGAACACCTTCATGTTTGATTCTTTGGAACACTGCGTTCTTGAATTGCGGGATATCTAATCATGAAGGAAAATGTTGAAATGCAGCATAAAATTTGGGAATATGATGTTTAACTTTGTAGAAAGAGTACTTTAGATACCTTCTGTGTCATTTTTACATTGTCGGAGACATTTTCCTGGGTTTTGAGTGTGGGATTTAGATAAAAATTAGATGCATCTCCAATTTCCGTGTGCAGGCGCTGATGAGAAACAGGGAATTTTATTTATTTATTTTTTATCCAACCTAATCAACTAGTGGCAGGTTGTCTTCTCATTTACCTTCTTCAGCCTGCATAGGACAATGTCCAACAGCTAGAGGAAGAAAGAAAAAAGCAACAGACCCGAATCTTGTCATTCAGTACCATGAAGCATCATATCAACAATTTTTATTCATCAAAAATGCAACTGCAACAGGCATGTATCAAAAAGTCTGTACGACAAAGCCTTTACAAAATGGCTTGACACTTAAGTCTTCTCCCCAAAATGGCTGTTACAACAAATCTGTAAACAGTTTTTTTAATCAACAGTCTTACAGCACTTACAACAAAAATACAAATCAGCTGAAATGCGGCAAAAAAAAAAAAAAAAAAAAAAAAAAAAGCACCTGCTCTCTTTCAAACTGGAAAGAGATACGCAAAGTAAAATAAAATTAACACAACTGCACCATCTGTACAGAATAACAAAAATAATATACACAAAGCCAAAACATGGAATGTTCAATGTTAAAAATAATAATAATAATAATAATAATTATATCAATTTATCCACCACATGTTTTTCTCCACTTCTCTCATGACAGAAGGCAAAGGGCTGGATGAGAATCAAACGGATATGATGATGCGCTTTAATGAAAATTCAAGCTGGTTTGGTCACTTAGCTTTGTGCATAGATTTAAGGCATCATTTTGAAGCAGTCTTCCGGATGGAGAGCTGGACTGTGGCTGAGACACATTCTGAAAGGGAGTCTAGACCAGGGGTCACCAACCTTTTTGAAACTGAGAGCTTTTCATGGGTCAGACGAAGAGCTACCAGTTTTGATAGGCTCTCCTGAAATTACACATTTGCTCAGTTTGCCTTTAGTTATACATTATCAATAATGATTAATGATACTCCTCTATGTGAAGACACTGATCACGTTAATGATTATCAACAATAAAAATCAAAAATTTATTTTAGACGCAGCTCACTAGTTGTGCTATTTTTAGAACAGGCCTGCGGGCGACTTATGTGGTCCTTGGGGGCGACTTGGTGCCTGCGGGCACCGTGTTGGTGACCCCTGGTCTAGACCTACGTCTGTAGTAGCCAGACGACGGGGAAGGGGACAGCTACCTATAAAAGGCACCTTTCGCTTCCTTTTTCTTCCAGCAGAGTGATGAGCAGGTTTGCAAAACCCTGAGCGAGATCCGTGGAGATTCCAGTCAGCTACATGTCCTGTGTGGCACAAGGCTCAATCCAGGGCTCAGGAGGATAAGTGGGAAGAGTGATCAAGGAAAAGGGAAGAATCAGCAAAGGAATGCTGTCAGAAGGGTAAGGGGTGAGGAAGGCGTGTCAGAGGGTGGAGTGAAGGAGGGAAAGGTTAGGTCAGTAAAGGGAATGATGGGAAGGAAAGGGAAAAGTGGGTGGAGTCAAAGAAGGGGCAGGTCAGAGGGAGGGTCAGAGAGTGGCATCATAGAAGGGGGAGGGAGGGGCAGAGGAAAGAATGATGGAAGAGAAAGGAGGAAATGAGTGGAGTGACAGGACAGAGTGTGTTATAGTGTGCAAGGGAGCATCAGCAACAGGAGTAAGAAAAAAAGGGAAGAATCAGAGGGAGGGCTTAGGTGGAAACGAAGGGGCGGTGGATAGAATGATGGGAACGAAAGAAGGGAGCAGGTGGAGCAACAGAAGAAAAGAAGAGTCAGAGGCTGGAGTGACTGAAATGGAATGGAGCATCAGTGGGCGGAGTGAGAGGGAAAGGGGAGAACAGTGGAGGGAATGGTGAAAGGAAAAGGAGGAGGTCAGAGGAGTAACATTGAGGATTAGGGGAGATAATGGGAGGGGAAAGATAAAGTCAGGGGGCAATACGACGGTGGGAAGATCAGGGAGAAGATCAGAAGGGAAAAGAGGAAAACCAGTCCCTGGTCCTTTCAAAGCAGAAGCAGCTGCATGTCTGAATCATGTGGCACCAGAATCGGGAGTGCAGGGAGAAAAATTTCACAATGGAGCACAAAATGGCGCTTGAATGGCATCTGGCGTTTCAGACTGACTCAAGTGCAGTCCCTTGTTTTTTTTTTTTAGTTATTTCCTTTGTTTTGTTCAGAACATCAGCAGTAACACAACAGTTCAAAACATGTAAAAGTGGTTCTTCACATCTGTGCTTAAAGGCAAAAGGAAAAAAAAAATAAATCACAGAACCAACATGATTCATTTATAACAATGACGACAAAAAAAAAAAAAAAAAGACAATCTGTAAACAGTCTTCGTAGAGGCAGCAAATGACTGGGCTCTTCACATTTGTCTTTTTTCTCTTTCAGTTTTGTACACAAGAAGGAAGATTTGTTTGCAAAATGCGCACACACACACACACACACACACACACACACACACACACACACACACACACACACACACACACACCGTCTCTTGGCGCAGTCGTTAAAAAAACTTGTCGCATGAATACTCTTGGTGTTTGAGCGATTCTGTAAGAGATGGGGGGGAATGGCACTTTTTATCCAGCAGAAGGACTCCATCGGGGTCAGCGTTCCCCAGTCCCCAGCCGAGTTCGATTAACAATGCTCCCCTGGGATAAAACTAAACAAAACATTTAAATAAATAAAATATGACATTAAAAAAAGCGTAAGAGTAAGAAATAAAATCGCAGCAGTAGGTGAATGAGGTATCCATGTATTGCTTTATGTTGAAGGGAAAAAGAAAAGGGTGTTAAAATTAAATAAATTAAATAAATCAGTGGTTGGTTTGAGATGGGAGGTGAGCAAATCAGAAGTGATCGAAGCTTGAGGGCAGGGCAGGGTGAGGCAGTGTCAGGACTCGACGCTTCCCTGAGGTAAGGCTCTGGAGCCGCTGTCCTGTTCGAACTCGGCCTCCTCGGGCTGCAGGGCCTTCCAGCTGGCTTTGTTCAGGCACAGGTGACCCAGCATGGTCTGAGAGAGCTGCGTATCTGAGAAACGAGCCCACTCAGCAAACAGCGGCTCCACAACATACGTCATGAAACCTGCACGGTTACAAATACAGAGGAATCAAGATCGTCAAAATTCATAGATTTAGTCATGTATAATCCTCTTCTCTTTATAAACATTACAAGGGTATTCAGGTCTGAAATTAGAAAACCACAGGGACCAATGAGAGGTAAAGGGATAAATACTGCAAAAAAACAAAAACTTTGTGCTTCATAAAGATGGAAATACAATATTTAAGCGAAATATATAGCTGAGTAATTCAAAACAGGTTATTGAATAAATTATGATGTAAGACTGTGGACCCGGAGTAGACGAACCATGTTATAAAGAATTCTTTTTCTATTCCTTGTTTCGCGAATCGCGATTTCTAAAACCCGGTCTTTACTTGCCAAATAATAATGCACAATACATTTTAAAACTGGAACCCTTTTCTGCAGCAAGCCGGTCATTTCGTTGCCCTCTAATGGCAGCTATTGTAACAACATCATGTACATCCGCGCATGTGTACTTGGCTGTTGGATACAAATGTCTGGCGCATGAGACTATCAGAAGTGATACTATCGACATGTGTGACAGAACTTGTCAATACAGGGTTTGTTTATTTTTCTTATGTTTTCATTTTTATAAAGTTAAGACTTCAGATTTGATTCTACATGCAGACATTCTCCATGCTGAGCTGATGGCAGCAGCATCAAAAGCTACTTTAAGTCCCACCCTCAGAGGCGAGGTGAAAGGGGAGGTCTATGAAAGGATTTTTAGGGCAGCCTCCTTTTTTGAATGTCATGGAAAACGCTGTGACAGTATGTGCCTCTGGTCTGTTTAAAGCAGGAGTTTCAACACAATATACACAACATGAGAAGCAATACATGTACCCCATCAGCTCAGGACCGACTGCTTGCTGTATAAAATTATTAAATGTTTAAATCAAAGCACTAGTTCAGGATTCTTTAAGAATACAAGTGGGGACAAAGTTTAAAAATGTATTTTACCCTTTCTTGTATTCTTGTTCTGTTGTGTTGTTAAAGGAAAAAATAAAATACCTGTTCTTAAAATGAGTTTTCCTCCGTCTCCTGTCTTGGGTTTACATCACAGAAATCCACCAAACAAGGAATAAAAAAAGAATGGCCTTATCTTAAGGGGACTAAGCTGTAAAGTCAGCTCGGGCCTAAAAAAAGACACTTTGTGGTATGTTATTTTTTAATTACCAGATTGTGTTAGTGCTATAATCAGTACCTAAATGTAAACATGGGGGCGGTATTGTGGCGTAACATTGTGGCTTCATAGCAAAAATATTTCTGTGTGGACTTTGCATGTTCCCTTGGTAATTGTTGGGGGTTTCCTCAGGGTACTCAGGTTTCCTGCCACAATCTAAATAATATATGCACATTAGGTCAATTGGCTACTCCAAATTACCTGTAGATATAAACGCAGGTTTCAATGGTTGTCTGTTTCTGTGCTGTGATGAAACAACGCCCAATAGATGAGTTGTACAGAAATAGGATGGACGAATGGGTGAACTTGTGAACACCGCCATTTTATATTCATATTTAAGTTTAGAACTAAACCTAAAGATTATACTGATAAAATCTCATGCGTCAAAAGGCACAGGACACGACATCCTGCCACTCTTAAAGCGTGAACGCCACCCGTGCAAGATATAGCTTATCTGGTTTACTGCTTTATTACCATAGGCATGATAAAGCATTTCAATGGTCTCCACTGCTTATCATACATGTACATGTGCATATCACTCAAACACATGGAACACAGATCCAATATGAGACATCACCTTGTATACTGACCCCAGAGAGTCAGTGCTCACTCCTGTTGCATGTGCCTCACCAAACTACGTTCATTTCATTCACTAAAGGAACAAACCAGGAACTTTCTGGCCGCAAGGTGTGTTGGTTCAGCTCGTCTGTCTCCTGCTGCAGCAACCGCCCTACATGGCAGGCTTATTATTTAGTAACTTTTCCCCTACTAATGGACTTCATCCTGCATTAAACTTTTAAAACATGTTCTCTACCACAATAAGTGGTACGCAAAGATAAGACTGGCTCATCTTTCTTAATAGGAGGTTTAGACTTCCTGTTTGGCTTTGATTCATGGGAGACTTCCATTAAAAGAAAAATACAGGGCATGATAAGCTGACTGTTCCTCATCAGGGTGAAAAAGCGCCCCTGATGTCAGAGCACAAGGCAATGTGTTTATTAAGCAAGCCTGGGGCCTTCTCCCGATGATGTAATGGGAATGATGGAAATGACATTTTTCATTTTCAAAGAAAGAAAGAAAATGTCGATGGTTGTAAAAGCCCTCCCAACATTTCTGTTATCCTTTCATGGTCATGTTCGCGCTGGCATTCTTACCAATCTGAACATCCGCTATAGAGTTTGTGTTGCTGTCACACAGTGGGCTCACTTCAAGTTTGTGCTTTTTCTCAATGTCTCCTAAAAGAAAGGAGTAGGAAAGGTCAAAAGATTACTCTCAGGACAAGCGTCAGCGCTCACACATCATGCCAAGAGAGAGTGGGGGTGTACCTTGGTGGAAGAATTCTTCAGTCACCTTTTCACTCCACTGCTTGCTGAGTTCCCATGGCCTACACGGGTTACAGATATCCGCACACTTCAGAGCCATCTGTACACACACACACACACACACACACACACACACACATACATACACGCACACAAATGAAAACTGAGTTTTTAGAAAGTTTATTACATCGTTGGTTTTAATTTGTGATTCTGCTAATGGATACGATTACCTGCAGGATGAAGTGGCGATGAGAGGCGTTCCCCAGACACAGCTCATCCTGGTCCAGGTGTGTCCTGAACCTGGACAGGTATTCATTCTGCCTGCTGATATCTGTGGCAAGAATCAGAGAGCCCAACTGCCTCTCCATGTTCACACTGATCAGAGAGATCAGTATGTCAATCTACTGCTTGGCATATATGAAATACACCTCTGTAACACAGATGTGTGTGGGGGGGAGGGGGGGAGGTTGGGGGCTTCTCCGGGATACTGACCTGTCCTCGGCGGGAAGATGAGAAAACAGGTGGGTCTCTCGTAGCAAACCCACTGCAGACCGCCAGTGATGGTTCTCCAGAACTGAGGTATTCTATACAGCCACAGACACACACACAGACAGAGCGAGGAACATATTGGATTAATACTAGCAACACAAGGCAATCTGAACATTTTCCCCCACTCATGTGAAAAGAACCGATAAACCTTCCTTCTCCATCAGTTCGTAATTACAAAAACTGCAGCTGACTACACGTAGCGGTGACACGGACCACTACAACTCTGATTGGTCTACTTGCTAGCATAGTATTTCCTCCTCCACATTTCTAGCTCGTTCTCCTCAGCAAAAATCAAAAGCTGCTCCTGGGATACTGTGTTAATATAAATACGTATAGCTTGAGGCTCTGTAGTGCCTGTTGTTCATTATTATGTCCGGTTGAATCGTGCATCTAATCATGTGGCTTTAAACATTGGTTATGTACTGCGAGGCTTCAACTCAATCGTACTGCTGAATACCGAGGTGTTCTTCAGGAAGACTTTCAGCAAGAATTAGTTTATAATGAATTACAATGGTTTTTTTTCTATAATAAATACACAGGACCCAGGTTTCTTCACTTGCTCTTCTTCTGTGGATAAACAACAGCTACATATATAACAGCGCCTCCTTGAAAAGATCATGTATGTGTCTTCCATGTATTATGTGTTGCCTACACTGATCATTTCCACTAGCACTGAAAAATCTTAATATTAAAAAAAGATTGATTTAATACAGACATAAACTAGGAGGTCCACATTAACATTAAGTTCTAAATATTCTGCGAAATCACAGATGTAGGAGGAGTTGCTGATTAATGATGTCACGCTCCATGTGGAGTAATGAAAAAGTCCATGTTTTGGTATGGAAAACCCCAAAAATAAATAATACAAACACCTGAGGTGAATCCGAGTGCAAGGCACCGCCGCCAGGCACAAATGAATTAAGGTGACAAGTACATTTAATCTGAAAGATCTAGGGTTGCAGGTTTTTACTTTAAATTGGCAGTCATTATAATAAAATGTCTCCCCCTAGTGTGTGTCTGCTGAACATTCATTCAGATATGATCCCATATACAGATCAACTCCAAAATGTAATGCCTTGTTACTTGTACCACATCCTACTCTAGGGAAAAAAGAAAAATCTCCGTGCATAAGAGCTACACTGAAAAGAAACTAACTAAATAACAAACATAGGCTTAAAAAAAAAACACCTCATGGTGTAGGTTATAAACATTGTTCTGAAGATTCTGTGAAGGTTTCGCAAAAATCCACTCACATATCTAGGAGTTGCAGATTAACTATGGCAACCAACTCAGGGAGCAATAACAAAGTCTGTGTTTTCTATATTAATATTAATATAATAAATATATTAATGTACTATATTTATCCAGCAAGGGAAATTTGGCTCCGCATTTAACCTATCCGAAGTCAGCACACACACAAACAGTGAGAGCACGCACACACGCGCGCACACACACACACACACACACACACACACTCTCAGAGCAGTGGGCTGCTACACACTGTGGCGCCCAGAGAGCAGCTGGAGGTTGCTTGCTGGTTTGGGAAGCGAACCAGTGACCTTTTGGTCCCAAACCTGCTTCTCTAACCATTGGGCAACAACTGCGTTTATTCTTAGAGCATTTGAAATTATGCGTTAAAAAGTAACCAAGATTAAATGTATCCTGACTCAACAACAACAACAGCCCTTACAGCTCCATTATACCTTTCATAACTTTACAGTTTTACAATTCCTTAAAAGAATGGAGTATTTGAAAGCTTTGGTGTTGCTCTCACCCTGTACAAAGAGGCTAGGTAATGGTTGGTTTTGATGAGGAAAGGCTGATTGACCCCAGGGTGGTCCAGGTCATGAGTGGCTGCCGCCAGCAAGCCCAAGAGGATATCACAGGAAGTGAGGGACTGGGCAAGCTGCACAGAACACACACACGCACACACAATACATTTATGCAAAGAGCCTTTGTGGAGTCTTGAGTTCATCCAGATCTTTTGCAGTGGTTCACCTTGGGCTCCTTCAGGTAACAGTGCATGGCCTGGGTCACATCAGCAGCATGTACAGAGTTATGGTACGGGTTGTGATTGTGGTAATCCTCCTGAACCAGGACTGTGAAGAGCAGAAATACACAGGAATGTGAATTCAGGCAAAGAACAGAGGCGTTCTTAAAAGAGGAGGTGTCGGTCGTGGTGTAAAACTGCAGTACAGCTGTGTAGTCTTTGAGAAAAAACCAGATGTTGTATCAGTCCCCTGAACAAGCACCTATTTTATGAAAGCTATAGGTTTCATAGCAATTCGACTAACTGTGTGATGATCTTTTTAACGTCATATCTGTAGACCAGCAAATAACCACATCCGTTGATAAGATCTATAATAAAAGTATAATCTTTTTATGTCTCTTGGAACAAGTTAGCACCAGCTCTCCACCCTGACACGTAGCTACAGGTGTGCTGTACAATAAAAATAACAAGAACAATCAGAGAGCGCAAACCTCAGCCAAGCTAAAAAAGTAATTTTATAAAAAACTTTTTTGCACAAATACAGGCTAAAATGTATGAGTCTTTTTAGGACAGCAATCTTACTCCATATTAATAAAACATATTTATTTTAAATATGAATCCTCCGGTTTGAGTGTAAAACAAGTCGACGCCCTTTTTGCCCTTCATGCTTATTTGATATGATTTAACAAATCAGGAAGTAAATATCACTTTACTCTGAACTAGAGCTGATACAGGACTAAAGTACAGCATGGAGGGAAACGTCTCTACTGCAGTTTCCTCATACGTTTATACTTACCTAAAAAGCGTCGCACTTTAACCATGTCTAACTGGAAGAGCTCAATTAAGCCGTAATCATTCAGCAGGTATAAAGTCAAGTAGATGAGACTGTTTCCTAAAAATGCAGAGGGAAACACAGACCGTCAGCATGACATATAGAACGGAATAATCCTTTATATGACGCTGGACAGTTTAAACAGAGCTTTAAACCACAGATCATACTATTAATTACCATGGAATACAGCTGAGAGCGAAAGATCATACATATCCAAGGGGAAAACTAAAGTACACTAAATTCATTTAAAGCAACAGTACATGCAGTGTGTCAAATGAGTTTCAAATTGTTTAAAAATCAGTCAGTTTGCAGTTTATAGAGCTTTAAATTAGTCAGAGACCTTAAACAGAAATTTACACCATCAGGAGCACAAATAGGACATAAGGTTTTGTTGTTATACATCTCCATTCAACACACATGCAGACATTTCCCCTCAAGTGAGCATTACAATACAAAACAATGCCCACAGCAGAAGTTAAGAAAATGATATGACTGTACTTTGCTAACACACACCAATGCTGGTGATTATATTGACAAAATTGCAGTTTAAATAAATAAATCAAACACCATGTAGTGGTCACAATCATTCTAAACTTGACACTACCCATGCTGATATTGAAACAACTGTTTGGTACTTCTCTACATCATGGGAGCTTTTACCATCTAATCACAGGTGAGAAGTGCACTCCCCTTAAGTCCCACCCTTAAGTGAGAGCAACTCTTGCATCACATAGTCACGTCCCCTCCTACAGCCCCTCCCCACAATGACATTAAGGTGGATGCAGTTAGTCTCAAAGGTGAGAGTGACGTCAGACTTCAACCTATGAGGATTTTGCGTACTGTACTACAATTCATCAGCATTTCTTTACACACGCTTATTTGTTATTGGAGGTTTAAAGCTGGAGAAAATTTATGCACTTATGTACAACAAAATCAGGAGGAGAAATGCAGTGATAAAAATGAGTACACCGCATGAATTCATTTCTATGACATTTCACACACATTCAGCTTTCACATGCACTTTCATATATAACCAGCAGGGGGAAGTGTTGATCAAAAGCAGAAAGTATGTCTAACTGCACAGTGAGGTTCTTAAAAGACACACACACACACACACACACACACACACACACACAAAATCATAAACCTGTATACTTTTTTTAAGCACTCACCATTCGTCAGCCGGTCAAAGAAGAAAATGTCAAAATTCCAGCTTCCAACCTTTTCCAACATACACTGCAAAAAATATGAGAAATTAAAATCTGAAGAGTAAAAGTGTGATACTGAAATATTACGTCCACAGGAAAATAACCCACATGACCTGGGGAAGACAAATTAAAGATTAACACTATAACACACTTACTTCATTCTGATCTATATGTTCATGGATCTATTTTTCCGAAAAGAAAATTCGACCATATAAATGATTAATGTACTTTTTCTTTTTAAATGTTACAGGATACAGTAAAGAACAGAAGCATTCATGCAGCGCTGACGCGTTATCTCTTAAAATGCAAAGCAGCACTTTGAATATGCTAAGGAGCACGAGATTTGCATGACATTTACACACGCAGAACAAGTCATTAAGTCTACGGTGTACCAGAGTACACAACCAACCCTACTCGTCTGTTACTGATCACATCTTCCTTATATTCATAGAGCATTTAAAAATAAAATCAAAAACAAAAACTAAAGTTTGAACGTTAATATGCCATGACAACTCCTGACTTTTACTAAATGTCTACATGCACGTGCGTGTGTGCGCGCAGGCACACTTGCTACATATTGATGACCAAAATATGTATTTAACCAATAGCGTGAGGACATTTATGGGAAGTGGGGACAAGGTTGGTCCTCATGTCTTCAAAAGGCTATTTAGGAGTCAGGACCTGGTTTTAGGGTTCAGGTTAGAATGAAGTTTAGGTTAGAGTTAGGCATTTAGCTGTGATGGTTAAGATTAACCACAGCTATCATTGTGTAGGGGGTTATGTAGGGGGTTGTAGAAAAATGTTTAAATTCCTCCTTAAATTACTTCTACTATGTAAAGCTGCTTTGTGACAATGTCAACTGTAAAAAGCGCTATACAAATAAAACTGAATTGAACTGAAGATTAGGGTAAGGGGCAGGAAATGCATTATATTAGTGGAAGTCCCCACAAAGATGGAAGTACGGGTTTTGTGTGTGTGTGCGTGTGTGGATGTGATCTGTGATGTGTGTATGGCAGGAATGAAAACACACCCTGGCTTGTCCACAGTAATCTTCATCCAGGATGTGCAGGGGGTTCAGGTGTGGCGCTCCGCGCAACAACCGAGACGACAGAAGGTGACGCTGGAAACTAAAAAGCCTGCGGATCCTCTGGGCTGGAATCGATCCCGCTGACTCGGCACGGGCTGAGAGACACACACACACACACACACACAAAATCACCACAGCAAATACAATACACAGAATCAGGATAGTTAAAGGGACATTGTTGGGCTGTTATGTTCATTTAACAAGAAATCAAAAGAAGCCTAGCTTTGTTCACTTTTTTAAAAATGTAAGTTTATTTTCTATTTATTGCTTGTGCCTACTTATTTTGTTTAAAGACATCCATTTTTATACATTTGCAACAGCCGGGATTGAGTCCCTTTAAAAAAAATTATCAAGAATAATTTGCGGGACACAAATGTGTGTAATTAGTACAGTCAAAAACTTCAACAACAAAAAATTAACCCGTAAACCTTTTTCTCCCTAAACTGGTTTGTAATGGAAGTCTGAGAACACTTGGTGGATTGTCTTTAAGGTTTCCAGTAAACACATACATGTTCAGTATTTGTAAATAAAGCTGTATTTCTTTATTCAGTTATCATGCATTCTTCCTCTAACTGTCTGAAAATGATGAGGGCTTCCCCGCCCACCTCTGATTACAAGACTGTCAGATTGGGTTTTGTTTTTTTTAAATAAAAAAATTTAATGACCTAGAGAAGTACCACAGTTAGCAGAGGCCTTGCAGGGTTCAGGATGATTTTAACCACTAGATGGCGCTTTGAGCCATTTCATCCCAAATTGTCAATTTTGACTGTATAAAAATGCAAATTTTGTCAACATGCAGTGTTTCATCCCTGTACAGTTATGTAATTTAGTTTAAACACCAGAACTACTTTTTGCTATTCTGCTCCAATGGTGGAGAATTGGATAAGGCATACAGGTGCATTTGTATAGTAAAGTCACAGATTTAAAGTTTGATGACTTACTAAACAACTGCCAACTACTTCCATTACAAACTAACCGTTTTTGTTTGTTTGTTTGTTTCCAGTTTTCTCCCTCAAAACAGGAAGCATGTTAAAATTCTTGTCTATAATTCAGACACAGACGCTACAGAAATCATGTAAAGATTAAATAAGCCTCCCATGTTTTTTAAATTTAGAAATCAACTCCTTGTCCAAGCGGAGATTTAAAATGCTTGGAGAAATACTTTCTCTCGTGTTCGGCTTCCTGTCATTCCACTGTGACAGATCTGATGTCATTCAGAAGCCTGAGGCGTAAAGTTTCTCACAGAGGGAAGGAACAGGTCATAAACCAGTGTTGCTGTAAATAACCTGCAGCAGCCCCGTGTGCTTTGTGGATTAAGGTAAACGAGGGAGGTGATTGATTAACACTGCATTGTTATACAGATTGAAATGCACTTGTTATTGCCAGAGGTGCTGACGCAGCGACTCGCTCCTAACCGCCACTGCCAGGTAAAAAAGTTCACCTCCTGCCTGACGAGCACGTACCACGGCCATGACCTGGAATGGATCGGGTAGAAAATAATAAAGTCAGCAACTGTCAGGGCCGCAGTTTAACATGGAAGAGAAAGTCCAGTCTTGGGGTTTAATCATGGAAAAATAAAACGCCAACAAGAGTGTATAAATGTCAGGAACGCTTTGGTTTGATTGACTGTTATTAACTTTACACAAAAAGATATGAACAGAGTTTGATTTTTTTTTTCCCCGATTTTGGAGATGATCTAATTGTGGATCCAGGAATTTTTAAAAGATTCTTTAACACAAGTGTCATTTTACAGCAGGCCCAGCAGGGAGTGCTGTGTACTTTGCTATTTTGTCGGCTTGGCAGATGTTTGGGTTTGCCAATTTATTTACATTTATTTTCTTGTTTGAGTTTTACTGCACAAAGAGAGTGCTCACAATGTGAAGACATAACAGTGATATTGTCCTATAATAAAAAATTTCAGCTAACACTTGGATTTACCATTTTATTATAACATTTGCATTACAGAATGCCGAAAAATCATGTGGGAATCATTATGTCGTCCATATAAGTATGACTACTGTATATCCTGCATGAACACAAAGAAAAGATTCAAACTCGCTTCTCGCTTTGTCACTTGATAATGTGAGTGGGAAGTAAGGTGGAAATAAAGCCACCCATGTTGAAAAAGTGCCATTAGTTAAGGGTCTTTAGTTTAGTGTACAAGTAAATGGATAAATATACAGTTTAAAACATAGTAGAATTGTTTGGATGCAGTGAGAACTTGTACAATGTAGCAGGAGCGCAGTAGAACCCGATAAGGATGTTGTATGGTCTCCAAGGACATGGTCAAACTTTGGAGATGAAAAAAAAACAGTACAGATGTGGTCAAATCAGGACACGGTATTGACTTAATGAAGATAAAGTGGCAATGGCATTGATGTAGTAACAACGTAACCAAAATCTGGTAGGAACTTCATTGGCATAATACAAGTGCAGCGTGGACTTGTTGAATATAGACGTGGACCCAAAACTTGCAGAATTAATGAAAAAAGTGGCATGTAGTGGTATTTATAAGGAGAGGACAGAATCAGCGAGAATGCCTTACGGGCGTAGTGCGATTTGATTGGTAGTAGTAGTAATAACACAATGGACAGGTTGCACGTGTGTTCATGGCAACCATAAGAAATTAGTGGGAACCTGAACCTGGCATGGACGTGGTAAGGATGTATATAACTTGGAAACTGCACATTTTTTCCATTTTGACCACACCCCCCACAGCATCCATCAAAATTCCCATGATTTGCTTCTGAGTGTGATGAAGGACTCAGTGAGTTGGTGTGCATGGATACAGAGAGTTTAATATAAAGTAGTGCTCAGTACTCTGTGTGGTACTTACAGTGTAAGGTGCGGAAATCGACGCCTAGGTATGGGTGTGAGCCTCTTCGTTCTGGTTCAAATCCTACCTGGCTCCTCACTCTCACATCTCCTAGAAGGCATCAACACAAAGTCCCTCAAGAGGTTTGTTAGATCACAGATTAAGGTCTAGTCTGGTGCTGGACACACACACACACACACACACACACACACACACACACGCACGCGCGCGCGCACACAACGTGGAAAGAAGGGCGAGGAAAGAGAGAGCATGCAGCTCCATGCCGGGAGGAGAGAGGCATTAGTATTCAGACTGGCACAAGCAAGCTAAACTTAAGGAAAGAAAGGCAAGCTTGTGCCTCAGCCCAAGTCGGAATGAAGGGTGGGTGAGGTGAAGGGTGGGCAAGGAGGGAGGTTGAGGGTGCTGAAGGGGTTTGGAGTCAGAGGGACATCAATGAGGTTGGCTCAAGCTCTTGAGTCACATCTGTTAAATTCTCATTCAATAGGCCCTTTCATGAGACTGAGTGTTGGAGACAGAAGAAGGGAAAAACATAAAGGAAAATAGAACAAAAGAAATTACTCAAAACAAAAAAAGCTTGCACAGAATTCTATTGAGTAATGGCAGCCTCCAACAGATCAAGTCACTAATGATTGGTGTACAATGTGCAATAAACAAGTGAATAAATATAAACAAATTAATAAGTAAATCAGTAAATAAAGAAACAGCCTCCCACCAGTACATTTACTTACTTGAAAACAGCTGTTTGAATATTACACAAGCCCCTATCAAAATACCAAAACTGTGAATTACAATTACATAAAACACTATCTTTATAATAAAAAAAAAGCAAGAACGAAAAAGAAATAATCATTCAACCAAAAGGCAGACATAAAGAAGTAAAAAATTTTAAAGCATTCAAAAGACAGGAAAAAAAAAAAATGTATAAAAGTGTAACAGAACGCATCACGCATGCAATCAGGAAGTACCACACATGAGAACCCAGACTGAAGCTCATCGAGCATGCAGGAGGAGGAGGAGGGAAAGCCGCTGAGGTTGGAGAAGCGAGGGGCAGGAGGGAAGTGTTGGGGAACGGGAAGGGGAATGGGCGGTGTTTAAAAAAAAAATTATTTTATTTTTTTTAAATCTCCCTAACACTAAAACCACAGCAGCTTTTTCTCAGTCTAAACTCCTCGGTTTCTTTAGCAGCAGCATGACCTTTGACCTCAGCAGCTCGATCTCTGTAACTTCTCCACGCAATGATGATTATTAACAGCGTTATGTGAGAATGCCACCGCCTGCTTTCTCGAGCGCCGACACTGCATGCTTTAGCCGAGCGGATGGGGAGGGGGTGGCGGTGGAGAGAGGAGCAAATAACTGGACGCTCTTGTTTACTCTTGGACTGTTTTATCGGTCACGGCTCAAAATAAAAAGTAGCAGGTCAGGGTGAGGTGGCTGTTTTTTTTGGCTATGGGCTTCGGAAAGTAGCGCTTATCAAAGCTTTTAAAAATTTCACTGCACATTTGCACAACCTTCAGCGCTGATGTTTGTGTAGCCGAGAATTACTGCTCGTAAATTTAACAGTTGTGTTGAAAAAATAAAAAAAATGGCTGGAATTTTAAATAAAGTGGAAAGGGAAAGAAAATATTCTTTCAAAATATTCGTTCATGCACATGCTCATTAAAGTCAAAAGAAATCCTAAAATATGTTACTGCGAATAAAAACAGATATTAATAAAGTTTAAGGGGATCTGCCAAACTTTTCAATGTAATCTCCAGCTACTGCACTATAGTGTGTGTGTGTGTGTGTGTGTGTGTGTGTGTGTGTGATTACCACAGACAAGAATTAAAAGTGTTCTCAAGCATCAAGAAAAAAATGTGTTAAATTACATCAATAAACATTTAAAATGTTTTTTTTTCTTGAACTTTTAAATTAAAAACATTTGTCATTATGCCAATACACACCAACATGGCCAAAAATATGTGAAAAAAATCAAGAGCTAGATTAGACAATGGAACTGAATATATATGTGTGTGTGTGTGTGTGTATATATATATATGTGTGTGTGTGTGTGTGTGTGTGTGTGTGTGTGTATGAGAGTGTGTGTATTAGAGTGTGTGTGTATGAGAGTGTATGTG
>JAQMYF010000025.1:9913930-9935385 GCA_030014195.1 Neosilurus mollespiculum | reverse complement strand
TGTTTCGGGCATGTCCAACCGGGAAGAGACCCCGGGGTCGACCCAGAACACGCTGGAGGGACTACGTCTCTCGGCTGATCTGGAAACGCATGGATGCCCCCCCCCGCCCGAGAAGAGCTGGAGGAAGTGGGTGGGGAGAGGGACGTCTGGACCTCACTGCTTAGGCTACAGCCCCCGTGACCCCACCCCGGAACAAGCGGAAGATGATGACAATAATAATAATAATAATAATAATAATAACAACCACCACCATTTTTTAATTCCAAGAAAAATTTTTCCCTGTGTACGTATTCCAAAGAGTCCAGGAACCCAGTTGTTGTTTTTTTAAACCTTTTGCCGTTTAGGTCACACCCACTCAACATTTATATCCAAATGCTGATGTTTAGAGCTCTAAACAAATAGTCACTGTTACACCCCAACTTTCTGGAGAGTCCAACATTGTGCTTCACATTATGAGTAAAGTTTGCATGAACACGATTTAGAGAGGTGAAAAAAGTTTTGGGGGGAAAAGGGGTAGAAGTTCTTATCTACGTTAATCATGTATAAAAATTAGAGCTCTCCTGGATAAAGATTAGAGACCAGAGAATGCAGATGTCTCTGTTCAACGTTGCTGTAGCCTTGTGTAACAGGAAGTAAAGTATGAGCCACTCCAATTTCTCACCCTCAAGCCGCTCAAAGAGGTCAAAAGGTCAGGGAAAATCTGGGGGGTATCTATGTTAATTAGATTTACTGTAGTCAAATCACATCAAATTTCAAAAGGCAAGATCCTGAGGGGACCTAAACCCTCCTACTGATGAGATTATCTGAGGCTGTGTGATTGACGGGGCAGGTATCCAGTACACACTGCACAGTGTAATCAGAGACAGAGCTACAGTGTTTCCTGGTTTGTTTTAGTGTGTGTATGTGTGTGTTAGGTATAAAATGTTGCTTACCTAGCATACGAATATACAGAGCAGTTTGATCAGAACTGTCGTAGGAGATTGCGCCACGTCTCTGTGCAGGAAAAAAGAGGTTTGAGGCAGAATTTAAATAAAATGCATTGCTAGGATTAAATACATAAAAGGTACAACTGGCAATAAAAAAAAGGCTGTTTTAAAATGTGTAATGCAAAAGAATGTGATGGGGAAAGAAAACATTTTTAGACTGGTTTAGATTAAGATTGTGGTTTAACAGCTCAAATAAATACTTTTAAACATACACAGCCCCTCCATGAAGATTTTTCTCAAAGTTCACGTATCCAAAACACAGACTTAGGACAAAATTGGTCTGATGTTGGCGGTCCATGTCAAGTTTTTTAACTAGGAAAAACAGAGTTTATCATGCCATGATGCATAAAAAAAACAAAAAAAAACCAACTGACAGCACCTTTAATAACGAGCACAATAAACATACCAAACACACAAGCACTTCTAGGCAAATTCATTCAACTTCATATGTAACTGACTGATGCTCTGATCTGACTTTATGAGTCATGTGACTGATGCAGCCAGATGCCGGAACATAAACAAACATTTGTTGTTTTCCTGAAGTACATGTGAGGTGTTGACTGTCAGTGGGAAAGCAAGGTTGTACTACTATAGAAGTGTTAAACAGCCAAAGACTGGACCATTCCTCACCGATACTGATCCAGCATGCGCACACACACACACAAAGTTCTGAATTAGGCACGCCTCATCTCTCCTGTTTAATCTTCTCGTCCATTTCCTGCCGCTACACTAAGCTGCAGGCTGATTAACACACAAACACAAACTCACACCTCATCTCATGAAGTGAACGTGTTATAAAAGCTCTGGTTATTAAGCAAGACTGTCCAATAAATAAATATACAAATAAAGCAACCTTCCCCATCCAAAATCATCCTTCCTAGCTATTCCTATAAAACTTAGAGCACCCTATAATCTAAAACCTATTACATATTAGCAATACCTTTTGAAAAAGAAGAAAAGAAACAAAAAGATCAGGACATTCTTTTTCTCACGCAAACATTTCTCAGTTGAATCAATGAACAAAAATAATTGTATTAAAAAAATAAAAATAAAAGATCCTGAGCCACACTTTAAATTGCTCTTCATTAGTTCTCTCTTGACTTGATGCCCAATTAAATAAAAAAATATATATAATAATAAAGATAAAAAATAATAAATTATATATATATATATATATGCTTATTATTATATATATAGTAGTAATAAAAAAAATACTATAAAAACAATAATAAAAATAATAAACTGTAATGGATGATAGTAATAGAAATATAATAATAAAAATTAAAAGCAATAATAATAATGTCAATAATGTCATTTGGTGGTTAATAATGTATGAGATGTCTTGATAAAATGATCCCTTCATAGTGATTTAGCAATTTGCCTTCTAGACGTTGCTGCACTTAAACCCACCTGACAATTAACTAAGTGTAAATGTAACATTCAAATCAAAGAACTGTTTAAAAAAAATCAAGCTACAAACTACTCAGAAATCTTTCTGCAGGAGGGAAGGAGACGAGGCTGAAAAGCTTAAGACCTGGCTCGTCTTGTGCTGCCTTTTCTTCTTTCTCGCTCTTTTACACACACACACACACACACACACACACACACACACACACACACACACACACACACACACACACACACACACAGAGTACAGCTTTTAGATGGCTGGACATGGTGTCCCCAGATGGCACACAATTCAGTGTTTGACGTCAATGGACAACCAATTTGCATACTTGATTTTTAGCCATTATCAGTCCTGCTCTCCCTTCAAACTCCTCAAACGCAATTATTGAATAATTTAAAAGACGTATTTTTTTCCTGGCAAAGCTGCAAAAATAAATAAATAAATAAAAATGTGCGCGCGCGTGTGTCTGTGTGTGCGTGTGCATTATTCGCTAATTCCTGATATAAAAGTTAACCCCACAGACGACAGTTTGAGGTGTGCCCACACCTAGACTCAATCCAGGCACCCTGCAATAATGACGTGTGACCTGCTCAGGGACATGACAACACACTTGCTACGGGCAGACATGAAGCAACGAGCACACTGTCTGTTGAGTCATTTCGCCGTCCACGAGCACCATGTTTACACACATCACTCGGCATTCGGCTTGGCATGTGAGTAAATCACAAGCAGGGGGTGCTGAGAGGAGCGTGCCCATATGGCACGGGTGTTACCAAAGGCTGGTATAACCCCGAAGAGAGCAGAATAACATCACCTGCTTTAGCATGAACACGCTCAGTGGGCCTTCGACTGACTCATGAGGACACACCTGTGACTTCACAGAGATTTTGGAAAACCAATATAATTCCTCACTCTCGCTCTTTCTTGGCAAGACTACAGGCCTTCTGTACAACCCTCAAAAGAAAAGAAAAAAAGAAGCAGTACAAAAGAAAAGCATGATCAGAACCATTTATAAACTTCATGAGGAATTTCAGCCCCGCTTTGAGGACTCTATTTGAACAGGTTTAACTCGGCACAGACACATGCCAACTACTACACAACAGCGAGGTGTGAACCGAGTTAAAGGCTCTTGTGAGTTTTCACGGACGCGCCGGAGCCAAAAGACAAAGTACAGACATGTAGCCTGAACATCTGCTATGTTACAGTCAGCAAATAAAGAATGATAAGATCATAATCAGTGATAGCACAGTCTGATGAAGCAGAGTTTAAAAAGTCTCCACCCTGAATGTTTTTTTCTTTTGTAATTCCTAACCAGGGAACAACATATAAAACATTAGTGAGGTTCTGTACATGCTAATACCATTAAAATAGTCTTTTGTCGGTCTTCTGCATTAAAACACAGGAAATGAGGAACGTCACAGAAGACAAAGGTCATGTGAGACGAGCCGTGTTGATCAGCACACACAATGCTTTATACATCTTATCTACAATTTACAAGCATGATCCAGGTGCAGATAAGCAGTTACACAGGAAGTGGTACTTCACTAAATGATCATTAAAATTTTGGATGGCTCTGCATGCTTCCAATTGTGCATGGTGACATCACTGGGACGTTAAACTGAAAACGCACACTTCAGCAACAAACCTTGCATGAAATAAACCCCATCAGGATGCACCATTTGGGAAAATATGGTGTAATAAAGTGAAGCATTTTCCCTGTAATACTGTAGCAAATGCTTTAAGTAAGCTTTGTATACCAAAGTCTACCAAAACTGACTGCAATTCAACTAGAGGGCGCTCTTGAGTTTGTGTTCTCAATGAACAGAAGTGAAGTGTGCAAACAATTATATCTTCTTCTTGACAAAAATGAGCTTCATTTATTTTAGTTTTTGCTAATATGGTATTGATTATGTACCACAATTAAAAAAAATAAGTACTAAATGCCTTTGTTTTTCTTACAGCAAAAACATAAGAAATTTTGCCTATAAAACTCTAGCATAATTGCTAACCTGATGCATACATTTTTAGAATGGCAGAAATATTAAATGGGTAAAAAAAAAAAAAAAAAGAAAAGAAAAGAAAAGAAAAGAAAAAGAAAATAATCAGTAATTCACTGTAGGAAAAATGAAAAGGCATTAGCCTTTTGCCAGACATGCCCCTATCCATGGTGTAAATGATCACACATGCTCATCATCTTATTCACTCACTCATTTGCCGAACTGCTTGATCTTGGATCCTATTAGGGTCATGGAGAGGACAGAGCCTATCTCAGCCAACACTGGGCAAAGACAGGGTACACCCTGAACAGCTTGCCTGACCGTCATAGAGCCAACGCACAACCATTCACACTCAAACTCATACCTAGGGGCAATCTGGAACAGATAATTAGCCTAATGTGCATGTCTTTGGACTATGGGAGGAAACCCACCAGAGTACCTGGAGGAAAACCTCACAAGCACAGGGAGAACATTCAAACTTCACACAGAAACTCCCTTGCTGAGCCCGCGACTTCTTGCAGTGAGGTGGACATGCTAACCACTTTGCCGCCCATGGACAGACTCTCATTCTCTTTATTTCATCGATCCAGAGAGCCTAAATCATTTCATCTGGATATCCGTTATTAATACAGATGCATATGGAACACAAACTGGCAACACAAAGTTACCAAAAGTTTATTCATGGTTAGCTTCAAGAAGATAATTTGTCTGGTTCATCACAACAGTCAGCAGAGGAGGGCAAGTTTAAAACATATTATTTGAGACTAAATCCATCTTAATATTTTGGTAGTGTACAAGTTCAGCGATGAACAGATGGCTTTAGCACAAATTCCAGTAGCTAGATGACTGGATGCCGTTAAAACTGAAAAAAGGTTGATAGATTATGAGGTTACGTCGTTTCCGCAGGTCTAGTTTTAATAGCAATGGCTAGAAGTGGTGAAGTTCAAAAAAGTTTAAATAAGCTGCTCGAACCACAACCTCTTCCAGGCATTCTGTCGTTCAAATGTAGAAAGACCATCTTACTTTATGGTACAAGTTTTTCAATTAGACACTGTACACAGAAAGAAAGCTTGGATGAGAAAATGGACACAGAATTAAGTCTGTTAAGTCATTTAAATACATGGAGATGGGCAGTGCTAAAAATGGTGTGACAGCTAGTCAGCAGGGGTACTAGACTTCCAGCGACTTCACACTGAAGACCTGATCAGTAGGACATCCATGGGGAAAACATGTACAGTCCATGATAGGAAGAATCTAATACGGTGTAAATTTCCTGCGAAAGAGCTGTTACTACAGAAAATATTATTACGCATAAACCTTAATTGCATTACTGCACTATTATAAGTAATTATATTTAACTTCTGCAGTATAACCAGTTAACAATTTTAAAAATCATGAATAAAAACACGTAAACCCCTTACTTTAGTCTGATTAACATATTAGTCCATCTGATCTACGCATGCTGTTTAAAAATTCTAAATGACGGCAAAGACTTTTGGAACTGCAATTTCTCGATATTAATCAAAGGATCCTTCAAGACAGATCAGACTTTGACAACATAGCAGATATGCGGCCCCTGCAGGTGAGGGTTCCAGGATGCACTTTTTAGGCCGAATTTGGAAAAATAAGCATGAGTTCTACTGTAATCGGTTTACTCTTAGTAAGGCATAGCTATTCCTTCATCCAAGGTGACTGTTAAGGCTGGATCTGGGATGAGAGGAGCGAACACTCACACGGAGTGTTGGGATTAAGACCGAGATAAGATCGAGAAGGGGATCCTGTTTGATCGGCTGTACCACGCAGCGAGAGAATCCTTGAGTACAAACGTTCCGAAGGAGGGCAGAGTCACGCAGATGTTAAGCACACTATTAGGACATGCTAGCTGTAATATTTCGTTCACGCCTCTCATACACAGAACATTGTTTTACTCAAAAAGTGCTAAATGCTACATTTCGATCGAAAACCTACCTTGGGGAAAATCCATCTGATGAGAAATGCAATTACAGACCAGATTAGAGCTATTCCCATTGGACCTTGAGGGCACGGATGATCATAGTCTCGGTCTCCAAGAGTGGGTGTATGTTACTATGCGTGTCAGAATGTGGGCGTTCGTGTGTGTGTGTGTGTGTCAGAGACTCAAGCTTAAGGCCCAGACAGCATGCCGAGTGCTGAGCTTAATGCAGCTGTCTTAGCCATGCTGCCGTCACCTGACCACACAATCATGGGGCAGGCGCCATGGAGAGACACAGACATACACAAACCAGCTGTCCATGATGGCCATGAACGCCTCTCATAAACTCCACCTCCAACACGCATACACTCACACCCCTCCATCCCCACATCCTCCAAGTGAAAACAAATCAGAGCAGCACGTCCTTTGATGCAAGCAGAAGGAGGGGCTTAGAGGGACTGAGCATGCTTTACTCTCCTTATCAGCGCAGCTCAAGTGCACACTGTAAACTCCATCTACTAAATAATGCACTACCCCGACCTCCACCGCCCTAATGAATGATTAGGACACAGTGATTTACTTTCCATTATTCTTGCCTTTTTTTCACCTTTTTTTTTTCTTTAACAACTACATAACCCAGTTTCTAACCCCCACACCTCCCACCTCCAAAAAAAAAGCAGATTTTTTTTTTGTGAAGGCTTCAATAATGAATAAAACAACAGGTCGTATTACAGACAAAAATCTTTATGAAAATCCATCAATTCTTAAAAATAAAAAAATACATTCATTCCAAATTTTGTTGCTTTTCATCTAATAAGTCTAGAATGAGTGGAAGAACCGACCAGGTAGCTTACGCAGTTAGCTGAGAATGGAGTCTCCCTGCACACCACTCATAATTCCCTAGCAACCAGCATCAGGTGGCACTGAGGACTGTAAGCCTGATCCTCGCAGCGGGAAAAATTTATTTGCAGATAAAGTGGTGGAAAAAAATCAGGATGAAAGTATTTGATGGTAAGAACATGTGTAAAAAAAAAACGTGCACGCACATTCTTACCATCAAATTCTTTCATTCAAATTATTTTTGCTTTTCATTGAATTAGGCTACAATGAACTGAAGAGCTGGCCGGCTACTGTTAGCAGTTAGCTTAGCACGAGATGTGACCGCTTCTATTTTTGATTTGACGTAGCTAATAATGGTATATGGGGTGATATCCTTCTATCAACAGATCCAAAAACACAATTGCCAGGGTTTTTTTTATGCTCCAGCACATCTCCTAACTACCTGAACTACCAGTCCACCGAGGGACCAGTGAATAACCTATAGTTATATTCTCTACCCATAAGCATGGCTGGACCCATGTTAATGTGTTAGTAACAAGTTAACATGGCAAGATGTTTGTGCTGGGTTTGACTGTAACACTCAATGTTTACATGATACATGTTCCGAGACCTGCTATGTTGAATCAGGCGGATTCTAATTGATGCACCTGATACATGGGCTAGGGCTGTAGTGCACTATGTTCACTCTATTACTGCATACCCTATTTAGGGTGTTTATAGAGGGAGCCAATTGAGATTTGGAAGTCACCTCTAAAAATGACCCTGGTGTCTTTTTTTTTTGTTTTTTTTTTTAAGCTATTTGCTTAAAAAAAGTTAAGTTAAGCTATTTGCATGCGTCAAAGGAAGCTAATGAAGTCTGATAAGGTTCTAAACGCTTTGGGATGTTGGCTGTAGAATGTAAACATGTTTATTTATTTAGAAACGTGCAGTGGACTTTTTCTGTTTGTAAAGAAGTAAAAATAGTGTGGAATTAATTAAAAAAGTCCCAGTTTGATGAAGCCTGTCAAAGAAGTGCTGGTGTATATATACACACTCCCGTAAATGTACCTGCTGATTACCAAATCTACGCAATTTTCTCATGGTTCACAGATATCATCATGTGTTAAAAAAGCCACACAACTTATAAAAAAAATTTTAAAAAATCATCATGAGAGCTTGTAAGGCCCACTTTATGTCCATATTTTAAGTAGATCCAGAAATTACCTTTCCTTTAACTTGCTATTCAATTACATTAAACAGGGAGCCTGGAACAGGAACTCAGAATACTTTTTCCTTCACTAAACAAAATATTTAATGTGAAATGAAGCATGTTTACATAAACGTAAATAAAAGTGTTCAAAAGTTATAAACCCTTCCTACTTTACTGTAATCCACACTCCAACCTAAACTAACCAGGGATATTCCAGCCGTAGCCTAATGGTTTGAGAAGCGTGTTTGGGACCGAAAAGTCGGTGGTTCAATTCCTGAACCAGCAGGAAAAATGTGTGGCGGTGGGGGAGTGAGCTGCACCTTCCCTTCCTCCACCTTCATGACTGAAGTGCCCTTGAGCAAGGCACCTAACCGCCAACTGCTCTCTGGGTGCCCCAATGTGTGTGGCAGCCCACTGCTCTGTATCTGTGTGTTCACTGTTTACATGTGTGTGTGCTCACTCGGCTATAATTTCCCATGTGGGATTAATACAGTATAGCAAACAAAAATAAAATAAAAATAGACAACCATGTTAAGTTGTTACTGATACACATTATCATTGGTCAAGCCATGCTTTTGGGAGAGAGAATATGTTAGAATATGTAAACCTCTTAAAATAATTTAAAATATAATCACCACAACCTGGAGAGTGAGTTTATGCTTTTTATTCTGAAAACCCTGAAAACTGCAATGCAAACCTCAGCATTTTCTATACAAAGATTTATGAACATTTGAGATATTATGAGATATAATAGAGATATATTATGATAATATAACAATGGGATTATACATAAATGTTTATATAATTTATTTAGGCTATATAGTGTACATTTAAATATATTCTCGGTAAAACCAAGTGTGAGGAGTACCAAATGATGAGAGCTTTATTTTTGGAATCACTGTCATTTTGGATTTGGTTGTGAGGCAAAACTGTGGCTGTCGTGACTGCTCTGATTTTAAATGAAATATCCATTGTTAAACCAAACCAAGTATGCGTTATGTTCAAATCCATTTCCCAGTCCCATTCTTGGCCTTGCAAACACCTTGTTTTTTGAGAACAGGTGTGCAATCAAACGCTCTCCCGCGGCCTAAATTAGGCCTGGCGTAGCACTGACATCACCACATATGTCTGTGGAGGAGAGTTTCCACAAATAGACTCGCAGCACGTTAGGCGAACTGAACACCGCACCACGGGCGCTACAACATACACAAGACACCTCACTGTTTCTCACATGACTTTCCACACGATGCGGACTTATTTAAAGGGTGTGATTTTAACTGTGACTTTTACTGTCTGGAAATAATCTACACATGAGCCCTGAGTATGAACACACCCCCACATAAGTTCTTACTTGGACTTGATCTTGGTTGAACATGCAAACTTATCTCTGTATGTTCACATGGTCAGATATTTAAATACACACACACACACACACACAAGGAGGCGGCTGCTGAAGACGTGGGTGGGCGAGAAAAAAAACCTGCGGTTTGAGGATCCAGAGATGAAGCACGCAGCTGCTGATTCCCAATCCAAACACAGGAAATGTGAAGATGTTGCGTGTGACCACGTGTCCCTGGGGGGTGAAGGAGGAAACTCAGATGTCGGTCATCAGAGGAGATACACTTCCGTTAGGACCATTTCATCAGTTACAAGTTATATGCAAGCAGCTTGATAACGTTCAAACTTTAAACGTTATCTTGCGACTTGCTGCAACTGTGTCGTTGGTCACGCCCACTGCAATTCAAAAATCATGATCTTGATATTAAGGAGCGCGCGGCACAATTATATGAAGGTTGAGCTGTTGACAGAAACCCTCCCAGAATTCCATGGGTGACTCAATGGAAGTGGTAAGCATGCGCTGCAATTTTTAGAGTTCCCGCAATCGTCGCCACCACCTTCCACGCAGGAATAAATGGGCCTGGAGAGATAAAGAACACGGATACAAGCGGACTATATAGACTTGCACTCCACTTCTCTATGAGAATTTCTAGTTATATTTATATTTACGCTCTCACGCTGTTATGGAAAAATATAAATCAGCACATGGTGATGTAATGACCTTCCCAAAGGGTTTTATTCCTCATATACATGTCAGTGATTGGTCATCGATAGCAGTTTTATTCATGACAGAATAACTTCATACTCAATCCATTTATCGTTATCTTTAGTGTTGTGGAATCTAAAACACAAGTAAGCTCTTCTGTTATCACTTACACTTACTCATTTATACATGCTACATAGCAACCGTCACTGCTGCACTTTCTCTTAAAGCTTAAAACAAAATTAAATATAGCTTGTACGCATATAGAAGCCAAAACAAAACATTTGGTGACTTTTGTTGAAGGAAAATGGAAAGTTTCATGCTTTACTTCCGACTGTTACTGGAGACTTGTCCTTAAATACCAAATAAATGTCTTTCAAGAAAAAAAAAAAACAAAATGCACTAAAGGTGAGGTGGATATCACTGAATAGTGCCTGATGGGAACAAAGGTTTTTAAACACATTATTAAACACATTTTTAAACACATTTTTTAAGTGTGATACTGTTTACACATTGTAACATCTTTTGAAACCTGTTGAAAGATTAAATGATGTGATTTTTACCGTAAAAGGCCATGTTGCACAGCTTTCTTCATACTTTTTGCGACAGGATTTTGTTTATATTATAATTAGAGTTTTTGTCTGCAGTTGATTCAAGCATTATCCCAAGTTTTCAAGATGAATATCACGAGCTAGCAAACCAGTTAGTTTGCAGCATTCACATGTACTACATACTAACAACAATATTATACATTTTGCTCATTAGAGCTTTTAAATCTTAATGTTTAGTGTAAGATTTCTGGAATTTATTTTTCTACTGCTACAGAATTCCGAGTGAATATGCCACGTTGCTATAAAAAATAACAAACATGGGCAAATATTCTGATAAAATAAGCCATCTTGGGTTTCTGCTTCTGTCATGGTCTGTGTAGTAATATATCAGTTGTAATTATCAAGTATTATTTGGTGAAATAAATTCATTGTGAGGAACAGCTTAAAAAAAGATGAATTTTAACCTGATGACCAAAAGAGTTGTTGTTTTTATCTGTACGGTGACCTTGAGTGCCAAGAAAGGTGCCTTTAAACAAAAATGTATTATTATTACGTACACTGTTACCGGAGTGTCTGGTGTATAAACATATATTTTTTTAAATATCCAAAATGGGTTTGAGTTTCAACAGTTTCAACAGTTTCGAGACATAATTACTGATCTTTTCAATAAATTAATTATTATGTGCAAGAAATGTTTTGTAAAATTACTAAAAGAATTTTTTCTTTCATGGAAACTTTCTCATCTGTACACTGCAAATTATTTGGTTCTTACCAAGATAACAAAATTAAACTTAGAAGTTTTTTTCTTGCAGCATGGACAGATAATTTCACTTGGATGGATTACCCTGAAAAATTCAAAAACTGATTTATTACAAAAATAAAAATAGGAGGTGAACAATAGTCTGATGTAAATAAGATTCTGTAAAAGTTTGGCTGAAATAAGTGGACTGGTTCAGGACTAGTTGAATATTAGAAGTAAGGGCGACAACAGACGATGACACAAGACAACACATGATCCCTATGTGTAATAATTACTGTTTTTAAGCTTTGATTTTTCTGCCAAGTTTGTTCCCAAAGTCACATCCTTAAACCTTTTCCTAATCATGTCTCAGAGAGGGTGGTGAGATTCAGCTGCCAACAAACAGAGATACTTCCTTTCTATAAAATTCAACACAGATGTCTGTGTGTTTCTTTTTTTTTAGCTTTTCTATTTTATCCCCTCCCTGAAAATAAATAAATAAATAAATAAAAACCCCTTGTCCTCCCACCCCCTCCCAGGTCTCCAGGAAGTTACATTCACTTCTTCAGGAAACTGTCCCAGTGCCATACTGAGGTCACCTCACTCGGAAGGGGTCATGTACCTTACTTCGAACACGTATAGGCCAGCTTCTGTTTTCTTTCCTCTTAGCGCAATAACGGTCAGTTTATCAGCACTTCATTCTTCCTCATATGATCAACTGCAAGCGGATGAAAAAAGAGGAAGCTGTGATGGTTCCCATTAAGTCTCAGCCTGTCTCAGATTAAAGGAACAGTGCTCGGGTTCATAAATTCACAACCACTGCGAGACGCTCTGTAATGGCACTGTATGTTCCTGTAAGATCCGTGCCGTAACCGAGATGTGTGTACAGCACCCAGAATGGAGTGATGCAGAAGCCCACTGCTTCAATATAATCACCATTTCTTTAAAAAAATAAAAATAATAATAATAAATTAGTCAATAAATAAGAGTTTAGCATCACACTGCGGAAATAATCCATAATGTTTCTAATGAATAATTTTTGAGCATAACACCAATGATGTAAAAATACATAATAAAAAAAAATTTACAAAAATAAAATGAGTACTACAACTTCCACCACCACCAATACTACCACTAATTGTTATTATTAGTAGCAATAATAATAACAATAATCTCATATTTGTACTTTAATTAAATATTTGAAGAAGCAGGGATTTTAAAATATGTAAAGCTCCTACAACTATGTCATACAAAGCTCCATACAAATAAAACTAAATTGAATTGTATGGAATTTTTAATTCCATAAGTGATGGACATTAATAACATGGCTGAAAAAGATTTTTTTTTAAAATCAAGTTTTCTGGGCTTTAAGCTGAAGATATGTCACATGGCTTTATCGTTAATGTTAAAAGTAATAATTCCAATTCTACTGGAAGGTTGAGCCTCTGTGGCCTTCTTTCCTATCTTAAAAGTGCAGTCAAGATCACTTAATAAACATGACTATTATTTGACCATAACAGTAAAACACACAGCACAGTTCAGTGCTCCTTTAAAAACTCCACCAGTGTTAAATGTGGCAGCCAAGGAAAACAGAGAAGAGGCACGGCAAGTATCAAGTAAATACACAATCAAGCTGTTATAGCTACAGTTTCAAAGCTAGAGGTGCACTCAAAGTGTAAGGTACCCCGCCACACAGCATGGATAATGTAGCAAACATGCTCTATATGTTATCCATGTGCTCATCTTATGAGAAGATCTATAGTACAGAGATGTGACCAAATTAGGGAAAAACCCTCTATTATTTGAAGGACATACAAGACGGCTGGGGTTTACCCTTTCAAGGTCGCAGGTAACCGTCTTATTTGGTAGCGTCCACACCAAGTTTGGTGAAAATCCATGCATGGATATGGACAGGATTTTCTTCACAGTAGTGTGGGGAATTGGCAATGTATGCCTCGAATAATTCATTTGTAATCTGAAATGTGTATCGGTTGAATTCTTACCTCGTTCCCTCACTTTCTCCATCAGTGCCAATGCTCCACTGTTGCTGGTGTTTTAGAAAATTTCCAAGGTGGATGTTGTGTCCTATAGGTTCCCTCAGACATGATGGAATTGGATTTTTTTAAATTAAATCTTTTTTTTTTTTTTGATAAATCAACACAAACCACAGAATTTTTCGGTATGGCGTGTTGAGCCATCTCTTCTTATTACTGTTCTTTTATGGCAGGTGGTAACCTGCATTAAGGTGCACTAACTTACTGAAATAGACAGATTTTTGCCTTTCCTAGTAATTAATAATTAATCAATGTTTTTAAAAATATATTTAGTATACAGTGTAACACATTCAATAAGAAATGCTTATAATAATTGTTAATATGTAGTTCTCTTCTACAGTTTGTTCATGAATGGACAAAGCAAACTATACCAAGCCTTTATCCACTGTGAACCATTATGGAATTACATGAAGAACAAGCACAATAAGATGCAGTAAACAAACACATACACACACTCTCTAAATCGTACTAAAGCATCGCATGAATAACTTACTTTATGTGCACTGCTAACTTAGTAGAAATCACCCCCCAATCAAAAGAGGACATGAGAACCTGCAGGCATGGGTCAGCGCATGTTTCCGGACCCTGAGCAAACTACTTTTTATAGAAAGTTTCAGATAAGTGTGTTGTTCATATAGTGAATATGAACTAAATAGGGCTCATTTTGTTTTCCCCATGGCACGGCAAAAGTCAGCTGATCTCTACTTGTTGTAAGTATCTGACTGGGAAATGAGCCATGGTAGAGCAACAGGAGTAATAGAGCAAGTCTCAAGGTGATAATGACATTTGGAAACAGAACATGAATATGAGAATCAGAACACTGCAAATTCCTGTGGCCTTTCTATCGAAGAACAAGTGCATGTAAACGGTTGAGTACTAGACCATCACAAAAATGAACGATATATCGGAAATATAAAATCTCTCTGGTTCTGATTAATGCCTCCTTGCCTGGTCTATAAATTCTGGTGGACGGCCCTCTCTAGGAAAGTTTGCAGTGGTGGCATATTTTTCCATTTTGTAATTATTGATTTACAGGGTTGTACAACTTTGTTCCTTCATCTTCATGGTGTCACTTGCTTGGTGATGCATCTTGATTAGTGGTGCTGCAGACTCTGGGGCCTTTCAGGACATGTTATTGTAAACTGAGAATCTGTGACCAGTTGCATACAGGTGAACCTTATTTAACTGATTATGTGACTCCTGAAAGTAACTGATAGCGCCTTATTTAGTGACTTCATATCAAAGGAGATGAAGACATATGCACATTCCATTTCTCTTTTTATTTCTTGCATTTGACTTCACCAATTGAGTATTTTGTGTGGGTCCATGACATAAACTACAAGAAACAAAGCCCATTTTGACTACAGGTTGTAAAGCCTTAAAATAGGAAAAATGCCATTGGGCTGAATATTTTTGCAAGCCATTGTATATGATTACTTTGTTGAATTTCAGCCCATAACGGTATTATTCACCACTGGTATGCTAGATGTTGTAGCTGTTTTCATGCTAAAATCTGAGCTAAGCAAGCTAAAATGTAAACTATCGTTAACCTTACACATGACGATAAGATAATGGAGTTATCTTAAATGGCTCAGAAGGTTTTCAGCAGTTTGAATATTTTTGCACAGCTGTTGTACTGAATTTGTAGAATTACAAAATATCCTGTGGTGGTGCGTTTGACAAAAAGCAGGGTGCATCTGTGCATTTCTTTGTTCTGTTTAGTTTTTTTACGACTGACGTGGACGCCCCAACTTTCTGGTGACATACACTACAGTACAATAATGTCCCCTATTTATTTGAAATTTCCCCAAGTCTTACATATAAATCTTTTAAGGCAATGTTGATGCTTTAAAATAAGAAAACAAGCAGAATATTACTTACTAGGGAAAGGGCTATATACTTGAAATGTTTGAAGTTAAATATTAAGGAACATCTTGTTTTATAGGAATGTTACAGGAAGTAAATCAAAACTGGGGAGGTGATATGAAACAGTTTCTGTTACCACCCTGAAGTTGATGACTTTCCTTTAACAGCCATCCTGAAGTGTTCAATTCCTCTTTTACCAAAACAATTTAGCAATATTGTTTTATTTAATAAAATTTAACACTTCATTTATAGACAAATATAATGCTGCTGGACAAGTTAGCTCATATATAAACACTTGCTGCTTCAATAACTGCTTTGTTTTCTCATTCAACACTAATAAGATGAAGACATTGCAATTTTTCGTGTTACCAAGAAATGGTAGAATTACGTTTTTTTTTTAGAAAATAAAGCACTTTCTGACTAATCCGGAAGATGAAGATGAAGAAATGCTGTTGTAGGCAAAACATAGTTGACATATTGGTGCAATTTGGCACACAGTGCACAAAGTGGCAAAGTTTAATTGTGGAATATAAATGAGGGAGAAAGACTGAGCAAGTTAAACTGTCACTCACTTTATTGCAACAAGCAAGCACACACACACACACACACACACACACACACACACACACACACACACACACACACACACACCAGCTGAGAAAAGCATATGTGATGCATCATAGACACCATTCTGAATGCATGTGTAAAACAAACATTAAATATTCATATAATTAAAAAAAAGGAAAAATTCTAATAATGATACTGTCTGAGACACTAATTCCGACACAAAATATGCTCAGTTCACATAGTTATACACACAAGATCATATGACATGAAAAATATTATGTAAAGCCTGTGTGTAATGTAATACGTTATAAGACTATTTCATAAATATCACCATTTGCATTACACATTAAAGGAAATTTGGTTACTAGACTTCTCATAAAATTTCTCACCAAATATCTGATCAGCATTTTGCTGCAAAAAGCTTTTGACTAACTGATAGCATGCATAAAGTAAATGAAAATAATCAGCAACTTAGAAACATTAATAACTGCATAAAAACACTGATATCTATATGACATATATAGAGAGTATCACCCTTAGAATTTGAGGTTGTGCACACACACACACACACACACACACACACACACACACACACACACACACCCAAAAAAACAACAACAACATATCAAATGCTCAACACCTCATTCAGCATTCTTACCACATCCTGAAACTACGTCAATCCAACGACTCTGCATGAAGCCCTTATCGCCTCACTGAAGACAAACAAATTCAAGAAGAAACAGTCTCCAAACACTAGCAACAGGGCCTCCAACGAACACTTGCACTCACAGCACAGCCGAGAACTAATCTCTCACATTTCAGACTTCCTACCAACACCATGATGCAGACGGGTTTGGGTCTCAGTTGACACACGATAAAACTAATGATAGAAAAAAGGAAGAACGAATGCACTGAGGCGGTGTAGAGCTGCACATGTACCAGGGACACAATGCGCAATTTGTAAAACTGATGACCCGCCGTTACTACAGTACAGTACTATTAAGATGATAATTCAGGTGACGGGTATTAATACAGGTTTTATTTTGTCCTGCCGCACCTTAAATGAAATTGGACGCTTCACTGTAGTTTATACAGAAACCACTTTCTCAGACAAGTACGATACATTTTGACCAACACTCAGTTACACATACCTCTTTCAAATTGGTGCCTTGAAGCATAACACAGAGCCTTTTCTTGTAAGCGTAGCAAAACATGTACAAGATTTACTCATGGCAAAGTCAACAATCAAGACAAGACTTTGCCAGAGTAAATACAGATGGTTTACCACAACATGTGAACAGTTGGTAAGCCTCAAAAACAGGAAGACCACATTAGAGTATGGCAAAAACATTTGAAAAGCTTGTAAACTTCTACATTTGTCTCATACAGATGAGACAAATATCAAATTGTACGAGAAAGATGGGAAGAGAAGAGCATGGCAAAAACAAAAGCATGCTCACGAGTCGAAGCGTAGCTTATTATTGTATGGTGTGGCTTTGTAAGACCGCCAATGGAACTGGTATTTATTGTTGTATTGATGATGTGACTGCTGGCAAAAGCAATAGAACATGGTGTAGCGGCAGTGAATTGGCGCTTCCCAGTACAGACGGACAATGAAAATCTGAAACACACTCTTAAAAGTAAACCATGTCTTTAGGGTGAAGAACTGGAATGTTCTTTGATGCCAGGTCAATCCTCCCACCTGCAACAAATGTTCTGTATATTTCCTTTGCCGAAAGAAAAACTGGAAAACAAATCACCCCAAGAACATCGCCAGAAAAGAAGCCCATTGTTTGGTGATGTTCCTTTTGGTATACAAAATGGTGGGACCACATACACAAGGTATCAGCACTGTTCACCCATTTCTGATGTAAATATCCTAAAGTTAAAGCCGAGTCTTTGTTTTATTTCAACTCAAATACACCATGGTAGAAAGCTAAATTAACAACTATTTGGTAAATTTTCAAATATTGAAGAACCTGATTATAAACATCAATATGTCTCTGTTGCTTATGCACTTAGACAGTCTTGTGTTTTTGTTCCCAAACATCACCGGAACCTGCCTACTTTCTCGAAAGGACCTCATTTGATTGATATTGCAACAGACCAATCAAGCTTTTTCATGTTTTCCATCAGCAGTCATGCACTTTGTCACTGTTAACATTTTCAAACAAAAATGTTACAGAATACACAAACACCTAAAGAGATGAACTTTTTAAAACTGTATCATATTCAGAGAAGCTTCAAATTCTCAAGCTCATTTCGATAAAAGTGTATAAAATATTATACACAGTCTCGTTATAAAGTACATAACATTGAACATATTTCTATTTCCACAACAGACAGTACTGTGCCAGACATCGGGTACTTCTGGTGCTAAACACTGTCAAGAAGCATCACCTTTTGACAGGAAGAGGCAATTTTACTTACATGACATGACAATCAACCGCAGACTTTTCCTGTACTGTGGTAGCTTGACTGCTGGTGTATTTATCCTGTACTTAATGGGTTTGTTTGTTTTTTGTTTTTTTATTTGAATACAGTAGGGTTTAAAAGTAATTTGCTGAAGAGTATTTATGCAAAAAGTGCGCTTTGAAAATTAGAGATGCAGATAGAAGCCCTCAGTGTGATTGGCCCTGACCGGAGATCTGCCGGGCATTCTCATATATTTTTGATTCTGAGCTGGTCCATATGGGTCTGACGCAAGTATTTACGTCACAGTTGCAGGCACACATACAACATCACAGCCACATGTAGGCTTAAAGCCACAGGCAAACAATATTTGTGTGGAAGACATGAAACTCACAATTTGACAAATTAAGGCCAAAGTAAACCATGAGGGATCCACCACGAAAACATTCGAAACAACAAACCGAATAAGACACTTAACACACTATCACCCAGCTGAACATACCCAGTTTGAGGAAGCTAACAAAAGAAAAGTGGCTAAAGCTAAAGCTAGAGTGTTCCAGCTACAATGGCTTTTGGAGAAATGAAACAAACGGCTAAACCCACACGGCTGTAGGGGGTCCAGCAACGGTGAAAAGAAGCCACTTTACTCTTTTGCGACTAATCCTAATCCCAGGCAAGTTACGTAACCTTCTCTTACTAGATAATAATAAAAATAATTACTATTACTACTACTACTACAACAACAAATACCTACGTAAATACTACGTAACCTACTCTTACTACATAATCATCATCATCAGAATAATTATTACTATTACTACTACAACAACAGCAGCCACTACTACTTACAACTACTACTACTAATACTCCGGGCGAGGGCAGAGTACACCCTGGACAGCTCGCCAGGCCATCGCAGACTGCTGATAATAATGATAATAATTACTACTACTACAGCAAAAACTAGTACTACTACTACATAACCTACTCTTACTACGTAATAATCATCATCATCATAATAATTACTACTATTACTACTACTACAACAACAGCAGCAACTACTACTACTAATTTATTATTATTATTAATTCATTCATTCATTTTCTGAACCGCTTAATCCTAATTAGGGTCACGGGGAGCCTGGCGCTCATCTCAGCTGACTCTGGGCACGGGCAAAGTACACCCTGGACAACTCGCCAGGCCAGAAACACGCTGTGTGTTACTGGAATCCTCTCTGTCTCCTTGCATCATGTTATAGGCGGGGTATCTTTTGGGCTATACAACAATAATAGAAATTTAAATGGGTCAAGGCTTAAAGCCCGGGCCAATAGACTCAGTAGCCTTCAGGTAGTGTTCAAATAGCCTTGGCTAGCCCCTGCAAAATAGAGTTACAGCAACTACTGTTCAGTCATATTCATATGCATACGCACAAGAGTTACAAAAAAAATTAAAAATACATTTACACAGAGCATAAAGACTGATAAACAAGCTAGAATGTGTCATGGTATTTAGAGGTCTGTTTTCTTGTTCAACACTGGTTAACCAATCAGATTGCAACCTCAAGGATTCTGTTGCCTGTGGCAGGAAAAGTGTACAAATGATAGACAATTCTGTGGCCTAAGTGGTCACGTCAAAAAGTGTGATCTAATCTCTGGAGTATGTTTAAGCTTGTGGTCTTGGCAACAAGTTCAACAATGGCTTCAAAGAAAAGGGGAAAAAAATCTTGGTGTGGGTCTAATTAACAATAATAAAATCCAGCTCACTCAGTAATTCCCGTGCATTTTTTATATTTCACATACATACACCCAGGTCACACTCGCCTACTTTAATTATGAAATACAATCATGCTTTGTCTTATAAACTTTGGTATCTAAACGGGAGGCTGCAAGTAGTATCATCTCACTAAACAACTTGATTCAATAGCACGGCATCTGAAATGGCCTGTAATGAGACACAGCAGGATGTTTTCAGGGTGCGTGACGACACAAACCAGCTCCTCCACAGCACCAGGACCAACACTGTAAACACCTCAAGTGAGCTGACATCACACTGATCGACCGAAATGATCCGTATGACTAATAGCGGAAAACTATCAAGAGTCCAGCTGAGAACTTACTCTAAATACAGCAGCATCTCCAAACAAGACATCTTTCTTTCTTTTTTTTCTAAGTAGCAATTTATGATGGTACAGTGAATCACAAAAACAGCAACAACAACATTATTGAGTAAGGACACAAATAAGTAGCAACATCTTTGTTCAGTTCTCGGCACGCCCCGTAAATCTGTTGCGACATCACATAAACCTGTTACAGTAATGCGTAATGTTGGGTGGGTCGACTTGTTCCCAGTGACAAAACATTAACATATTCATCGAGAAGATATTTGGCTATTTGACATTTGTTTCAACCTACAGCTAGCTAACTAACAAAGATAAAAGATTAATGAAGACCCTTTCCAAGCCAGCATATAACAACACAGATGGTTTAATATTAGGGGTGCCGGAAAAAAAAAAAAAAAAATCGATTCACGTCTGAATCGCGATTCTTATTTATTAGCATCATGAATCGATTCAAATTTTCAAGAATTGATTTTTATGATCATGTGTTTTCGAGCATTTCCAACCTTACTCACAATGCGTACCGTTTGTCCACACATGGCCTCCGTCGTGAATTGTTCCAGTGAGCGGCGGCTCCAGAACTAGCGCGTTTCCCCGATACTAAGACCTACCCTTTCTTCTGCAGAACGGTCGATAATAAGCCCTACCCTGAAAATAAGACCTAGCTAAATCCATATTTTGTTCGCACCCTCCCCTCATTTTATGTGAATGCACGCGCGCCAGCGCCATTTACAGCAGCGC
>JAQMYF010000025.1:9887385-9909193 GCA_030014195.1 Neosilurus mollespiculum | reverse complement strand
GGTAAGAAGGAGCTTGACATGACATGCCGTGTGCAAAATGTGAAAAATAAAAGTCAAGTATTTCGGGAACACTTCAATACCCCGAGCCCACATCTTACACCATCACCCGGAGCTAAAAAAAAAAAAAAAAAACCCAGAGCAGCAGCACGACCAACTCCTGACCAACACACACTCCATCACTTCACTAAACTCCCAACCACTCTGAACGAGCAAAGCGGATCAGTACATCTACAAAACCAGTCGTCTAGTAATATAATTTCGTTATTTCTTATAGAAGAGCTGTTCCTAGCTTTTGAAGAATGTAGTTACTCATGAAATTGGCTCCCTTCGTTTGTAATGGTTATGAATTAAACATCAGTTTGAATCAAGAATCGATTCATCACCCCAAGAATCGGAATCGAATTGAATCGTGAGTTGCTGTTCGATTCACATCCCTATTTAATATGGTGTCACAGTTTCAAAGAACTCTGGGAAATTATGTTTAAATAAATAACAATAATGATATACTTTTTCAGTAAAAAAATAAATAAATAAAATAGATGGACGACTAGATCATCCCTGGATTACATTCCAGGGTAAGAAAAAGAAAAATACTTAAATAAAATAATACAAATTTCTCCCGATCCAGTGGATGTGAATATCTCAGTTTTATATGACAGTTTTTCCACTAAACCTCTTCATACACAGCTGATTGCCGACGCTGCACTACATGACTCATGTACTATAAACTCATACCTAAGTCAAATTTGTGGAATAACTAAATTTTACCAATCAGCAAGCCTTAACAAAAATTCTAAACAAATGTTATTTTACTCATGCTCAAAATATTATAAAATACATTAATGTTAGTACGGCACAATTTAACACAGTGTAACGTTTTTTTGTTTGTTTGTTTTTTTAACTTGTTAACAAATATCACCTTGGTACTCCACATGGCCATTTTGAAAATCTGTGTCATAAGATTATTATTCTTTAATCACCGGATATTTGGTTTTTCTGCTTTTGCTTTTTTTTTTTACGGATATCTTTGCACAACCCAACAAAATTATCAAATCGGATCACTTTGGTGAGCAAAGATCTTTATCATCTGCACAATCTACATTCCTCAGTGCAAAGTGGTAACATCAGTCCCATCCTGGCTATTAGCTGAGCCTGAGCTTTGCGCTGGAAGGATGACACAGAAAGCTTCGACTCGGGAATGCAACTGACTCTTGCTCTGTTCGTGGAAATCTGAATAATTTGAAACGTCCCCCACATGTGAGAAGATGCCTTCTTTCACAAAAACGAGCCTGTTTGTGAAGAACAAGAGTGGGAGAGTGGGATGGGGTGATAGTAGTGAAACAGTGCAAAGAACAATGAGAGAAAGTGTGAAAAAAAGAGAGAATTAAAGAAAAAGAAGGAGAGAGAGAGAGAGAGAGAGAGAGAGAGAGAGCATTGTGGCCATCTGTGAACTTGGAAGGCAGCCAAACCCCAGCTCCTGAAGCCCAAGCACATGTTTAACCGCCTTATTCTGTAACATAGCCCACCTCAGTCCTGACAAACATGGCAGCGTGAAATAACCCTACACACATACTTACACACACTGCAAGAGTGTCACACTTTCACAAATGCATGTACAAACACACACACACACACACTGCAACAGTCTGTCACGTTTTATGACTGCACAGAAATAATGTTTGCACAAAAAAGCTCTCCACAGCTCATTAAATATCCAGCATATCAACAAAAATGCTTGTAAGATTAAGAGTCGAGATTTACACACGACTTCACTGTAACTAAAATGATGGTTTCTGTGTGCAACTGTAGTTAAGATCAGCTCACATTACTTGATATTCATGTAAACATCCTCTCTAGCACAGCAAGACTCCCTCTACACTATATATGTGCATATGAATGTGTGTGTACATATATACATATATATATATATATATACACACACACACACACACACACACACACACACACACACATACTCAAAAGTTTGGGGTCACCAAGAAAATTTCACATTTTCCAAGAAAACACTAATGTAAAATTATTTCTTTTACTTGAAATAATTTGGCTCCTCAAACTCACAGGACTAAATAAAATAAAATTATTATTAGTCACAACTTGATAAGCTTAAAATTGTGCAAAATTTGGTGATTTTGAGTTGGGAAAAAAAACATGGTTGAGCAGAAAAATGATGGTTTCAATTATTTCTTAATGCCAAAAAGTTCTATAAAATAAAGTTTCAGGTGATGGCGCAACTACATTTTGTGGAAATGACTTCACCCTATGCACATGCGCATAATTCTGAACTTGCAAATTGTTGATTCTGGAGAAAGACTGTTGATATTTGAACTTAACACTCAAAAAGACACATGCCCCCTTTCGGTGCTTCATCTGAAGCACCCCCAAATTCATGGACACACATTGCATGTCAACGACATTAAAAATATCATTCCTATGTCCCCTCAAGCCAAATGAAAACAGGGTGCATTTGAGTTCTTTAGTCATAAGCACCCCTTGTTGCTGATTGGCTGGAATAGTGTTGTTTGGCTCATTCTGTATCACTTTGCTTTCTCATTTACAAAGTGAGGGCTGTGTAAACACACTGGATTCTTTCAGCACATACCCAGACCATACAACCAACAGACCGTGAGAAGATATTCATTGAATTTGACAAAGTGCAATGGATTAGAATTGATGACTACACCTTTAATTATTTAAGCCGACGACAGAACACAATGACAGGTTCCAATCCAGTCTGGGAATCTGAAGTTCCAGGTCTGGGAATCTGAAGTTAAGGGTCACAGGGTTACCAAAACTGGACAATTAATGATTAGAAAAGACCATTAACACAAATTCTCTACATCTCACATTATGTCAGTGGTTCTCCCCGTCATAGAGACAAGCGACAGCCTTGCTATTAGGTTTGGTTTCCTTGGCTGTTTTCCTGACCGGTTTCAATTGTCCATTCTATCTCAGCATGATGTTCCTATTCCATCAATGAAACATAAAGCTAGCCACAATGTGCTTAAGAAAACACACACAAACAAGTCTCTTCATCACAACAATTCTCTCCCATGCACATGTTTACATAAGACAAGAAGAGTACAAAGGCTTGGGCAGGTCTAGGCTTGGACTCAGGGCTCCATCCCACATTCCACACACACATGAAATTCCAGCCAAAAGCCCTAAAGTTATTCCCATTTAAAGGCCAGAAAGTACTACGTCACAAGACGGATTAACATTTCAATCAATTCTTGAATGGTAAGACAGCTGACATTTGATCATTTTCTGCATTTTTAATTCAATTTGTGATCATTTGGATGAAGGAATAAGACCCATAATCTCACCCAGACATATGATAAATGGGTTTCTATACCTAAAACACTCAGAACAACACTTAAGTTCAATATAAAACTGCTTTTAACCAACTCTGTTAAACTAGGTATTAAAAATACTAGAATATTTAAAAGGAATTAAACCAAAATTAAAATCTTGCACATATTGTTTATGTCTATTAAAACAGTTCACAAACCTTTTTTCCCATGTAGGAAATATAAAACTTACCAATTACTCAATACTCGGGGGGGGGGGGGAGGCAACATTGTAATGTGAAAAGTAGCAGAAAGTCATGTGATCACCCCATGTTTCCCTCGTAATAGGGAACTAATTTGCATATGAATACATGGCGCAATATTCTTTTCTGATGTATGTAAACGGAAGCACGTATGATTTGTATTGTGTCTAGTTTTATTTCAAAAGTTAAATCAAAAGTTCACTAGCTTCTATCAGATTTGTTGGTTTAATATCGTGTACTGTTACTTTTGCCATTAACTTGCCTTATATGACCTGGGGGATTCACATCCTACCCTCGCGATTTCGCGCACTCATGAGAGTCAAAGAGCGGCCTTTTCAAACAGGCTAATGCCAGCATCAGATGGATTTTATCAGGTTGCAACTTCGAAACTGGAAGTAAAAACCACCTGACAATGAAAATACACATATGTTCATGTGTAACAGTAGACTTTGAAAGGCTTGTCTTTCATTTCACTTTAAGCATGCATGAGAAGTAAAAGCCAACAATGGAGCTAACAGTTGAGTTCCTCACAAGCCATTAGCTCAAACCTGATATCGTTTACAGCAGAACCATTTTGCTCACCCATTTGCACCCATTTGCTAAAATGAATTCATTTACATTTTCATAGTTCATCACTTAAAACTAGCCAATCCATAATTTGGATTCCATAATTTGGTCAACACCAACAAACAAGCAGCAAGTCTGAAACAACTGTTACAAGCCATATAACTTCGGATGTTTAAAGGCACCACATTTTTTTTTCCAACTGCAATAGAAACAGACTAAGTAGTAAACACATTTGTGACGCCGCTCAATTTATATCATTTACAAACTTAGAGCTGAAGATAAGAGAGCAGGCAGACTGTAAAGATTACGACCCAAGAGCACACGGAGCCGAAACTGCTGCACAGACCACAGAGCATAAACACAGAACTACGTAACTGAGTATAAACCCTACATTATGAAGTTCAGAGAGTAAAACCTAAAATATAAACACTGCCAGAGTATAAAACACATAGGTATTAAACCCTTCTAGTATACGCCTAAATGTTTAACATCAAGCATGACCATTACGCAGCATGCAAAGTATATGAACCTCAATAGTATAAACCAAACAAGTAATAAACTCCTATAATACATTATAAAAGATTATAGTGCTAAATATAACCATTTTATAAACTCCAAGTATTAAAGTTGGTAAAGTATAAACCAAAAAAATATTAAACCCTTCTAATAGTTAAGTTCTGTAGTGTATACACTCAGTACTTATAGCACAGTGTATAACCAGAATATGAACCTCAAAGTTTAAAATATATGTATAGAGATTAAACCCCAGAGTCTGAACTCCATTAGCAGAATATATGCTAGCTTCTTATAATAACCCCCGTAATAAGCCATCACTGAAAGTCCAGAACACAAACGTTCATCAAACCCCCCAAAAATACAAAATAAATAAAATAAACCAAGCAGCAAAAGTTCCACATGCACACATATGTGTACAAGTTTAGTACTTATGTACTGTATAAGTAGTATAAGGCACTAAAACAAAAATATAATAAACTCAGAGGGTAAAAAATAAAACAAAAACAGCTTAATATTAATCCCCTGTTATATTCACTTCTGTGTTGTAAACCTCAAAATACAAAAAAGTGAAGCAGAAACTCGACAAACAAGAAACAACCCAACTTAAATATAAAACCTTGTAGTAAATGTCTACAATAAACTTGTAGATCTAATATAAAGTCCTTGCAATACACAAGTGTGATCTTAATCATGTGCCTTTTTGTTTAAATGTAAAAAAAAAATGTAGTGTAAACCATGAAATATAAATGAAGTACAAACCCCAAAGTATAAACCCTGACATACTCTCCATAGTATAAAGCCCCTGTAGTACACTGAAGAGTATAAACACTGTACAACACAAGATCATAACTTTCATCATATAAATCTCTAAGTATAAAAAGTAACTGAAATTTTGCATAGAACCCAAATATAATGTCTATATAGAACTGGATAAACCCCAGTTTGTCAACACTAGAAGTATAAACCTTGCACAAAATGCCACTTTAGTACTACACTCCTGTAATATGCTGCTACTAGTAACAGTAGTATAATGTCACTAGTAATAGCAGCTCAGACACATTAAAACATATCTACAAAAAAATTGTATATAGTCCAAATAAACCAAAACATAAACCAAATTCTATATAAATAAACTCCAGTGTGTGAACCTGAGAAACTGTACAAAATTACCAGTATTAAACTCCTGAATGTTATACTCTTCAGTGAATAACAAAGATTAATATACACTGCAAGCAACAGTGTAATCCGATTGGTTCGCTGTCTCGGGCCAATGGACATTATTAGTCATTCAAGCGATTCTCCTTTCTGATTGGTGGAAAGTCATGAAATAATTATTGATATTGAATCACTCCCATGTGATATCTGAATTATTGCACTGTTGCCATGGGAGAAGTTGAATGATTACTGCACAACTGCCACAAGCAACACAGTAATCTGACAGCTTACTTGAAAAAATATTTTGAATGAGAAATAAAACATTCTCGAATTCGGCTTTCGTATAATCGAGAATTAATCGGAAAAATCCCTCAACCGAATAATTCTCCATATCACACTTCTTCTCAATCAATTATTGCTTACTACTCACCCTTTAAAAACAGGATTATGCTCGAATCACATAAGAGGGCCTTCAAATTATAAAAGCACTTTTTAAACTTTAAATGAGTTTCGAAAGATGCCACAATGGAGTGCATGTGACCTCTGTCACTTTAAAAACCCATAAAAATCTTTACCTGGCTTGTTTTATGTTTCTGTGTTGTATACACTAAAACAATTAAACAAATCAAGCTCCATGAACTGTTCACCAAAATCCACCTTATCTTCTGTGAATATTTGTTAAGTATATAGTCAGAATCACAGAACACAAAATAAATTTAACTATATAACAGCTAGAGAGTAACTTTGTGACTAAAAACCTTAACCCTTAGTAGTCGCTGGACGCGCCAAAATCACATGGCCGATTTAAGATGACGTAGCATCTTTGAAGATGACTAGCACGGTCTTGCCGAGTCTCAGTTTCATCTTTGTCAGAAGTGCAAACTTTGAACTATATACCACTTTTTAAATGATGTGGATAGGCCAAGTAAAATCAGGTATTATTAATAATATAATACTTTTAATTTAACTTCTTGCGATGGCAGTTTACAAAGCGTGATGTCAGCAAAAAAAAAACCCAAGGCAGTCTGCAGGTAAACGCTGCCATCAAGTGGACAACAGGAAGAATAACACACCCTGGAAATGTCAGTGCTAAATTTGAACATAATCTTTTAAATTTAGAATTTATATTTGTATTCTAAGTTATAAAAATTGCTCGTTAAAAATGTTTGTGTATTTTGTAGTAAAAAAACAACCTTTTTTCTACTTGGATTTTGTGGTTTTTTGCGTTATTTTAGGTCCAATGTGTTAACACAGTATGTCAAAATAAAAAAGCAACTGTAAGTTCACACAGAAAAGGTTGTGTGTAAAAACTGACACCAACAAAGCAAGGTAAACAGTTTTTTTGAGGTGAAATATAAAGGTAAAGTCAAAAGTAGTCAAAAACGGCCAATTATAACCTTGACCCTTAAGAGTTAAGTACAAAACACATGTATTCTAGTTTCCTCTTGTGGTATATTTACTATGCTTAAACCGGAGTTTATTATACAATTAAATTACAACATGTAGGGTATAAACCTCAAATTATACTGAAACTGCAGAAAACAAACCCAGTATGAACTCTGCTTATGAAAAAAGTGTGAACCTTAGAAGTACATAGAGTAAAAACAACCTAGCACTAAACTCCTGTAGTATAAGAGCAGAAATGACTGAACACAAGAGTAAAACCTTCACTGCTTGAATCCCAAAGCCAATTCCAGAATACCAACAGGGGACAAACCCCAGCTGTATAAACCCCAAATAAAAAGAGAAATGATCCAGTAGCAAAAGTATAAAGCCTGTAGTCGCGCTTCATACAACAATGTACTCACTAGATATTATCCTTCATCATATAAACTCAGGAGTATAGACCCCAGCATGAACCCTTACAATATAAACAGAAGGCTTCAAACAATCCCAACAATAAATCTCATAGACTTTGTAATGTTTATAGTAGCTACAACAGTAGCATAACAGCCTAAAAATATTAAGATTTTATATTTATACAAATAAATACCAAATGCCATAAACACCAAAGCAAAAAAACTTTCAATGAAATTCTAAAATATGCACAAGGGACAAACTCTAGCTGTGTAAACCTAAAACAAAGCGAAAGAAACAAAACTTAGCATAAGTCACAAAGAGAAACCCTGTAGTAGCTATACATTCAACACTGCAGAAAATAAGGGTATAACCTTCATTGTTTAAGCACGTTCAACACAGTGTATAGGCCCCAGTGTGAACACTAGCAGAATTAAACAAATTTAGTTCTAATTACAAAACAAAACAGCTACACTATTCTAGAAGCATAACAGTAACACTTTAAAAAGCCCAACCATGATTCCAGAATACTTACAGGGTATGATATACTAGATGTATAAGCCCAAAGGAAAAAAAAGAAAAAAAGGTAAAAGAAACTAAACTAGTATTTTTTTTTATCTCAGGTATAAACTCTGCAGTAGGTACACTCAACAGTCAGCATAGAAAATATCAGCATAGCTAATCTTGTGTTTAAACTACCAACCCATAATAAACCTGATGTATAAACCCCAGTTTGAACCTTCAAGTGTCAACAGTTCTAATATTAAGTAAAATATTTACACAAGGGATAAACTCTGGCTGTATAAACCCAAAGTAAAGCAAGAGAAACAAAACTAGCAGAAGAAAAAAAATCTCAAGAAGAAACTTTCATCACTTTAAACTACACAACCAATATAATATACTGGGAGTATAAACCGCAGTGTGAACGCAAGAGATGTGAACTAGTACTAAACCCAACAAAAAACTTAAGTGACTATAGGTGCAGCCTGCAACACTTTAACTTGTATAAACCCGATGTATAAAAGGCAGTTCCGTTCACCCTAGAACGTGGAACAGCTGGGGGTTTAATGGTAATGTGAACGCACAAGTGAAGTGAAAAGAGTTCGGATTTGATGGGGTTTTACCTGCGCCAGCTGCCGCGGGTCCGGAGCGCCGAACAGAGAGGAGCTGGAGCTGAAGCTGATCGCTCCTCTCCGGCTCAGCACATGCTTGGGAACCGGCCTGTCCAGAGGCAACACCGGTAACTGATAACATACTTCCATTGAACAATATGAACGCTGGATCCGGATCAAAAAAAGCTTAAATGGTAAAATAAAAAAAAAAAAAAGGAAAAGAAAAACTAGATGGTTAAAAAAAAAAACAACTCAGTGGGTTGGCATGGAACTGCGGCGTCTTGCAAAATGAAACAAAGTCGAAAAAATACGAAGGTTTATTATGATTACTGTTTGTGTTTTGTTTTTATTCTTGAAACACAGTTAACACCGACGTTCACGAGTCGAAGCGCTTCATTTTGTTCGGCTCGTTGGGGTAAGAAGTCGCGCGCGCGCGCACACCGCCGTCGTTGTTGGTGCCGCTGTCCGTGTTCTCCCGTACGCGTGGTCCATTTTCCCTTCTTCTCCTTTATTCGGCTTTTATTCCTTTCCTCCTTTTCTCAGCCAAAGCGGACCATACTGACGACGAGGCCTTGGTCTTTTTAGTATCTTTTAAAAAACGCTTCCTCATTTTTAAACTCCGATCTTCCTGTGTGTGTGTGTGTGTGTGTGTGTGTTAATCGAGCCTCATCGTGAAATGGCTCCGCGCAACGTTTCCGAATAAAAAGACAAAAGGCACGAGCATGACCACTTTAAAAAAAAAAAAAAAAAAAATTCAAGACAGACGCACGAAGAGGAAGAATGCACGAGCGATTAGAAGCGGAAGGAAGAAAGGAATCCACCAGGAAATGAGCAGGGACTCGTTTCCATGAGGGGGTTCCGAGCGTTTTTCATTCAAGACCAGCGCCGCATTTTTATTCGACCCCTTTTTTATTCCGTCCCTTCATTTTCCCCCCCTTCAATGCAGAGAGAGAGAGAGAGAGAGACCTCACAGCTCTCCCTGCTCACTCAATGCACCAGTGTGTGGCTTGGCAAAATGAAATAAATAAAAATAAAGCTTTTCCAGTGCAGGTATTTTGCCTCTTCATTCAGTTATCGCTCTTGCAATGAATAAGAAAAAAAACAAACACACGGCCAGCTAACTCCACAGGCTTCTTTTTTTTTTTTTTTCTCCCCCTTTTTTTCCTTTTCCTCCAAAACACTGCAAGCAAGCTGCTTCCAAATATACAGACAGGAGGCTGTCGAAAAGCGCCGCTTAGAAAGAAAATCATTTCCAGCCAATACCTGAGCGGCTGTTCCGCGTAAACCCGGATCTGATTGGCCGAAATCAAAAGGCTATTTCAACACGAGCGATCGGATTGGCTAGACGTCCTGGGCGACTCCACGACTGATTGATATGCAGTCGTGCGCCGACTGTATGGATGGACCTTAGCGAGGGTATTCCACACACCGGGGTTTGCCCTACATCACCGCCTGTGATTACCCTCACTGCCGTGAGTCACTCAGGGAACACACATTCTCACTTAAAGTGCCCCTGAAATCAAAATAATTGTTTGCCCACTTATAGACACCAATCGGGTAGGTTATTTGGGAGATATTCATTCATTCATTTATTCATTAATTTATTCATTAATCCGTCAATTATCCTGAATCCAGAACCTATCAAGGGATCAGTGTGCATGAATATGCTCTGGAATATACACTGGTGGGAATACAGCCTGGATGAGAGATTACACCCTGGAAGTCATTTGCATCTAGAGACAATTTACTGTAGCCAGTCCACCTACAGGTAGATAGGAGGAAACCAGAGAACCCAAAAGAAACCCACATGCAAAGAGGAAGAATACACACGCACACACCGACAGATAGCAAGCTCTGAATGCATTTTACTGTTTGCTGCCACTTCTTGCTATTTTTGAAAGACTTAGCCTTGGGTGGTGTGATGTGCGCCTTTAGTTTATTCGTCTAAAGACATGCAGATTACTCACTCACTCTCTCGCTCATTTGCCGAGCTGCGTAACTCTTCTAGGGTCGTGAGGAGGCTGGAGAATATCTCAGCTGACACTGGGCGAAGGCAGGGCACGCCCTGAACAGCTCAGCATACCACTGCAGGGTCAACACACACACACACACACACAACCATCTACCAGGGGTCACACCAGGGGTAATTTGGAACAGACAATAACCTGACGTGCATGTCTTTGGACTGAAGGAGAAAACCAGAGTACCTGGAGAAAACCTACACAAGCATGGGGAAAATATGTAAATTCCACACATAGACACTTGAGCCCAGGATTCGAACCCAGCATCTTCTTGCTGCGAGGTGGACGTGCTAACCACCACACCAGCATGCCAAGCAGATACAAAGGTCATCCTGATACTCGAAATAGGCATGAATATGAGTGTTTACCTCCTTATGTTAGAGCCACAATAGCTTGGCGACCTGTCCAGGGTGTACACCTCCTCTTGTGCGAAGTCAGTTGGGATTGGTTCCAGCTTCCCCTGTGAATTTAATAGATGCTGACATTAAATTAATTTTAGGATGTAGGCATAAGAGTGTAGCGTCATATTGTCTAGGATTTCATCTTTTTTCAATCTTAGGTGGTGAATAGAAATCTAAAACCTCCACAGCTGAAAAAAAGGCTCTTGTCAATCTCTATATTTATCTAGTTTGCTAAGCTAGGGTCATGTTTGTTTGGTTTGTTGGAACGCATCTCAGATGATATTGGCTGTTGTGTAAATTTGTCAGACTGTCACGCTGACTTCCTGTTTCAAAACGGAAATATGTCTATATGTGAAATCTAATCACTGCTCTCCAAAAAATGGGGCTTTAACAAGCTAGAAGGTGCAGAACATGTCATTCCACACAGTGTTGTTTTAATTTTACCCTTTAAAATGAAACAAAAATGCGTATGAATGCCTTCATGTACTTAGCATGCTTAGCATCCCTGACAGAAAATGAGTCATAGGCAAATGTTGACCTGCACTTACCACTTCATATGGCTCATATACCACCATGGAATGACAGCGATGAACTCTTCCAAATCTGAGTGCCAGAACACGGCCACAACTCAACCTTGATGACAGGAATGCAGTACAGCAGAAGGAAGTTGGGAAAGACTTCAAGGGCCCCCAGAAGGCAGTGAGCTCCCCAAAGGACCACGGGGAACAGGCTGAGGAGGCCTTGTTTATTAACTTGTCAATATTCAGACTGTTGAAAAGCATTATAATTATTCTTTTATTTCCTTTGAGAGTTAGGTTCATGGTTTCCATTAAGCATTTTCCCACCATGACGTCTTTGTGTTTCTATTGTGTTAAGGATATATTCACTTGGGGATATATATAAACCATTTGGGGGTGTGCTGCTATGGAAAATAATCATCGACTGTGAGTGTGGTATAGCCTGACACAAAGTTGGTTATTTTCCAATAACAACATATCCTGAAGACGCTCTCATACCACAGCAATTTGACAACATGAATGAATGATTTTTTAAAATAAATTTACTAAAGAGTAACACAAGATCCACTTATTGTTACAGTTTAATGCTGTGGAACATTTGTGAAACAAGTGAGTTCAGATTATCCCTTACTTGAATTTTCATTGCAGTTATACACAAAATTTGACAAAACCCAATCGCGCATGGTTTGGTTTTCCATTCAGTGATGTTACACAATTAATTCTGGGTTTTCTCCTCTTGAAATAGCTTTTACAGAGCATTCTTTTTTCAGAAAGGTAGCGTTTCTGCTGGGTGTCATGGTGGTGTAGCGAATCACACATTCACCACACAGCAAAAAGTTCCTGGGATCGAGTCCCAGGCTCTGGTGTTCCTGTGTGGACTTTGCATGTTCTCCCTGTGCTTGTGTGGGTTTTTACTCTGGGTACTTTGTTTTCCTCCCACAGTCCAAAAAACATGCACGGTAGGCTAACTGTCTTCCAAATTTCCCCCTAGGTGCAAGTGTGACTGGTTGTGTGTGTGTGTGTGTGTGTGTGTGTGTGTGTGTGTTGGCCTTGCAGTGGACTGCCTAGCTGTTCAGGGTGTACACCTTCTCCCAGAGTCAGTTTAGATAGGCTCCAGCCTAACCATGACCCTAATAGGATCATGTGGTTTGGAGAATGAATGAATGCATACACCAGTGAAAACACATCTACTTACATGATACCTGCAGAAGCTATAAAAAGCTGTCTTTCTTTCCCCTTTTCTTTCTTAAGATAATGAGACAAAAGTCCCAGCTATTTTATCAATAAACCAGAAAGTATACACTGTTCCGTCCTGAAGCCTTTCTCTTACATTGGAAAACCTTCTGACTATTACAAAGTTCTGACGCCACAGATTCTTCTTCCATAAATATTACATCAGCATCTTCTAGTGTTTCTCCAAATGCTTATTTAGAAAATTGTACAAAATCAAACTACACTCTTCACTATTGTTTGGAGATTTATGCCAATTTCATATGAGGCTAAATTGAAATCAGAGCAAAGTGATAGTAAATTCTTATGTTTGGAAAACTAAAAAAAATTGAACATTTAGAGAAACATTATCAGGTTGTAATCAGCTGGGGTAGTTACTATACCTACAGTACATAAAACCCCTGGAGGCTGTTGGAAAGTTGTAGATTATCTCTACCCCTTCATACATTAATTAGCAGATCTTAATTCAGCTACTGTTTGCATTTATTCACTTCCACTTTTGTTTTTTGACTTGGTGTGAACTGAATATGTTATCCAAGCCTCTAATCCCCTGAAATTCCAGGAAAGGTGATAAATAGTCAGTGACACTCTACATTTAACATGCGTCAGGTCCAGGAGTCCTCATCACCTGAGCTTGATTCAGTTTAATAGGGAATTAAGTAAGAGTAAGAGAATTAGAGGTAAAATGTTTTTGTTTCTGAGAGATTGAATGGCATGCTGTTCCATGGCAACAATCAGGCCGTATGCCAATAGTGGGTACAATGACTTGCTCCCACCTCCTCCCTAGCAGCCTAGAATACAATTCAGCAAAGCCCAACCCCCTGCCATGCAGCCCTGAGCCTCATCCGGCTGGATCAATTTCAATCCCCTGAAGCACAAACCTGAACCAGAATATACAATAATTTTTAAACATAATACTGGATATGAGTTAAACTGTGCTGTCCTGTTTCTGGAAGTGTTATGTGGCACAACCAAGTACTGAGTTTAGGGGCAATTACGTTTTCACACAGGTGATTTTTTTTTTTATCCTTCAATAAATCACGAGAAAAATTTCAAACTGTGTATTTTGTTTACTTAGGGTTTAATTTTTGTATTTTACTGAGCTTGTTTAGTTTATTGTTCAGAAACAATGAAATGTTATAAATAAACAAAAATAGTGGAAATCAGAAAGAGGATAAATACTTTTTCACAGCACTGTATAGATTTACAAAAGTATTTACCAAAAAGTATTTATGTCCTTTTTTTAGAAGATTAAGATGATTATTGTTGAAAATTATTAACTAGACATATAGCTGTGATGTTTAAATGGGCAATAATAATAATAATAATAATAATAATAATAATAAAACCCCACCTCTTGCAACTGTGAGCTGGGATTGGCTCCAGCTCACCTGTGGCCCACAGTGGAAATGCAGCAGTTGTTATATAGTCAGCTCCTCCTGTTAGCTTTCAAAAAGGCTTAGAAACAGGAAAGTTGGATATTCATACATTCACGTGTTATGATTTTACCCCTTCACCAGCTAGTGGGGTTTACGGTTTTTGTTTTTACATTGTAATAATGTATGTGCTGTAATACAGTATAATGCATGTTGGTGTGTTTTAGCTTTGCATGCACTGAGCTGCTTAACTGAAGTAGTGATGGACAGCATGTAATATGCTACAGTCTTCCTGCCCGGGTTCATCAGAGACTCTCCTCATTCCCTAACTAGGAGGAAACCATTTAGGAATGATTTGTTTCTAAAGCACTGTTTGCGGTACACAGTGTTCATACGGCTGCATCAGCTTCACCGAGGGCCTCAGGGGAGGTGTGCTGTGATGAGAGGAGGGAAGCAGCGCACCTGTTAATTCCCCCAGAGACACCGCCTGAGAGGCTCTGAATCCGGTGTACGCTTTGCCCCAGTCATCACATACACACACACACACACACACAAATTTTGTACTTCTTTCTTTGTGAAGACATTAATGGGGCCATAATGCATTCCCTTGTCCCTTACTTTAACCATCAGGACTAAATGCTGAACCCCAACCCTAACCAAACCCAATTCAAGAAGTGAGGACCTGCCAGAATGTCCCCACTGTTGGTTGAAATTTTGACCAGTGTATAATTGACAGTGCTTGTGTGTCTCAGCCATGGCGCAGGGCCTCCTCCTGATACCACTTCTATTCACTTCCCTACACCACTTCCACTTGGGAAGAACCATGCCGCGTACGGGGGGGGGGGCACTCTTCCTACTAAAATCATTTTCATCACACGTTATCCTCGGACACACCTTTCTTCAAATTGTAATAACGTCTATTTTGGCTCAATATCTTTATATATACCATAAATATCTAAAATAACCCCCTTTTTTTTATTTACGGTGGAAATTTGAACACCCCTGCGTGTTGGACTCGTCCAACGGGTCTCGAACCGAGTAGTGGCTTAATGAGAGGCGCTCTTTGTGTCCACGTGTGCGTTTAAAAACTCTTTAGAACAAATTATTGCAAAGGAAAACGAGTTGGATTTGAAAACAAAATGATTTTTTAAAATCCAAATAATATTTTAAACATTTTTTTTGTCACTTGGACCTTTTCCTTGGTTTGTCATTTTTATTTAAACATCATCCTATAAACTACATCATGAGTCCGTAAGAGCGCATTGTTGCCATAATACTGCTATTTAAGTACAAAAATATTAAACGGAAGGGGCAAATTATTTTCTTGTGCCTTGTCTGAAAAATCCGTGTCCTCCGGCGCCATCTGGTGGCAGTATGAGTTAAGTGGCGAAAAAGGTTTTCACAGAATTTGTAGACTCACCCACTCACTCACTCACTCACTCTATCAACTAATCCTACAAGGGTCGCAGGGAGGCTGGAGCCTATCGCAGTCGACACTGGGTGAAGGCGGGGTACACCCTGAACCGCTTACCAGACCATCGCATGGCAACACACATACAACTATCCATACTCACGCCTAGGTACCTAGAACAGCTAATTCGCCTAATGTGCGGGAGGAGACCAGAGTACCTGGAGGAAACCCACACAAGCACTGAGAGAACATGCAAACTCCACACAGGGCCCAGAAATCGAACCCAGGACCTTCTAGCTGTGAGGTGGATGTGCTAATCACTACGCCACAAAGCCACCCCTGTAGGGATCCACTGAACATAAAATCATACACATGAATAAGATTAAAGGTGGAGGGGATAGGGGGGCATCTAAAAATATATATAGTACAGTAAATTATAAGAATATATTTGGGAACTGGTAGGGAGTGCCTAGTACGTAATGTAAAGTGGACAAAGCGCAGTCCATAAGAGTAAACAATGGAAAATGTGCAGTCAGAAAATGTGATTGCAAAAGAAAGCATAATATAAGAAAATATATTGTAACCATGTGCACCTGCAGTGTAGTGTCTGAGCAGTCCTCTGTTAGATATAGATCATATAATAAGCAGATGAAGCAGCAGTACAAATCAATAAATTCAATGTAGTAGTATACATGGTGTGTTATAAATATGATAAATGATGAGAAGGGTGAAGACAGTCCTGAGCAGCAATGAGTGGTAATAATGCCCTCTGAAACATTGCAACATACTCACAAATGACAGAAGCTTAAATCTCACTCGCTCATCCTACTCACTTACCGAACCCCTTAATTGTACTACTAGGGTTACGGGGAGGCTGGAGCATATCTCAGCCAACACTGGGCAAAGGCGGGGTACTCCCTGAACAGCTCACCAGACCATCGCAGGGCAACACATAGCCACACACTCACATCCACACCTAGGGGCAATTTGTAACAGCCAATTACCCTAATGTTTTTGGACTGGGGGAGGACACCAGAAGTAGTACCCAAAAGAAATCCACACAAGCACGGGGAGAACCCCCAGGACCCCCAGGACCTTCTTGCTGTGAGCCGTACATCTGCTTATTTGCTATAAATTTTCAGGGAGAAAAAGTGCTACAATATTCTAAAATTAACTATTTTTCAGGCTGAGATCACCAGGTAACCAAAAACTATATTATATATCAAAATATTATGTTATAAAATATAAGACATTGTTCACAAGTGCTACAGAAATGCACCACAAGGTGGCGCTCTGACATGCTTCCAAACACAAAAGACTCACGTACCCATGTATACCTGTATGAGTTTAGATATATAAGTAGGCCTACATTAATGAAATCTGGATGTCTATATTTATCATGAGGTGCATCCCTGCACCCATCTTGACTTCCATCCATAATTTCTTATATCCATCCATCCATCCATCCATCTCATCCAACCATCCACACACACATACACACACACACACACACACACTGAAACCCAATCAAGCTTGTGGCAGTTACCTGAACTCATGACTCAGTCCATGTATAATTCATTTGCTCAGTGATCCACTCGCTTATAGAGAAGCAACCTGACTCCAGTGACCCGTCTGCAAATCCTAGGACAGCATCGACACTTGCAACGTCAAAAAGTTGGGCTTTACAGGTAGGGAAGCTTATGACATTCTTTCTGTATCATTTCTGAATGTGTAATTACAGCCAGATATTAAGTTCTGGTAAGTTTTTGAAATTCTAGATTTCAAAATGTCTTGATAAACATCATGGTTGTGTAATTTTGTATACTATTAAATATTCAGCGCAGGCTCTGTATTAGGGATGGAATATTCATGTAGATGATGCATGAAAATATACAGGTGTCTGTTTAAGCTTTGTTGTCTTAGATGTGACTATTTTCCACGCTACAGAAAATAAACTTTAATTCTGTACCAGGTCAGCAATGTCAAATGAACAGCCTAGTAGTTACAGCTTGCTTTTTAAATGGAAAAAGTCAGACCGTTGCTGCTGTGTTGAATAGGTTACCTGTCACTCTGCAGACATTATATTTATGGTATATGTAATGTGGTGTGAAGGTAATGCTCAGGGAACATGACTGAACAAAGACAGCGAGCCCTGTCCACGTCAGGTGAGGCTCTGTACCAGGTGCTCGGCCTTGACAAGAACTGCACCCACGATGACATCAAGAAATCATACAGGTGGGTTTGAAGGCCTCTTGCTGTGTAGGATCTTTCTGATGAAGTACATGACTTCCGAAAATGAGATCTTCTGGTGTCTCTGGTGGTAAACAAGCAATTCAAATAGCTGTTTGTTCCTGGATGTGATTGTGTTTAATCGGATGGAAGGGAAAAAATGGTCATTATTAAATATGTCTATTACTTGATTATATTTAATGAAATAAAAATAAGGCTGATGTGCTGCTGGTTGGCTCTTGCAGCATTTTTCCACTATAAACATTAAGCCATAGACATTTATCTATGATTAAGAACATCATAATGATGATAATGACTCCAAAACCATTTTTTTCCCCCACACTCCCATATAAATATATTAACATAGACACACAAAAAGAGGAACTTTGGGAATCATTTAAACATGCTAACCAAGTATATCAAGTCGCACTTGGCTACCCTGCACTTCATCTAAAAATATCCTCAGCACTAAAACACTGATGTAACAAATGGGACAATACCATCAATTCAATAACATCAGTTCATGTCAAACCCGGAGTGGTACTCCAACAATTACAGCGACTTAAGTGCACTAATTCATGCTGCCTTTAAGAGCCATTTGGATATTAAAGCTTTTTAACTGCACTTGCTTGTGCTTAATGAAAATGTCGTCGAAGTAAGTCTTTCTGAGGCCGTCAGCTTAATCAAAATTTAATGAGCATGTGTGTTCGTGTTTGGTGCATTATAAAAAGTTGATGAGAAATGACAAATTTTAGTGCAGCACTGAAAAGTAAATTATATAAACAGAGCTGTGTATATTTAAAGCTTTCATACAAGTAGTGCTTCAAGTATGGACAATGGGTGAATCTAAACTTTCTACTTTTATGTAAAGCTTATTTTGTTTTGAGAACTCTCTCTCTCTCTCTCTCTCTCTCTCTGTGTCTCTCTGTCTGTCTCTCCCTATCTCCCGCCCTCTCGATGACATTATCTCCTGATGATTTCAGCTCCCAACAAGACCACTTGGAGTGCACAAACTACCTCCAAGCTCAGCAACCCCCAACATGAATCAAAATCTCAAAAACCATCCTATCTCACAATGTTAAAGAATCCTTTAAAAAAATTCCTGGATTCAAAATTTGATCTGGATCATCTCCAAAATCTAACTCTTATCTTCTTTGTCCAAAACCACACCCCTGGTAGACATTTTATGAAAATCTGCACACAACTTATGTTTGCAAATAAATAAATAAATAAATAAACAACAGGTGTTGCACAGCACCCCCTGCTGGGCCTATTGTAATACAACACTTCCAAAAAATCATCTCAATGTCTCACAATGTTACAGAATTCTTTCAAAATTCCTGGATACAGAATCTTATCCAGATTATCTTTGAAATCTAATGGAGTGTTCTTTGACCCACCTCTGCTAATTCACACATAACTTTTTGTGTAACCCTGCAAACAACAAACATGCAAAACATAACCTCCTCTGGGGAGGTAGGAAGGAAGCTCTAAATAGTTTGCGGGAATAATACAGAATGCAGAAATGAGGTAATACATTTGCACACTCTTTATAGGATGTGTAAACTTACTGAGGATATCACAGGATGATTCTAATAGGGGAAAGCTTGGTGACACACTGCTTACACAGTCTGAGCTCAGTTTACAGACACTAAAGTGGTAAGTGTGAGAAACAAGAAAAGGGAACAATCACTACTGATTCATGAGCATACATCTCCCTGATGCTGAGGTCCAACACTGATGTCACATGATAAAACACTTTTATTGCAGTGAAGCTTTTTGACCTTTCCTTCTGATTATGTAATATAATAGTGCAAAGCAAATTGATACGGTCTGATATATTGATTCTGTAACTGCTAAATTTAAAATAAATAAATAAATAAACAAAAGTGTTCACCTCATATTTTCCCAAAATTTTCTGTCTGACCTTTAACCCTGCCAGATCTCATACAATGGATTCTTCGAATTCAGTCTGAAGGCTGACAGGGTCATGGCACAACCATTTTGCTTTTGGTCCTTTTTAATATTTTCCTACAAGTGATAGAGTGTTGATTTACAGTTCATTTTCTTGATCTTTTTTTAGAAATATAATATAATTAAAGTTTTATAACTTCAGTTATAAAAACTGAAATATAATTAATTCATTCGCAAACTCTAGAGGGTACAAATTTTAGCACAGAGGTCTCCCACAAGTTTTAAATCATTTCCACAACCCTGTAGCTAATTTTAGGAGAAATTGTGCATGTATTAAGAGTACTGTCTTATTTTTTTCATCATAGAAAGCTCGCTCTAAAATATCACCCAGACAAGAACCCGGAGAACCCTGACGCTGCTGAAAAGTTCAAGGAGCTCAACAATGCTCACTCCGTCCTCTCGGATATCACAAAACGGAACATCTACGACAAATATGGTTCATTGGGGCTATACGTGGCCCAGCAGTTCGGAGAGGAGAATGTGAACACTTATTTTATGCTCTCCAGTTGGTGGGCCAAGGTGAGATTTCCAGCACAGCACACAGAGATATATTCAAATACTGTTCAGTGATGGTCATATGAGCAAGTTGTACCTTTATCTACATTTTACTGCTTCTTCGGTTTAAGTAGGTAATGTGTGTGTGTGTGTGTGTGTGTGTGTGTGTGTGTGTGTGTGTGTCATCTACAGGGTCTTTTTGCCATCTGCGGCTTGCTGACAGGTTGCTATTTCTGCTGCTGTCTGTGTTGCTGCTTCAACTGCTGCTGTGGGAAGTGTAAGCCCCGCACTCCTGGAGAGGAAGACCCGGAGTGCTACGTATCTCCTGAAGACCTGGAAGAGCAGATCCGCACAGACACAGAAAGAGGTGAGCTCACACATGCCAAGACAAACCAATATCTGGACATCTTAAAACATTTATTTCAAGGTGTATAAGCAGTGTTGGAAGTAGCTGTGTGTAGAGGATATATGTGACTCATCATCGCAAAATGAGTCTTAAGGCACTAAACTAACTTTTGAAGCATATTTTTATCACACAAAATGTGGCCATTATAATGAGATTAAAATTAATATAAATGCATTTTTCTTCTTTTTTTAAATTTAAATCTAGGCAGATCACTTATTCATCCATTCATTCATTTGCCAAACCACTTATCCTATTACGGTTGAAAGGAGGCTGGGCCTATCTTAACCGTCTCTGGGCTAAAGCATGGTACACCCTCAACAGCTCACCAGTCCACTTCAAGGCCAACACACCAATTTGGAACAGACAATTATCCCTCGCCAAGCCCCAGACTTGAGCCCAGGACCGGCAGTTGTCATGGAGACCTATATCTTTATAAACTGCATTATTAAAAGTCTGAGTTTTTAATACTAAACCCCCTTTCACATATTAGCTTGATACCTGTTTGACAAGAAGATTAATAAACTTTAAGTATGGATACATTGTCAGTGTGTTCCCTGCAGAAGACTTTTATATCAGGGGCCAAAGCACAGAGCTTAAAATACACAATTTATCCAACACCCAGCAATCCTGTTACTGACAATAAATAGACAACATACTTCTCAGCCAGATGTTTGGATATAAACCGTTGTCTTTGCGCCAGTTCACAGTAGGAGTTTTTTTTCAAGGCCCTCACAAAGCTGATAATTACTGCCTCTGAGTCATTTCTCCAAGCGAGTTTGCATACTGGTTATTTTTACCTATCACGCAATAATCAGAGGCAATGTGTTCATTCCTGGCCTTTGGGAAAATATCATGAGTATCAGTAGACACAAAAACCTTTCTAATTTACTTTAATGTCTGCTGAGTTCCTTCTGTCAAAAAAAACAGTCTGGTGATTCAGATTAGGAAGAAAATGACACACACACACACACACACACACACACACACACACACACACACACACACACACACAAATATATATATATATATATA
>JAQMYF010000025.1:9876880-9887189 GCA_030014195.1 Neosilurus mollespiculum | reverse complement strand
ATATATATATATATATATACACACATGTATATTTTCATTCTTTTCTGGGTGATGCATATTTAATAATCTCACCAGGGTTCCCTTCAAACTGGGATAAGGGACCAAAGTCCTCTGGCATCCTTGAACTGGATGGAAAATACATTTTTCCTGCAGGAAACCCAATTACAGTCCATGTTCTAATGTAACCCTGCATGGGAAACAGAACTCATTTTGCTTTATGATGATGGTCCTCACTTACCTGTGTGTGTGTGTGTGTGTGTGTGTGTGTGTGTGTGTGTGTGTGTGTGTGTGTGTGTGTGTGCGTGTGTGTGTGTGTGTGTGTGTCCAGATGGTGACACTCCTGTAATGCATCAGCCAACTAATGCGAGTGAGAAGACCCAGCTAATTGGGGACGGACACCGGACATACACTTGAGAGTTTCTTCATAAGCAACATTTTCTAATATACTTTCTGATATATTGATTTTCTTCTGCTTTGAATAGCTTTAAAGACACACACACACACACACACACACACACACACACACACACACACACACACATCTTATAATGGTAACCCTTGAATGTAATGGAGATGAAGATGTATATGATGAATGTGTATTCATGTATAATGTATTAACATGCCTTAAACATGGACGTTTTTCACCCAATGTTGGTTGTACATAACTTATAATGAACTCTTACTATTTTTTTCTGCAGATAACACGACTTACTGTCATGTAATATAGCTCTTATGTTTAGTGTATTAAGAATAAAAGAATGTTTTCACACAAGTAGGACATTTTAGACAGTCACACACACCATGCCATTGCTATATCTGATCACCACATCACCACACGTACAGGGAAAAACCACCACCCAAATAAATATCTGATCCACAGTGGTACTAGTGAGATCCTCTTCTCTTGATGTATATTGTACATAGCAATAGATTTGTGTATGTAAAATGCACCAAAAATCCATTCACCTGATCTTCACATCAACGTAGGCTTGTTGAGCTTCACATCCCAGCAAAATCTCCATTATTCAAGGAACACATTTCTACAGATTTCATAACATGGCTGTGACCTGAGGACTTGACCATTGCATACACCTATAATCATTATACTGATATTTTTGTCTGCAATGATCTGGGAAGCTGTTTAGGGTGTACTTCTCCCAGTGTCGGCTGAGATAGGCACAGCCTCCCTGTGACCCTAATAATAGGATTAAGTGGTTTAGCAAATGAGGGAGGGAGGGAGAGTTATATTTTTGTTGCCAAATTTACAAGATAAAAAACACATTTACTCCTTTTAGCCAGACTCAAACCAGCAACTTAATGATAAGTGTGTGACCTCTGCAGTCCTTAACTTTATCAACTAAGCCAAAGCTAGACAGCAATAGTTAAAGTGTGCCCGCTTGGCCCTTTTCATTTCGGCAATATCAGCTGCCTCCCATTCAAAAATGCAAGCTGACATGCATGCCATGAAAGGGTACAGCACTGGTGGTGCATCCTACTGCCAGATGACACAAGAAATGCCAGATGTCTAAGCGGATGATATCTGGCTACCCACTGTATCTGGCCTTAAGCTCTGACTATCCCACCTCCTCACAGCAACCACTGCCCACATAAAGGCTGGGGTTAAACTCCCACATTCTGTACCAAATTAAAATACTCAAGTCCTCTGAGGATAGTCACGCTGCACAGCAGGCCTAAAATCTTATTGCTACAGATGATAGTTTGTGCTTAATGTAATACCATTAAGCTATACAGATCTTATTTTAACGTAAGTGATCATAAAGCTCACTGTACTGGGCAATTTTATCCCGCGGATTACAGGCGGGGACTGAAACAATGCGGAACAACCATTATTTTCTGGAAGTGACGTGAACTTGTTGGGCAGGGTTGTCCAGCGCAAGCGCCGATGTTATGCAGCCGTTTTTGCCAACTCAGCTTTCCTGCCATCAGTTGGTTTAGGAACACAACAGAAATGTTTTCTGCGATTTCTGTGCTTGTTGTTTGTGCAGCTGTATGCTTTGCACTCTGCCGTTTTCCAGGCGGCACAGCTCACCACTAACCGATAATGCGTTATCTTAGCCTAGGGTCAGCCCAGCCAATAGGACAGAACAACTAATTCACGTCACTACCAGGGCTGGAATAGCCAATGAAGAAGGCAACATGTCGCTGTATATGCCTAGCAGTAATAGGAGTAGTGTGGCAGCTCACGTGTGTACTTCACAAGGGGCAAGGGCGGACACCACTGATGTCATATGGGATCTTTTTAAAGAGCTAGTAACACAAATTCATCATATGTACCCTTTAAGTGATTTTGACTTTTATTATTCAGTCCAACTAGTATTGTGAAATGATGTCTCCATTTGTAGCCACTGTTAAATGCTTTTTGCAATAATTAATTAAACTGCAAGGGCTCCTAGGTAATAAGTTAAACAAGAAAGTGCCTCCTCTCCAAACACCTGTAGCACCCTAACTAGCACATAATATCCTGTTTTTGAGGACTTTTTTTTCTGGTCATTTTGTCTGACTAAAGAGATTTAGTACTTAGTACTGTACTAATTTCAAGGTCTTACAGTGCATTGCAATATGCATTAGGCTGGATAAAAAAATATCCTGGTTTCCCATCAGAACTTTTTGAAAACCTAATTTTTTGTATAGAGAGAGAGAGAAATGAGGTGACTGTGGAAGCCAAAAAGCTAAATGTAGGCAAAGTGACTGAAGCTATAATACATCCTAGATAACCACTCTTATACATGTACATGTACATTTAACATGTATTAAACTCTGAAACTCTGAAACTCTGTCTATCGAACAGCAGCCTTGCAGTTCCAGAAATCTTTAGAAAAATAACGATTTCAAACGGAACTAAACCAAATTCAGAATCACAATCACAGCATCTAACACGAAATCACCTTCTGTGCCGTTTTTATTTTTTCCGAGGCGTTTTCCGAGGTTTTGAGCGTGTTTTTTTCCTAAGGGCCCGGGTGCGGGCGCTGATGAGAAACAAGGAATTTGGTTTGTCCAGCCTTATGTACATGGCATAAAAAAAACAAAAAAAAAACACACAATTAATTGCTGGCAGCTAAAAATTCTTCTCAAGGCTGGTTGCACGAAGGACACTAGCATTTGTTCTTTTCTTGATTTTCCAGGATGATTTATTACTACACTATTACACTGCACAAGGCTTTAGTGACCTCAGTGAATGTAGGGGGCCTGAACATGTTGGAGAAACATGGAGAGTCGCTACCGGGCTTGTAATATAATAGAGCAGGCAATATGATTGGCGTCATTGTGGTCGGAGTTTACAAGACAGAGAAGAAAAAAAAATGTGACTCCTTCGAGCCGGATTCGAACCAGCGACCTAAGGATTACCGTGTAGCCGCTACAGTCCTCCGCTCTACCAACTGAGCTATCGAAGGGCCGTGTTGTCGCTGAATTGCACGGTATTAATAGTATACAATCGTTTACAGCGCCACGAATTTTTAATTTTGGACTGGGTTTGTGGTGTCTATTATGTTTGCCACCCATTTCCTGTTGCTGAAGGGGAATCTGCAGAGTTTTTATCTGTAAATATAGATCTCACATCATGCTTTAGATAACGGACGGGTTGCGCCAAACTTATCTTACTTATTATCTCAATTATTATCCTAATAATTGTATCTTACTTATCGTCTTAATTATCCCGATTATCATCTTATTCATCAGATTACTGCCAAATTCGAGATAACGTCCTAAACACAATAGTTTCCAGAGTTCCCTGTAGTTTCATTAGCCGAACACTCGGGTGGTGTCAGAGCGGGGAATTAGCTCAAATGGTAGAGCGCTCGCTTAGCATGCGAGAGGTAGCGGGATCGATGCCCGCATTCTCCAAATAATCCTTCATTTTTCCTGATTTAACTACTTTTTAATTATAATCCCCGATATGAGTCCGTACACCATGCACTACCGATGTTCTGGTCAATAAGTCTGGAAGTCTACACATGCGTTGCGACATTTTGCATCACCTCCACCCATGTCCTGCGTTTCTAAATCTGATGGCTTTGCTCAAGAGCCCAACTTCGCCTGGCATGCATATATGGTAAACAAAACATGGCAACTGACGTGACGGTTTCTAAAAACAGCTCGGGGGGACAGTCACAGGTCTGGGTGTGGGGTCAGAGACACACAGTGAGGAAGCCACGACGCCGTACACCGTGTGATCGATTATTAAAACCACTGCGGAAAAGATTACTGCGTGTGAATTAGTTCCCATCGTTCACAAAAAACAAAAAAAAATGGACGTTTTGGAGAAGCAGCTGATTTGTCCAATTTGCCTGGAAATCTTTACAAAACCTGTAGTGATCCTGCCATGCCAACACAATCTCTGCAGGAAATGTGCCAATGATATATTTCAGGTATTTACTATCTATCTGTCCATCTGTGTTAGTTAACTCTGAGACAGTAGTCCCAGTATTTATCATGTTTTATCATGTAATGCATTTATGTTATGATATATTGAATTATATAGCTACCTACTGAGTAACCATTCATGTGATTATTAGTCATGTCTCTTATTACAACAGGCTTCTAGTGGAATATAAGTCCTGTTTTATTCCCACCCTTGACTTTTGGTTCAATTTAATCTGTTTCTTATTTCAAAAAGTTACTTTAAACCTTCAACAAATATTCTATTTAACTATTCTTTTATGACGCCTTGATAACGCCTCTGATCTCTAAAAGATCACAGGGGATATACAGGCCTCAGATAAAAAGAATAAGGGGCTTCCAAAATCTTTCCTAAAATGGTATTACAAAGGGAATTTATGAATTCTGGATGGGACAAAAAAGTAATACTTTAATGACTAAAATATCCTGGGGACACAGATTGTTAAATATAAAACATTAGGATAAAAGAAAAAGAATTTATTTGTGTGTCACCCTGAAACACAGAGAAACCGATTGGTTTTGTTTTTTAAATCTTTTATTGATTTTTGTTAACATGGACCAAAGAGCCACATCACACACACACACACACACACACACACACACACACACACACACACACACACACACAAACATCCTGATCAAACAAGTTGTGATTATTAATGAATGAGTGATTATTAATCATGAGTATCTTATAAGCTACACAGAAATGTCACAATCTGATTGGTTATCTGATGGATTAATGCTCCTTATCAGATTACCATAGTCATGGGAAATGGCTTGGATGGTTGTCCCGTGTCCTATCCAGTGTCCTGTCCCGTGTCCGAACATGCCCACCACAGGAAATCCAATAAGGCTCCCATGTCACTGAATTGATGCTGATTGGCTGTCATGTATCACTGACTTGCACAATGATGGGCATCAATAGAAAAACAAAACAAGACAAGACAAAACAAACAAAAAACTGATTTAATTAAAATATCAAAAATGAAACCTAAATAGAGGCTCATAAATCACCACTTAGACTCGCAGAGAATAAAAAAAACCCATAAAATCTAACTCAGGTAGGCAGACAGACTTGCAGGTAAATAAATGTTCATGGGGCAAACACCGAAATCCAAAGCTTGACAGAACATGAACTCATTAAACATATAATTAAACGAACAAGAGAGGTGATAATAATGAAAAATGGTAATCAGAAAGGCAGTACAAAAGTAAAACCCAGAGTCAGACACCTATCAGGAACTCTGTGTTTACACAGTACCTAAATTATTTATGATATATAATATATTAGATGTTATTCCAGGTGGATAGTGCTCGAATTGAAATGGCTGATAAACAGTCATGTTTCATCATGTTTTGTCATGGCTGATAAACACTTACTGTTACAACCCCTTGGTGCAGATGGTGTCTTCATCATCACACTTAAAAATGGAAAAACAAACAATGAGCATTTCATTTTAGTTTGTTTTTCTTATGTTTCTGTGTAGTATATACTAAAACTTTGACTGAGCTTAAAAAGACAATGTTACACAGTATTAATGCATGCAGAGCTCACCTGCCTCAGTCTTGTTTAAAATATGTACAAATAAATCATTAAAATCTTGATTTAGTTTCCTTTTTATGTTCACGTGTAAAACAATTATTCGCCTCAGGCTGGGTGAATGTCACTGAATTGAATAGCAACATCCACCTCACTGTCAACAAATAATCCTTTATTATTGTTTAGTTCCTGCATTTGGATCAGATGTGTTATATGTAGCACGAGAGAGAGAGAGAGAGAGAGAGAGAGAGAGAGAGAGAGTGAAATACTAGAACATGAGATTGTGTAATACGTATTTACTGACCTTATTACTCCTCGACATGTAAACAGTCATCGAATCCATACCTTCCCACCAGAGGAGGGTCAGTGACTTCAGGTGGCCGTTTCAGATGCCCATCCTGCAGGCACGAGGTTGTTTTGGACCGCCATGGGGTTTACGGTCTGCAGAGGAATCTTCTGGTGGAAAACATCATTGATATGTACAAACAAGAGTCCACAAGGTAAGCATGATTAGTAAACCAGAATAGCCTTAAAATTATTACAATCAATATGAATAAACATATGTACCATTTCATTGCCTGTGGTTATCTATTGGAAATACATTATGTACTGAATAATTTTTCAGTTCAGGCTTCTCTGGGGAAAGAAAATTCAGTTCATATTCTTTTTTTATCGCTGTTCATTTTCATTTAGATATGCCTGATGTCACTTTTAATGCAACATTTAAAAGAATGTAGGTATTTATTCCTCTGTCACTTTAAACACTTTGCTTTTAAGAAGAGAAATCCCCTGGGCTGGACATTTCAACCTGCTGTCGTTCTTTCACTCTTAACAACACTTAACCGTTTTTCCTTTTATAGTCGAGTCAAACCCCTTCCTGGTTCAAACAGAGAAGATTTTCGCATTTGAAGAGGTTGTGCTGTGAAGGACGTTGTCAAAACACAGAGCCTGCATTAACGAGGCCCTGCGAGCTCCATGACTGACAAATGAACTTAAAGTTCTTTTTCTCAAACAGTAGAAAATGAGATCTGAGGAATTTAGCCAAATTGATACATTTTGTATTTTCTTTCTCCTTTTGTCTTTGGCAGGGGATGACAAACCAAAGATTCATAGTCCCTTGTGCTAATGAAAGCCCCAGTGTACTTGTGTCTCCGAATAGAGAGACTGAAAAGCAGCAACTCACAGAACTGAGTGTGACGAGTGTGATGAGCTAATTATGCGCATTAATACAGTCTCGAGAAAATAGGCAAGTGATTGAGTCCCTGGTTTTACCCATAGGCTTTGTCCTTTTCTGAACATATGTTGTGATGAAACATTATGAATATGCCGTTATATACATAAAAGGCATTGCTTAGAATGGCGTTCTCATGTTGTACATAAAAATGTACCTGGCAGGTTCATTTTAATTTTTTGCTGGCTAAAGGATTTCATTGTGATGTGGCTGCACATTATGCTAGCAGTAGATATCGCTAGACACCATAAGTCTATTACTGCACTGTATTCTTGTGTTACTGTCAGTTTCATAGCTGTTTCCCTTCGTATACCTGATTTGGACACTGAGTATTAACCATGGGCAGCACGGCGGCGTACTGACCAGCATGTCTGCCGCCCCATCTCTGTGATTTCATAATAGAGCTCACAAAAGTCACAGAATATAGATTGACTTAAACGCTATGTGACATCATCACAGAATGTATAGGTCAATCAGTGAGTAATGATGTAATTGTCATGTGGCACATTGGCAGGACATTGTGACAATAAGACAAAGGGCCAGAGGGACACAGAGACTGGCCCGAAGGTAGAGCACCACTAGTTGGTCTGTTCATGCTTACATGGGACATCCCACAATATTCTGCACTTTTCAGGGAAGGCTTTCTACTAGTTTTTTTGTTGGGGGATTGTGATCAACAAGAGTGTTAATGAAGAGGTCTGGGGTTCAGGTTATCCCATAGGTGTTTAGTAGGGTTTAAGGTCAAAGCTCTGTTTAGGACACTAAAACTCTGCCTTAGGAAAACCAGGTCTTCATGACAATTGCTTTGTGCACAAGGGTGTTGTCATGCTGGAACAGGTTTGGGTTTCTAAGGGTGCTTTCACACTAGAGCTATTGGTGAAGATAGCGTCTGCTTGAGCCAGTGGTTCAGTTTGCTTCATAAATGTGAACACCAATGTCCGTAATGACCATACCCATGTCCTCCCAAATTCAGGGGTCTGGGCTTCGCTTCAATTGCAGTGTGATTCATACTTGGTGTAAACACTCTCCGATCTAAAAAGCGGAAACAGCTGTATTGATGACTTAATCTGTGTGTGAAATAAGTGATGAGCAGAAATAAAAGCCTACTCTGTGGTCAGTGAAGGAAATTTCTTTCTGTTAGAAATATGGTAGAGTGAGAATATGAAATCTCAAATGGAGAATAACCCACAAAATGCTGACATTTATTTTGTATTGCCACCTGTCTCTACAAAAACCTCCTTATTCTAGCAGCTCGCATCACTCACAGACCGCTTGGTCTGGGGACGGGCCGTGGGGGCAGCAGCCTAAACAATGAGGTCCAGACGTTCCTCTCCCCACCACTTCCTCCAGCTCTTCTTGGGGACACCGAGGTGTTCTGGGTCGACCCCGGGGTCTTTTCCCAGTTGGACATGCCTGAAACACCACACCAGGGAAGCGTTTGGGAGGCATTCTAATCGGATGCCCGAGCCACCTCTACTGGCTCCTCTCAATACGGACTCCGAGCTCCTCCCAGATGACCAAGCTTCTCACCCTATCTCTGAGGGAGAGCCCCACCACCCTGCGAAGGAAGCTCATTTTAGCCACTTGTATCCGTGAACTTGTTCTTTCAGACACCACCCAAAGCACGTGACCGTAGGTGAGGGTTGGAATGTAGATCGGCTGGTAAATTGAGAGTTTTGTCTTTTGGCTCAGCTCCCTCTTCATCACGACGGACTTGGCTGCACCGATCCACCTGTTAATCTCCCGTTCCATTCTTCCCTCACTCGTGAACAAGACTCTGAGATACTTGAACTCCTCCACTTGGGGCAGGACCTCATTCCAGACCCAGAGGGTGTATTCCATCCTTTTCCGGCTGAGAACCATGGCCTCAGACTTAGAGGTGCTGATTCTCATCCTGGCCGCTTCACACTCGACTGCGAATCGCTCCAGCGAGAGCTGGAGGTCCCGGCTTGATGAAGCCAAAAGTACAATGTCATCCGCAAAAAGCAGAGACGAGATCCTATGGCCACCAAACCAGAACCCTTCAATGCCTCGGCTGTGCCTAAAAATTCTATCCATAAATATTATGAACAGAACCATTGACAAAGGACAGCCTTGGCGGGGTCCAACCCTCACTGGAAACAAATTCAACCTGCTGTTACCAATGCGGACCAGGCTCTGGTGATACAGATACCTAAATTTCATACATTAAAAATTGAAAATCTTGCACATAATATATTTTGTAGCTGACACCAAATTAACAAAAAATAAACTTCTTACACTTCTCTTGTATGTGTAGTGACATTGGTGCATAAAAACTGCACATTCCTTATGCTGTGATGGCATAGTAATATGTCATATGAACAGAGGCCAGTGGGGCATGGGGGTATAATCAGACTCGAGTTTGGACCAGCAAAACAGACTGAGTGTGAAAGCATACTAAGCTCCATTGAAAGAAAATTGTAATTTTACAAATACAAAGACATTCTATGAAATTGTTGGTTTCAAAATCCCTGGGAACAGTTTGAGGAAGAATTAAATATTGGTGTTGTCAGGAACTGGAAGTCAGACAGATGCAAGTGGGGTAAAAAAAAAAAAAAAAAATTAAATCCCAGAAAACAAATCCAAAGGGAATAATCAAAGGTCAGGCAGGCAAATTTCAAGAGATGATCAACCATGCTAAATATGACAAACTCTGTGTCTAAAATCACTCACTACATACTTTATAGTGCACTATATAGTGAGCTCTATCATTTATTGACAGATTTGTGTTGAAGGTGTCGAAAGGTTTAGAGTAAAATCATTTCCTGTGCAGTCGGAGACTACATATACGCCAGCTTTCATATTTTTAGACACAAACATCTGAAATACCAAAAGAAACGATGTTTAAAACCAAACTCCTCCATGTTAACTAGGGCTTTGATGATGTCATCATTCTGAGGTTCGGTTTTCAAATAATCCCCCATAAAATCGTTAAAATAGCAGCTATCGCTCTAAGATTTTACACACAGACAGGTTTTAATATAGAGTTTTGATTGAAATTTACTTTTAACAAGTGCTGTCTTGGGCGGCACGGTGGCGTAGTGGTTAGCACGTCCGCCTCACAGCAAGAAGGTCCTGGGTTCGATTCCCAGCTCGGG
>JAQMYF010000025.1:9858244-9871694 GCA_030014195.1 Neosilurus mollespiculum | reverse complement strand
CATAGTCATGAAAAGAAAGGAAACTCATTGAATGAGAAGGTGTGTCCAAACTTTTGGTCTGTACTGTATATATATAAGAAAATGAATGAATATATATATATATATGAGAATATGTGTGTGTATATATGAGAATATATGGTGTACCTCGCCCAAAGTCAGCTGAGATGGGCGCCTGAGATGAATATATGGGCGCCTGAGATGAATATATATATATATATAGAGAATGATATATATATATATATATATATATTCATTTATTTTCTGAACCACTTATTCCTAATTAGAGTCACAGGAAAGCTGGCGCTCATCTCAGCTGACTCTGGGCGAGGGCGTGGTACACCCCCCCGGACAGTTCGCCAGGCCATCGCATGGCAGAAGCACGCTGATGGCAACCCAATGGGTTACTCTTTACGAACGATAGCAATAGTTCTTTTACATGCCTCTCACCATGTTGTATCCATATGCCGCTCTGCACGTGCTGCTCCGAGTGCGTTTTTAAACCCGTTTAAAGTTTAGTCAGCTCTTAACTACACAGAAAAAGAAAAGCTAACTATAGTACGATTGTAAAGTTTATTTTTACATATTTAAACCATGGCAGACTCTCACTCGTTCAGCTCAGAGCGCTCTCTGCTCCAAGTATAAGCACAGCCTATATGTGACCCACCATTATTTTTATTTTATTATTTGTGTAAACCGAATTTTTGAAAACTGAAAGTCTTGTGAATACATTTTCATTAAACTTGTGGGGAGGCTGTTATATTGAAACAATGTAAGCCAGCATCTTAACCACCCAGCCACCACTGCCCTATGTTAAAGAATCATTTTTTTAAAATTCCTGGATCCAGATTTTTTTCATTATCTCTGAAATCTAACTGGGTCTTCCTTTCTCAAAGCTCTACCTCTGATAGAAATTTTATGAAAATCCCCACAGTCTATGCATAGTCCTGTTAACAAACACATGCATAAACCTCCTTGGAGATAGCAAAGATCCCTGATAATCCCCAACACTACTGCTGCACTGTCATATATTACTGCTCATTCATTATTAGGAATTTTTTCATACAGACCATCTGTATAACAAAATGTTTACATATCTGAACGCATATGATTGCTCATATGTGCCATAATTTTCAGACAGAGCTGACAGACAGCATAGCAATGATGGTGGGCAACAACGACAGAATCCAAGGCATCATTAGTCAGTTGGAGGAGACCTGCCGTGCCATAGAGGTGAGTTACACCATGTGTGTTCCAGTGTCCTCACAAAAGTACTGAGATTTGCTGGGTTATTGATGGTGAAAATGAGAACCAACCCTCTGATATACTCACACTTGAGCTAATGAGACGGGCAAATAGGATGCTGGAGCACTTCCAGACTCTTATTGCTGTATCCTTGGAGGCTTTATAACTTACAAGGTAACCAAAGAGAGTTTTTTCTCTCCTGGATCATGCATAAGTAGATAGGAGATAATATAAGATCAACATATTGTGATTAGACATTTATCTAGACTTTTATTAGATTAGACTTTTATTCAGTGCTGAGGTGAAAATCTTTTGACTCATTTCCCATTTGTCTTTAAGGAGAACAGCAGGAGGCAAAAGACACAGGTGTGTGAGAAGTTTGACCATCTCTATTCCATCCTGGAGGACAGAAAAATGGAGATGAGTCTCAAAGTGACAGCCGAGCAAGAGGAGAAGCTGAGCTACATCCGTGGACTCAAGAGGAAATATGAAGATCATTTGGAGAACGTGACCAAGATTGTGGAGTCAGGGATCCAAACCATGGAGGAACCGGAAATGGCCGTTTTCTTGCAGGTAAAGGAAATCCATTTTCACGTGGTAATTTTCATGTTCCTAACCATCACTGGCTGATTAAGGGCATTTCCACACTGATCAGAATATTCAAATATGTTCCCAGGAACAATTTTAGTATTGTCATGAGAGGACATGTTCATTCCAAGTAATTCGTACACATGAATTACTTCAGCGCCTTGACAACAGCACACTGTTTCATGTCACTTGCAAAACACAAGATAATAGGCACATTATTATTTCTTGTCCTTATTAATGCTTAGTTAATTGAGTTAATTAGTGATTCTGTTGTGATGCTGCCTATGTACATACACAAATTCATTCCTGTTTTACCATCATGTTATTGCGCTTAAATGTTTTCTCTTAGCAAAATATACTGACTCTACTAAATACCTGGTGCATGGTGGTGTAGTGGTTAGCACTCACAGCAAGAAGGTCCTGGGTGTGAGCCCAATGTTTGGTGAGGCGTTTGTGTGTAGTTTGCACGTTCCCCCCGTGCTTGCTTTGGTTTTCTCCGGGTACTCCGGTCTCCCCCCACAGTCCAAAGACATGCACATAGGCTAACTGGATGTTTGGAATTGCCGCTAGATCTGAATGTGAGTGTGAATGGCAATAGAGGTGCAAGCAGGTCTGAAGCTCAGCTAAATAGGAGGGTTAGGGAAAGACTTGGAGAACTGCCCTGTAAAAAAAAAATTCCAAGAACACTCAATGACAACCACCAAGAAATTTGTCTGAAGGGATAGAATGAATGATACAAAATACTAAATTTCTTCTCCATGGAACAGCTTTTTCTGCTATTGCAAAACCAGGTAACCCTTTGACGATTTCTGTTTAAATTTGCCTCAGTTGGTGGGGGCACCTTGTTGGGCATTGCACCATAGGAACGTTGGAGCTGGTACTACTTTTATATTATTCAGTATTCAGGACTCCCTCAGTTATTTTTCGGCAGTTTTCTCTATTCACTTGGCTGTTACTGGTGAGTTCCACTATTCTCTTAATCACTGACGGAGGGTTTCCCGATGGCCGCCATGTTGGTTCTCGCGAATCACATTGTTTGAGGTAAGTTAATAAATTAGCTTAGTATTAACTTACCTCAAACAATGTGATTCCTTTTTCATCTTGAAATTTTTATTATGCCAAAGTTCCTGGTTCAATTGGATGCAAAACCCGGTCACCCCCTGCCTCATTTCTAAAAAAAAAAAAAAAAACTTAAGATAGCTCAACATCAAAATGGCACCCAATGCACCCAAGGCTGTTTTTAACGGTGGAAACTGCCAAAAATAGCCAAGGGAGTCCTGAAAGTGCTTCACCTCAAGATCTGGTTAAGGTGGACATAAGCCAACATGTAACATAAAGACAGCTATGTAAGTGAAGCTGAATTGTGTGTGCATTCCTCACTGGCTTTATTACAAAGTCTCCTACACCAGGTTTCATCTATCACATGCATGAGATATATTTTCCATTTTGGCCAGCTTTCAAATTGAAACACCCAGACTGTACCTGGGTTCTGTAACTGTGTTTGCCCTAAACCAAATATGCACAGCCTTGGAAAAAAAATGTGAAAATGTCCTGACAGAGAGGTATTTTGGTATTCATTGTTAATTGATCATTAGCACTTATACCTATTATTCTGTTCTTGTCTTTACAGACTGCGAAACCTTTGTTACAAAAGTAAGCAAACTCATTCACATCTAACATTAGATATTACTTTCAGTGTCATTCAAGTACCATTGTGCTAGTTATTTTTTCATTGTTATATGTTATTTACAGTTGTGTGCAAAAGTTTAGGCACCTCTGTCTAAAAAGAATACAGTATTTCATTCTTTTAAAATAAAAAGTAGAAGTAAACACAGTTGCTGCAGCAACCTATTAAAAACGTTCTGCATATGTTACTTTCTATTTGATTTAAAAAAAAAAAGTTGTTATAAAATAGAAACTCTGGCATGTGCAAAAGTTTGGGCACCCTTCCAGCCGAAATATGGACTTTTGCAAGCAGCTGACTGAAATTTAAACCAATTTAAACCTAAATATGAGGTTAAATAGATGCCTTGAAAGCTGGGAAAAGCAATAAGAACATATTAAATGTCTTCCAGGTCACAAAATAACATTTTTGTTAAAGGTTGCTTAGAGTTAAATGTGAAAGTCAAGGCAAGACTGTATAAAAGAGCAGAAAAATATTTATAGAATTTCTCGTATGCTTGTCAGAAAGGCATTGGTAAACCCAAATCCAATGGTGGAAGGTTTATCTGCATTTAATAGTCATCAGAAGAAAACCTTATCTGTGACATCATCACAAAAGTGAATATCTGGTGCATGCAAAGCAACATCTAGATGAATCAAAGGCACTTTGGAAACAGTTGCTGTGGACTGATGAAGAACAAATGGAAGTCTTTGAACACAATCAGCAAAGGTATGTTTGGAGGAATAAAAAGAGCAGCATTTGATGAAAAGAATACCTTGCCAACTATTAAACCATACAGATGGCTCGATTACACTTTGTTGTGTGACAGTCAGCAGTACAGGAAACATTGTACTGGTAGATGGAGGAATGGATTTCAGTAAATATCAGTAGAGTCTCAAAGTCAAGTCAGCCAAAACACTGAAGCTGAAAAATGATAATGATTCGAAACATACTTCAAAATCTAAAATAAAGTCCAAGCTTTTACAGTCACTCTCATAGTCTCCTGATGAGAACATCACTAAATATATTTACTCCAGACTTAAACCCCACCGTGCTGGTTTGATATGAAGTGTACATTGTCATCATCTTTGGTTGGACAGGCTTGAAACACCACACCAGTTTGGTGTGCCAAAAGGACAACATCATCTGCAAAAAGCAGAGATGAGATCCTATGGCCACCAAACCAGAAAGACTCAGTGCCTCGGCTGCACCTAGAAATTCTGTCCATAAAAATTATGAACAGAACTGGTGACAAAGGACAGCCTTGGTGGACTCCAACCCTCACAGGAAACAAATTCAACCTGTTGTTACCAATGCAGACCAGGCTCTGGCTCCAGTGGTACAGAGTGGTACAGAGATCTAGTAACCGTATCTGTAGTAACGGGTCTGGTACTCCTGCATAGACTTTACCGGGTATGCTGAGGAGTGTGATTCCACGATAGTTGGAACACACCCTCCAGTCCCCCTTTTTAAAAAGGAAAACTATTACCCCTGTGTGACAATCTTGAGGTATTGCCCCCCATGACCACGCGACATGTCAACCAAGACAGTCCTACAACATCCAGAGCCCTGAAATATTCAGTGTGGATCTCGTCCACCCCAGAAGCCCGACCACCGAGGAACTTTTTGACTACCTCGGCGACCTCAGCCCCATCAATGGGCGGACCCCCACCCGAGCCCCCAGGGTCTTCCTCCTCCACGGAGGGTGTGTTGGTGGGATTGAGGAGGTCCTCAAAGTATTCCTTCCACCTCCCAACGACATCCCCAGTTGAGGTGAGCAGCTCCCCACTTCCACTGTAAACAGTATTTGTGGAGAACTGCTTCCCCCTCCTGAGGTATTGAACGGTGGTCCAGAACCTTTTCAATGCCAACCAATAGTCGCTTTCCAGGCCCTCACTGAACTCCTCCCACACCCGAGATTTTGCATTGGCGACAGCCTGGGCTGTAGCACGTTTGGCCTGCCGGTACCTGCCTGCTGACTCGAGAGTCCCACAGGCCAAAAGGACCCAATAAGCCTCCTTTTTCAGCTGGACGGCCCACCACGACAGGCACCAATGACCTTCTGGCCACAGCTATGGGCTGCCGCCTTAATAATAGAGGCACAAAACATTGCCCATTCGGATTCCATGCCCCCTGCCTCCTTTGGGATGTGGTTGTAGCTCTGCCAAACGTGGGAGTTAAAGGCCCTTCTGACAGGAGACATTTCCAGGGAACCCTAACTACATGCTGGGGCCTGCCAGGTCTGGAGGGTGGCCTCCTCCGCCATCGGAGCCAACTCACCACCAGGTGGTGATTGGTTGACAGCTCAGCCCCTCTCTTCACCTGAGTGTCCAGAACATGCGGCCGCAAGACTAAAATGTCATTAGGTGCATAAGCACAAACCATAGTCAGGACCTATCCCCCCACCCAGAGGTGGAGGGAAGCTACCCTTTCGTCAAACGGGAAGAACCCCAACATGTGGGCAACAAGGATGCCCACACCGGCTCACCGCCTCTCCCCATGAGCAACTCCAGAATGAAATAAGGTCCAGCCGCTCTCGAGATGGGTGGTTCCAGAGCACAAGCTATGTGTCGAGTTGTGTCCGACTATATCTAGTCAGTATCTCTCAACCTTGCGCACCAGTTCAGGCACCTTCCTCGCCAGAGAGGTGACATTCCATGTTCCAAGAGCCAGCGTCAGTAGCCGAGGATTGGTCCGACAGAACCCATGCCTTCGGCTGCCACCCAACTCACAACGCACCCGACCCCTATAGTCCCTCCCACAGGTGGTGGGTCCATGGGAGGACTGACCCATGTCTCCTTTTCTGGCTGGGCCCGGCCGGGCTCCATGGGCAGAAGCCCGACCACCAGGCACTCACCTTGGAGCCCCTCCCATAGGCCTGGCTCCAGGAGCAGACCCCGGTAACCCAGGTCATGGCAAGGGAAACTAAGTACTTGATTTTCTGTCCATAAGTGTCTTCTGAACCGAAGTTCAGAAGGGTGAATATAAAGCAGCCAACAACAGTTGGAAAAAAACTTCCAGAATAACATTTGTTTCCATCACTGAAAGAATGCCACAAGTGTGTTCAGCTGTCTCATCTAGATTTAAGCAATGCCTAAGAGTGGCGCTCCCTGAGCCTGGGTTTGCTTTTCAGCGCCTTTCCCTTTTTATTCGCTAATTAATAAATTCATTTGTATCACCTGTCTTGGATGTTTAATTATCAAGCTTCTGTTTTCTGTGTTCGCTCAACGAACATTTATTTACCTGCAACTTTAACAACCAATCAGCATCAATTTAGCAACACAACAGCACACGGAAAAATATCTCAGAACTATGAAGCATTCAGAAAGGAGGAGTGGATTAGAATTAAAAACTCTTAGCTGACTACACATTGCATTTGCAAGCAGTGGTATCTACCAAAATATGGAGTGCTTTGAAATACTGATTTGGTACGGTGTTTAAACATTTGCACATACCATGTAGTTTTTTCTTTCTTTCTATTTTTAAGCTCATGGGATATAAAATAATTGTACATTAATATTTGCAGATTTTTTTGGTAGATTGCTGAGAGGTCGTGTTCACGTCTTTTTACTTTAAAATTCAAAGTGATTGTTTTGTTTCTGCATCGGCCAGGATGGGCGAGGCTACAAACACTTCCCATTTAGAAAAAGTGCAGCATGGCTACGAGAACATGGACCATTACACTGTTGACTTCAAGAAAGAGCGTAGAGCTTTAAGTTCTGTAAACTTCATCTCAGGTAACTTTGGATCAGCTGACGGGGTTTGAAGATCATACTGCAAGTGTGAAAGCTTTAAAGTTAGTGCCTGCTCTTTTTCCTTGTCCAATCTTTCTGCAGATGAGGAAGAGGAAGAGGAAGATGGAGATGCTGTGGGAGCAGAGAAGGACGTCCAGAAAGAGCAGGCTGCTTCAGCAGGAGCGAATACAGGGCTGCTGAGCAGCCAAACTGCTCCTCTTCATCTGCCTCTAAATCCAGCCTAAAACAGCTCATAACTCTATAAGATTAGAATTTATCACAGTTTAAGGATCAGTTTATACAACAAATGTTGATTGTTAGGGGTAAGAACCAAATTTGGAATATAGCATGCTTCACATATTGCCGATTGCCCCCCTTTTTATGAATAAAAAAACACTTTAATAAAAATTTTAATGATTTGGGAAAATTATCCAAGAAGTTTCTTTGCATGACATTTTTACTCAAGCTGGCACCATCAGACTGTTTATTTTATATGTGAAAGATCTATTCTTAACACATGCTCAGACAGATTTCGAATGCCTTTGATGTAGAAGAGATGTTCCATTAATTACTGGGTGGTGTAGAGTTTAGCACCACTTCTGCCTCACAGCAAGAAGATCCTGGGTTCGAGTCCTGTGCCAGGCAAGGGCATTTCTGTGTGGCGTTTTCCACATTCTAGCCCAGGTTTTCTCCAGGTGCTCCTGTTTCCTCCTGCGTTTTGAAGATATGCACAAAGACATGTGTCTGAGTTGGCCCTATGATTGTTTGGTGAACTGTTCAGGGTGTACCCCCACCTTTGCCTGGAGTCAGCTGGAATGGGCTTCAGCCTTCAGGCAACCCTAATAAAGGATAAAGTGGTTCAGAAATGAAACATTAATTACTCAATAGTGATCTCTGTGTGCACTAGGGATGTTTTGTAGGCTTTTATTCTCATCATGTCAGCATACATGTAGATCTAATGATTCTTTCAGAGATTTCACTCTCCACGGGATGCAGTGGAAGTAATCTTTCTGTGCCTCTGTTTTCCTTGTAAAAGCTTTTGCTGATGAGGGTTAACTGTAAGCAAACTTATGGTAGTTTATGTGTTTGATCAATGAACTGTAATAATCATATTGCATAATCGATCCTCTATGAAATATGTGCAATTCCAAAAAAAAGGGGGGGGGGGCAGGGTGGGATTCTGGGTTTTCTAATGCTGATCGTAATGAGGTCCAGAAATCCGGGAAAACCCTGTCCCTATGGCCTGATGTTTGTCCGCACTATTCATCTTTGACGATTCTGGTATGAATGCAGTGTTTGGGTGATAATGTGCTTTGTCTTGGTTTGTCTGAATGGAGTGGAAAAGATTCAAGGGATCTCTTGAAACTAAAATCCCGCACTTGTCCTCAAAGAAGTCTCCAGCTGCTGTGTAAAGCATAAGGAATCACCACAGCAGATAATTACATTGTGTTGACCTTGGATCAAGCCAAGTGTGAACATATAGCAATTACAACAGATTTTATTTACTAGTCTGAAAGGATTTTTTTTCTTCACAAAAAATGAAGGAATTTCAGGTTGTTTTTTTTTTTTTTTTTACTCCACTGTGACAGTTTTGTCAGGAACAGGATGTCCTGAAATGACAGATGATAATGTGAGTCGTTGTTAAAGAAACCCAGATGTGATTTTTCAAGACTGAAATTCAGTGTTTTGTGTAAAGGTATTTTAGGGCAGTTCAATTTTTTTTCTGACAATTTTTTTGTGCAAGGATTTTCTCCCAGATGATTCATCTGCAGTTTGAATGTGAAGTGTTAAAATGACCCATACAGTGAATGCTGAAAAAAAAGTATCAAATATCCCATTTATATGCAAGTATTTCTATTTACTGGTGATTTACCTTCAGATGAATAAAATTATGTGGGTTGTGGATCTACTTATCTTTCTGATGTGTCAAGTGTGTGTTCACACAGCCACTGACTCATGTTGTTTTGCTCATTGCAATGTAATGTCTTGGACAAGAGCATCAGAACATAGTCAAACATATTTCAGTGTTATACAAGAGCCTTTAAAGCACTAAGAAGAATGAGCTGGGGTATCTTTTTGCAATTGTAATAACGTTTATTAACAACTACGGTTATACATCAGAAAATCTACACAAGAAGTGAAAAAATGTCTTTTAATGTTTTATTGAAAAATATAAAAATAAGAACATTCTCTTGCACAACAGAAAATTACTGTTTGCTCATTAGTTTATTAACAAACTTACAGTGTATTTTATAAGGTACAATGATACTGGATATCTGTCCAGATAAAATCAACTTCTCAGTACAGTACTCTGGAAAATATTTCCATTTATTTATTTTTATTTTTTTAAAAAGAAAAGTAATGTACCGTCGTTTTTTATGCTACAGTTTTGATTTAGCATTTGCACAGCAATTATGGAAAGTGACACCAGTGTCCATGTTCATTCTCCTATTTCTTTCTACAATAAATAATACAATATATAAATACATTAGGATGGAAAAGCAGCACTGTGGTACAGGATGTTATGGTTTGTGCTAAATGTTAAAAAAAGATCCTCTTTGTCAGATTTTAGGCTACTTGCCGAAAATCTCCATCATTTTTCGGTTGCTGTGCGCCTGCTGTGCCAGCTGCTCGGCCTTGGCCATCTCCAGCACCTCCCGCAGCAGGTGGAAGGTCAGATCCAGGGAGATGGGCGGCTCCTCGGCGCGGCGCGGTCTCTCCGCAGGGACTTCACGCAACCCACGGGCCGCCTCGGCGACCTCGTCCTCTTCGCGGAGCAGATGCTGCGTGAGCCTGAGCTGCAGGGCGCGTTTGAAGACAGCTGATGCCGGTTCGGGGCGCGTTTCGGGCACGGATTCACCTTCGCGCTGATTTCTGCTGCCCAACCGGATGAAGTACTCTTCTCCCAGGCGTGCCCAAAAGGGACGTGCGCGCCTCTGGTCTTCCTCCTCTTCCAGCGCGGTGGCGGACTGAGAGGAGAGGGAAGGTCGCCGGTTGGGACCGTCTAATGCCCGGCACTCATTCATGCGCGGTGGAAACGCGACGAGCAGAGCTGCGGCGGTAGTGACGAGAAAGTGGAGCTTCATTGCTGAGGGGATTCTGGGGGAGGATACAAAAAAAAAGATGACAATTACGCGCAAGCTCAGGGTCATCTGCGCGCTGCAGTTTGACGTGGAATGTTGATATCCTTTGAAACTACAAAGATTTAAGGAAGCTGAATGAGCATGGGACAGTTTTTGTCTGGAAAAAAATGATGGTGATAGTTTGGACCTTAGCTCTGGGACGGAGCCCTTACCCGTACACCTTCTGTACATTGTGCATGCAGTGTACCTTACCGCTTTATTATAAGATCTAATCACCGACTAACTAAATCCTCTTTACAAGTAAAGTTAAGATACACGAGATAAGCGACAAGGAGGGAATGCTTTCATTAAAAGATCTGCTAGAATGGATGAGCTGAAACTCCAGACCTGGATGGAACAATTCTTCAGTTTTCTGTAGGGAAAAAAACAAATAGGGAGCAATTTCTCAAAAGATCCTTTGGAACTAATGACTTTGACTACATTTATACTCAGTTCAAAAGTCTGGCCTGCGTCCCAACCCAATACAGTGGTGAGTACAATGTCAGAGTAATACGGTTCATCTGACACTCCTCACCTTTGATGCACTTTATGCCACTTGATACGTTTGTGCGCCATAAAAACGCATCTATTCTGGACAGCTTTACGCACCAACTTCAGCAACGTGATAAACCGTGCATAACTCAAAAAAAAGCACCAAAATTTCGATATACTGCTATCTTCATACATTCTATACAGAAATAATTACCCAGCAACATTTTTAAAAAAAAAAATAGGAGCTTGCTTAATTAAAAAATGCGTACCTTGTATGCACAAATGATATATCCGCGGGAAGATTTCTCAGTTTAAACTTTTTTTTTTTTTTAACGCGATCTACTCTACTCTTCACCCCTCAGCTGTCAAGATATTGAAGATTGGAGTTTGGTGACTTCTTCAGAGGAGGGACTGGAGTTTGGGTTTATATAGTCTTTGCGCATGCGCACTGGGGAATGAGTGGACCTGAATGAACGTAAGAGAGCAGTTTGCTTGCAATCTGAATGAGTCATCGAGGTGTGTGTGTGTGTGTGTGTGTGTGTGTGTGTGTGTGTGTGCACGCGCATCCTTATTTCATAAAGTGAGAGTTAGTATAGAAAAGTTCAAGTAAGAATGAATGTCTTGTTGAATTTCACACCTTCCCATGCAGACAAGCTTTCTTTTCTTGTCCTCTATTTTTAGAGTTCTTTTTTTAAAAATTGCTGAATATAAACAGGATTTAAATGTTTAAGGGATTTACTAAGTCCAAATGCATGCATTAAAATATCCAAGACAGTCCTTCTTTACTTTGGGTAATGAACCTAACACCTAAATTGGAAGTCCTTGTGCAAGCTTGAATGAATATGCATCACTGTTTCCAAAACACATTTTAAGTGGGTTTAATTCGAGCAATTAATTCTCTCTAACCAAGTGAATTTTCGTAGTATCTAGTCTAACTAATTGTGTTAAATTGAAGATGCATGACATGAATCTGTGAATATGTGTATAAGAAATGGTGCTTCATCCAGGTCTTCCACTCAGTGTTGCAGAGACCCTGGCCAGGATAAAGCATTACTGGAGATGAATAAATGAAGGAACTTCCATTAAACCTCAGTGAAATCTTACCTGTATCCCTTTTCATATCACAAATCTAAAGTACATTTTCCCCCATCCGTGCTATCACACTTTGATCTCTATGTAAATGAATCTGATTTGCTCTATGTGCTATACAATTAATAGATGAATTATTAAGATCCTTTGTAAAAATAAATAGATAGATAGATAGATAGATAGATAGATAGATAGATAGATAGATACACAGAGACTTAAATATGGAGATTGGTTTTAGTTTAGGTAAATATTTTTTAAAGATTTCTTAAGTAGTGTGTGTCTGATATTTGGTGAAGTGTTTGCAGGAGAGACTGGCAGCACTGAGCCTATAGGTTGAAGACACATGTTGGTGATCTTGGAAGCTCATTTATTTTGTTCTTGTGGACAATCTTAACAGATTTTTTAACAAGGTTCAATTCCATTGAATGACATGTTCACTGAAGAGCACTCATCTTGAATCCTGCAATGATTTCTATCTTCATTTGGATGAACTGTATTGTATGTTTAAAGTCATTAAACATCTCCGAGCAGAAGCAATTTAAATACTTTACAAGAGCTAATGAGAAAAAAACCCCAAATCATCAATAATCCTCCACCATATTGTGCAGTTGGGTTGTAGATCTTCCTAGTTTATACCAAAATTATTGATGTTCATGACTAAAATGTTAAATGTCGGTGTCATTATTTCAAAATGTACTTGATTAATGATTTCATGCTCATATGATGAGATCTACTCCCCTCACCCTCCACTTAAGACTTATGAAACCATTAAGTGTATATTTCATGAACGTTGCCACATCTATACTTTGCATTATACACAGCAGAAATGAAACATTTTCAACCAGATTCTACATAAGAGGGACTTTTTTTCCAGCTTGAGCATATGCAGAAGATGCAAAAGGTATCCTTGCACTATTGCTAGACACTTTTGCTAGACATACCCCCTTACTCTGGTGTAAATTATCACGCTCACTCTCATGGTGATCTTTAATCACTGTTACACAAACTGGAACTTGCTGGAAATTCACAAGGAGTATAGCTGTTTGATTTAATACAAACAATGAGTGTATAAACACAGTCAGCAGTGCAGGGTAAGTTTAAAACTTATTCTTTGAGATTTTACTGATGGAATCAACCCTAATGTTATTGTGTGTGGTTGCATGTGTGTGTGTGTTTGTGTGTGTGTGTGTGTGTGTTTGTGTGTGTGTGTGTGTGCGTGTGTGTGCGTGTGTGTGCGTGTTTGTGAGTGTGTGTGTGTGTGTGTGTGTGTGTGTGTGTGTGTGTGAACAGATGACTTTAATGTGATTAATACTCAAAATTATCTTGCTAGTTTTTTTAGGGCTCAGTTTCAAGTTTCAAGTTTCTAGTTTTATTGTCATACATAGGTAACGATGAAACATCACAACTGGCAATGAAATTAAGAAAACAAATATTGCACATAAAATAACATTTTGATAAAATATAAAGTAAAAAATGAAAAGTATATGAATAAAAGAAATAAAATATAAAACTAAAATAGA
>JAQMYF010000025.1:9844123-9854204 GCA_030014195.1 Neosilurus mollespiculum | reverse complement strand
GAATTGCCACCTTATTATGGTGGAGGGGTTTGTGTGTCCTAATGATTCTGGGAGCTATATTGTCAGGGGCATTATGCCCCTGGTAGGGTCATCCAAGGCATCAGAAGACTTCTATGAGCATCATTTCAATTTGGATTATTGAGGCGTCAGTCCAGAGCTGTGACCAAAAGGTCATCGGTGCCTGTCGTGGGGGCAACCCCCAAACCAAGTGGTGAACACCTGCGTTGAGGGGGGCTGCCAAGGTGAAGAAGGAGGCCTATCAGGTCCTTTTGGCCTGTGGGACTCTCGAGGCAGTGGACGGGTAGCGACAGGCCAAACGTGCTGCAGCCCGGGCTGTCGCCGATGCAAAATCTCAGGTGTGGGAGGAGTTCAGTGAGGGCCTGGAAAAAGACTATCGGTTCTGGACCACCATCCGGTGCCTCAGGAGGGGAAAGCAGTACTCCACAAACACTGTTTACAGTGGATGTGAGGAGCCCTCTATGGAAGAGGAAGAGGAAGAGCCTGGGGGATCAGGGGGGGGGGGGGGCGTCTGCCCATAACTGTGGCTGAGGTCGCCGAGGTAGTTAAAAAGCACCTTGTTGGCTGGGCTCCAGTGGTGGACGAGATCTGCCCTGAATACCTTAAGGCTCTGGATGTTGTAAGACTGTCTCGTTGACACGTCTCTGCAACGTCGCATGGTCGTTGGGGGCCGTACCTCTGGATTAGACTCTCGTTGGAGCGATTCGCAGCTGAGTGTGAAGTGACCGGGATGAGAATCAGCACCTCCAAGTCTGAGGATGTTGGTTCTCAGCTGAAAAGGGGTGGAATGCACCCTCCGGGTCTGGAATGAGGTCCTGCCACAAGTGGAGGAGTTCAAGTATCTTGAAGTCTTGTTCACGAGTGAGGGAAGGATGGAGTGGGAGATTGACTGGCGGATTGGTGCAGCCACTGCTGTACAGCGGAGCTTGTACCGGTCCGTTGTGGTTAAGAAGGAGCTGAGCCAGAAGGCAAAGCTCTCAATTTACCAGTTGATCTACGTCCCAACCCTTACCCACCTGGTTACAAGCTTTGGGTAGTGACCGAAGGAACAAGATTGCAAATACAAGCGGCTGAAATTAACTTCCTTTCCTTCTTTCTCTGAGTGTGAGAAGTTCTGTCATCCGGGAGGAGCTCGGAGTAGAACCGCTGCTCCTCCGCGTTGAGAGGAGCCATTTGGCTCGGGCATCTGATTAGAATGCCTCCCGAACGCCTCCTTGGTGTGGTGTTTCAGCATGTCCAACCGGGAAGAGACCTCTGGGCCGACCCAGAACACGCTGGAGGGACTACGTCTCTCGGCTGGTATGGGAACGCCTTGGCATTCCCCCGGAAGCACTGGGGAAAGTGGCTGGGCAGAGGGACGTCTGGACCTCACTGCGACCTGACCCCGGAACAAGCAGAAGAAGATGAATGAATTAATAATAAAAATTAAGTAGCTTAGTAGCCAGTGCAGCTCTCCTGTTTTAAAGAAATAGCAGAATACTGTTGTCCAAAACGTTCATATAAGTATGATCAGTGTGACAGTGCATTCTATGGTGAAGCTTACTGGAAAAGCTTAAATAAATCTGTAGATGTAATGAACACTTAAAGCACGCTGCTCAAGCTGAATCCAGGTCATTTTTGATTTTATGTGTCAGTCTGAATCTATGCCTTTAAAATTTATGGTAAAATAACATTTTAAAGACTGATTTCAGAGGTACAGTAAATATTTGAATGGCTGAGAACCAGAGTGGTGTAACCAACCGAAAGCTATTTTTGAGAAAAATGACATGAAAGTAAAAATCAGGGATAATGCTCACAATATGATTCAAGGTCATAAGGAAGATGAAGGGACTATTCTTGCACGCAAAGACAAAATATCACCTTATCTCATTTTTCAGTTTTTTTGGGTTAGACCACTGTGGCCTTGAACTGTGAAGATATCAGCACAGGGAAAATTGACTGTTTGAAATAGACTCGGTAGATAAAAATATAGTTTGAATAAGAAAGCAGACATGGAATATAGGCTGTTAGATTAGATAATAGATTGGGCACAGCGCAACATTGTACTGATATCAGGCAACAGATTCACTAGACTTTCACTGGTTTCACTTTTGTTACCAGATGCCGGCATCCACGTATTTTCCGTGTATTCTCCAGTCATTGTTTGAAACTTTTTTTATTGTGGCGCTGATTCATTCCACGAAATGTTCATGTGAACAGTCTACTTTTTGTTTTCATTACAGTGACAGATAATAATGAATAACTAATAATTATTCGCAGAAGTTGGGGTTGATGTCACTGAATAGCTGTTCAGTTGAACTATTTAATTCAGTGACAATAAGTAGGGAGAATAATTGTTTTAGTATATACCACACGAGGACATAAGAGGCAAATTAATCATGATTTTTTTAGCTCCCACCTCTTGGAAGCTATAGGAATTGGTGCTGTCCCTTATTCCATCCGTGCTTCTGTCTGTCTGTCTGTCACACTTTAGTTTCCAGACATTTACTTGCCACACGCTGAACTTGAAACATAACATTTTTTAAACATAAAAAAACACACTCCATCATGGTGTGTTTTTATATTAATTCAAAGTTTTAGTATATGCTTGCGGAAACATAAGAAAAGATTTTTATGATTTATTTTCCATTTTAAAGACAGTGGTGACACACTGCTGCAAGTGACCATGACAAACAGTGAGTGTCCGTCTCGTTTAAAGGTCTTTTAGTGCTCAGATAGAAAACTAGTCAGATTGTACCATTCCCATTAAGTATATACTTAAGACACATATGATTTAAAACAAATTCTAATTGAAAAACTTAAACATTGTATGTATCGCTTCCTTTATACAACCCTTTTTGGCACTGTCTTAACGGGTGCCAATAATTCTGACATTGACCATAGCCTCCTCTCTATTTATATCACTCTCATTCTTGCTGTGTAAGACTGTTTGTTTTCACGATAGTGTCGGAAATGAAGTGACCTCAATTTTGTAAAAGGCACCACATCAAAAAAACATTATTGCTATTAATAGTTTGGTGGTGGTTCTTGTTACGTGTTTATGGCTTGAGGTTATGGTTCGAGATTAGGATAAAAATGTAGGCGTGTTTTTCTTGCACACTAGAGAACAAAGTCATTCATGCTATATTAATACTCCAGGACAAGTGTCCACTGATGGAGCTTATCAATTATTCAAGTCACTTAAGGCTTGACTATACTGAAGTAGCACTTATCAACATTGGAATGAAAAGTCTTGGCAAACTTTGCAGCTTGTCAGTCATTGAGTCAGAGAACAAGCTGGGCTGCTGAGATTCATTACGGATGCAGAGGAGCAGGACGACATCATGGCTGTCTACCACTGCTGTCTTTCTTGCTTTCATTTAGCCTGGTCCAGGAGAGAGGCAATGAAGATGGAGCACCTTGACCTCAGCTGCTTTCTAAAATGTCTTCATAATGTCAACTGGGTGTTTCCTGATCCTACACCCAGCTTCCCAGACTTGGTTGTTGATGAAAGGAATAAATCATTGAACGCATGCATTGCAGTCTGTTTAATAACACGCAACTTACTGTGTGTAAATGCCACAAGCATTTTGCTCCTATGCACACTTCCGCTCACAACTTAGCAATTACATGAGGCAGGTCTGATGCAATAATTTTCGCTATCATTCTGTAGGATGAAAAAAAAAAATCTTACTGCAGAGAAAGTAATGTAAAGGTAAAAGGTAATTACTCTTTAGTTTTGTTGGAGAACCCTAGGGATGATGGCGCCAAACAACAAAGAAAAAAAGTGAATTCATCTTGAGAATGATGTTATTAAGGATAATGACCGCATCCATCTCAAGCCAGAGCTGACAGGTGCAGAAGGCGGCAGCCATCTTAGTTCTATTTATGGATCTTTAGCAGAGCTAGTCTGTCAAAAAAGTTTTGAGTTAATTCGCTCAAACTTACCCCCAGTGATTCACTCCGGTAAATTAATTATTAATTTTTTCAACGCCTAGTATGCAGCCTCCTGTTGTTTTCTTTTGAGCTCAAAAGGAAATTTAACGCCCCTCCACATCCATCGGAAATATATTTATATGTCAGATTTATTGCTTTTAGCCATGTGTGGGAGAGTTCATTTTGATTTATTGCACGGAGGCTCAAAAAGCAAGCACCGGGGTCAAAAGCTTAAGTGTTCCAAAACAGAGTCGAGTCTTTTTTTTTAACCAGCATTGAAGGTGTGACGTGAGATGCTGAAGCCCTGTAACAGAAACACTCAACACCAAACGATCATCAGGTTTCATCAGTATGCTGCTGGACACCAACACCACAATGGTTTCAAATCAATGTCCTTATGTTGATGCAGCACCCAGAACATTCTATTAGCCATCCTGGGTGCTGCGCTGAATGGTGTATTATACGTCAGGGTCAGTCTTAACAAAGCTTAAATGCAGAAAAGCTGATTCAATTTGGAAAATGCAAAGCATAATAAGCTTCAAAAAGCTACTGATGGTCAATGCAAACCCCCCCACTCCCATTCAGTTCCTCAGGCTTCACCCAGCTTGGCCACTTCATTCTCAGGTAATTGCATTGGATTAATAAGGTAAATTGTTAAACAACATTCTTTCTTTTGGTCAGCTGAGGCTGAACATCAATAACCCTTGCTGACATTATAACTGTGACTTTTAAAAGGTTTGCCATTCCTGCTAATCTTTCTGGTCTTATACATGGCTTTTTGACTCACCGGAAGGGCTCATCTGTCAACTCAAAGGCATGCATGGTCACATGACCTGAAACAGCTCATTGAATCCATAGTGTTGCACGATATTGGATTTATGTTTGCATTCACCAAGTTTTAACGGTGCACAAAAACCTGTACAGCAACACATGACCAATAACAGTTGTATAACTCAACAGCTAATAAATCACTTTATGATTTAAGGGTTGCGATATATTATGTTGTATTTGTGTCATGGCAGGGCATAAATCCTCACCATGGTGTACAGACAACAGAATTCAGAATTTCTGAACTAACCAGCCAGCAGGTCGTACACAGGTACCTGAGTTTTAACATGCATTTCTTAAAGCCCTTTTCACAAACATTTTTTTTTTTTGGTGTGTGAATGAACAACAGAAAGGATTGACATAGGTTTGGGTGAGGTGGATTTGAAAGCTGCATAATTGCATTCACAATTCAAATATGTGTTGTACATTTGTCGTACAGACAGTAGGTCAGATCTTGTTCATAGAAAACTGATATGATTGTCCTATAACTAAAAATCCTTCTACGATATTGTTCTACATTCAATAATATGTATGCTCAACCTAACGTTGTTGTAAAAATGTCTTTGGTTAAATATAGAACAAGAAAATGGTACGATTCTGAGTACATCAGATGACCCAGAATACGTATGCGATTCATATGTCTCTTGTAACACTGCCTGAGGACATTGTAGGGTATTACGCAATGGTGTCTTGGGAAATGGACATGACATCTAGAATCACCTTTGAGACGGAAAACATTATAAACATGTTCAAAACTTGATGAAAAGGGTCTACGACTCCATTTTCTGTTCTACAGATGGTGAGTCTTTTTTTACAAACCACCCACAACTGTCCTAGAAATTTGTCCATTTCTTCACTTGTATACCTGTTGTGTCAGGTATGTGACAGGGGTTTTAGTGACAAAAGTACTAAAAACCTCTTTACTACAAACTGAAGATGGCTCATTCATAGGGGCCAGTTTACACCAAATTTATGTAATATAAATATTGTCTTACAGTGAATAAATGCATGCAGCGTATTTATAATATCCCAGTGTATTTCTATTGGATTTACTGCAAAGACTAAAAGTAATAAAAGATGAACTGGAACATGAATAGATTATTTGCACAAATATTTCCTTATTATAACAAATATAAGACTTTTGCTTTTGGCTTATCTATCATACTACTGGGTAGCCATGGGTTAATGGTTCGAGAAGCAGGTATACAAGAGAAGAAATGGAGAAATTTCTAGTGTGTAGGGGCTTGGTGTGGGGAGTGAGCAGCACTTTCTCTTCCTCCACCTTCATGACTGAAGTGCCCTTGAGCAAGGCACCTAACCCCCAACTGCTTTCCAGGCACTGCAATGTGGCTGTCCACTGCTCCGAGTGTGTGTGCTCACTGTTCATGTGTGTGCGTGTGTGTGTGTGTGTGTGTGTGTGTGTGTGTGTGTGTGTGCTAACTCTGGATGGGTTAAATGCAGGGTAAAATTTCCCTTGCAGGATTAATAAAGTGCTGTTTTATACCTTGTGTGCAAGAGTTTATGATGTTGATCATATCTATAAAACCACTTGAAAAGCTCTTTTGAGTAACTTGGAGAAAGACAACAGATTATATTCTTCACATACATAAATAAGCATGAAGATAATAGAAGTGAACACACAAGCTATAAGCTAACTTATAGGTCAACACTTTATTTTAAGAATGAACAAACAAAAGTTTTGTAAACAGTGTTACTGGAGATGTGAGATGTTTCAAATTGAAATATGTCATAGCCCTGCGTATCCCATTCTTGTCACCATTTATACCAAACTAGACCTCAGGGGAATGATTTTTCAGAGCTTGGGTGGCAATACAAATATCCTCTGATGTTGTACACGTTTGTAAATGTTCCTTTTCAAGGTTTTAAGAAACCTTGCTCAACTTTATGAATGACGTACTCCCTTCTCTCCATATAATCACTATACTGGTAATAACCAACAGGTTTTCTAAGGCATTCTGTCCTAACTTTCACTCCCGAAATTACCTGCTGCTTCTGACGCAGCAGAAGCCCCATTTAATCATGTTTTCAGACTGTAAGAATTACCTGAGGGTATTGCTTCTGATTGGGGTCTGCAGTTCATGCCGTTCACGTGGAAATCATTCTGCAAATTGTTAAACATCAATGTTAGTTTAACTTCTGGTTACCACCCCAATCCAATCAGGAATGTAGCACTTTGTGGAATGACTGCAACCTGGACTGAATATCCTCAGAACTCGTTAACCAACTTGTACACAGGACTGACCCCTGTTCAGGGCATTTTGGTATATCCTAAACTATTTTTCCCCAGTTCTACGGAGCTTTCATGTCTTTGGTGTCGATGATTGGATGAAACAGAACAAAGAGACATAATAGAGAGAGACAGTGAGAGAGAGAGAGAGAGAGAGAGAGAGAGAGAGAGAGCGAGAGAGAGAGAGCAATTAAAGGGATTGCTCAACCAGGTTAGTGATCCCACCACAGCCTGAAGCCATGATGCAACTCCGTCTGTCTGAAATCTACTGAAATGCTGAAGTCTTAGCACTATAAAAACACATGACAATTACAAGTACTGTTTCCCAGGCCTTATTCATCATCATCATCATTCATCATCCTGCTGAGCATGAATCCTATTTTCATCTCAGCAGATGCATTAGTTAACACAGCCCTGCAACTTCATGTTAAGACTCCATTGCAACTGAAGATTTGGTCCCCGGAAAAGAACGTTTCTGAAAATAAACCTTACTCAGGCCATTTGATTAGCAAAAAAATCTACAAAGGATTCACCAAAATAAACAATGTTTTTATTATTTGGAAGGTAGGCACAATAATTAAATTGATAAGCAGATTCTTGCACAAATGTGTGCGTCCTCATTTCTTTCTTTGATAATGCTCATTAAATTGTGTAATGCTACCACTATACGTACAACACTAGTCACAAAAATAAACCTTCAACAAGTTTAAATAAAAAACTTTATTCATGGGCTATTGTATTGGAAATCTTAAAAAATAGCTTCTAAAACAGACACTGTGGATTGTGGCTTGAGACCTGGAGAAGGCAAAAAAAAAAAACCCAGAAAAAAAAAAAAACCCACACAGCACATTTGTAAAGGAGTAAAAACTGACAAGATGTGCATGGTGTTACAGGAAAATAATCACTGCCAGCATGGTGTGGGGTGAGGTACATGATGCAAAACAGACTTGTTGATAATTTTCCTAAAGTTTTTATTTTATTTCAAGTTTTATTGTACACCACAGCACAATTCTTGTACCAATGCTGCAATTTTTGTTTATTAAAGAATGACACACTGTACGCTTTATCTAATTACAGTTACATTTAATATTGTGGAACATCTGTGAAACCAGCTCCTTTTATCACTTACACTGTGGTTCCCACCACTCTTCATTTCCCTCTCTCTCTCTCTCTCTCTCTCTCTCTCTCTCTCTCTCTCTCTCCCTCTCCCTCTCTCTTTCTCTCTCTCTCTCTCTCTCTCTCTCTCTCTTGCATGTAAATTTAATAAGAAAAAAAAATGCAGCTTATGTTACCAAAAAACAAAAATATTTTTGTTCTAAAGACTTTCCCATGTTTACAAACTTACATTTACATGCTTTGGCTATGACTGTCATAATGTTCTGGCACTGGAGACTCCTTCAGTAAAGAACAAACAGGCATCTCCGTACAACTAACTATTACACACTATTACACTATCAATTATTATGCATGACAGACAGATCAGACTCATTAATACAACAGTACTGAGGTATATACTACACAGAAATGGCGCAACCTGATTAGTTTGCTTCCTGGGGCATAATAGGCATTATCCCGTGTGAATAATGGTTAAATTGAAACAGAGGACAATCCACCTATGGATTTTCATGGTCACCTAGAGCAGGTGATGTCATCACTATCATACTAAAATAATAATAATAAAAACCATAAAAATCTCATATTACTTTGTGTGATATATAGAGTATATATATATATATATATATTTCGTATATATGCTATGCTAATATTTTAATTAATTTAAAAAGGTTACACTTTCACCATGGTGCGCTCTGCACATGGAGCTCACCTGACCTTCCTCTGTAAATAAACATTTAAAATAAACTATAAAAATCCTGATTTAGTCTCAGGGACTATTCAGCGACATCCACCTCGCATTCAGAGAATAATTACTTAATTGCCACCGGTGTCATTTTCTACTTTCAGCAGAAAGAGAGAAATGCATGGACAGTACAATAAAAAGTAGTATATTTGTTTAGTGTGCAGGTGTACAGTCAGTAAGTTTACACCAAGCGTGAGCTGCAACTTTATTTCTGGATGATTTTCCTCAGTCAATCGCCACCAAATCTGGGACACAATCATGGTTCTGACCAAAAAAATTGCACAGTCATCATCTGTTGTAGTGGAGTATTAAACACATCGACAGTGTCCACTCAAACATCCACACATCTGTTTATGTAACATTTACAGAGTGGTGATTGGTGAAGCCAACAGCACATTTATTCATATGTGGGTGAGAGTAGAATGATGTGGAAATACAACTGACCCACATACAGTATACAGAAATGTAGTCATGACGTCTGTGTTGAAATGTTCATCACTGCATCTTATTGTTTGTACGCATACATAGTTAGTCTGGATCTTTGTTGTACTAGATTTTCATTTCCTGAAGGAAATATGGAGTGCTAAAAGAAACTGGTTGTTGTTAAGTGGCACAGTGGCGTAGAGGTTAGCATGTCAACCTCACAGCAAAAAGGTCCTGGGTTTGCGTCCCAGGTCCAGCAAGGGCGTTTCTGTGTGGTGTTTGTATGTTCTCATGCTTGCATGGGTTTTCTTCAGGTACTCCGGTTTCCTCCCACATTCCAATGCAAAGTAGGCTATCTGGCTGTTCCAAATTGCCCCTATATGTGATTGTGATTGTGAATGGTTGTGTGTGTGTGTGTTGGCCCTGCCATTCTGCGTGCTGTTCGGGGCATACCCCACCTTTTCCCAGAGTTGGCTGAGATAGGCTCCAGCATCCCAGTGACTGTAGTAAGATTAAACAGTTTGGCAAATCAATAAGTGTAGTGTTGTTGTTCTTCTTATTCTTCTTCTTGTTATTATTATTATTAATAATTTGGGGCAGCCTAATGCTGGGTGCTGCAATTTGTGGCAGCCTACTGCTCCAAGTGTGTGTGCGTGCTCACTTTTTATGTGTGTGCTCACTTTGGATGGGTTAAATACAGAGCCAAAATTTCTCTTGTGGGATTATTACAGTGTATATATATATATATATATATATATATATATATATATATATATATATATAAATATTGG
>JAQMYF010000025.1:9827513-9838368 GCA_030014195.1 Neosilurus mollespiculum | reverse complement strand
TTACTACTTAAATGTTCAGGTTTGAGGGTTTGTTAACATTTTGGATTGACCAAGAGCACTGTATAGTTGTACAATAAAATTAATCCTCAAAAATACAACTTGCCTAATAATTGTGCACACAGTGTAGGTTGCTTTCTCTTTCTAGGTTTCCTTTTTCTAAATATTTTTTTATTCGCTTGGTTGCTTTTTCTTGCACCTATGGAGTTTGGATACTTGAGTCTTTAGGCAAGGCAACATTTTGGTATGAGAAGGACGTGGCAGATGCAGTAACTTGCTGCTGGATCAGCATGTAGTAATAAATGATAATGCTAAAGATGTCTTATTGATGTTTTAAACTAGCTTTTAATGGCTGCTGCAGTGTCTGGAATGAGAATGACCAAGGAGTCACGTAATGTCAGCAGCCAAGGCACAGCCTGGGACTGATGAATATACAATTAACAGAACTTGGTTTACTCATCTTTATATTCTGTGGCCAAGGATGCCAATAACATGCTGCGAAGTTAATTGTCCTCAAGGTCGACCTCGTGTTCACTCTTCCTTTAGGAATGATCAGGAACTTTCTGTTCTGTTTTAGATTTTTTTTTAAACTTACAACCCCTGGCTAAAAAGATTGAACCAGAACACCTAAAAAAGTTTATTAGTGTTTTTTTTTTATGTCATAGCAAATAAACAAATCACAGCATTGACACAAATTTTTATAAGATTGATTAACACTTGTTAAAAGTTGTCAATTAAAAATCTCTATAAGGATCTTAATTTGTCTTTATTAATTTATTAAGATGTTAATTTATCTTGGTAAATTGCTTTTGGCCAGATTCTCTTGGTAGATTAGGTTCCTCACCTAAGGTTGTTTTCTCTTGCAATTGGTTGCTTATTTATTTATTATTTATTTATTCTTGCTAGGTCACTTTTTCTTGCTAAGTATTCTTTTATTAGTTGGGGGTTTTTTTGTTGTTAGGTTTTACTTATTTCAAGAAGCCATAATGTTCAGCCATTAATCAATTTTATTTATTTATTTATTTATTGATTGATTGACTGATTGATTGATTGATTGATTGATTGATTGGTGGCACAGTATTTGGGTATCTGTATTTTAGTCCCAGGCTCAATGAGGATTTTTCTGTGTAGAGTTTGCATGTTCCCCCGTGCTTGCGTGGGTTTCCTCTGGGTACTCTGGTTTCCTTCCATGGTCCAAAGACAATTACATTAGGCACCTTGGTTGTTTGAAGTTACTTCTAGGTGTGAGTGTGAATGTTTGTGTATGTATGTTGCCTACATTGGACTGGCATGCTGTTCAGGGCATATCGAGTGTTTGCCAGTGTTGGCTGAGATAGGCTCCAACTTCCCTGCAACCCAAGTAGGATGAAATGGCTCGGCAAATGAATGAATGAATGTTTTGTCATATCTCTTTTGTTTTGAAGATAAAAAAAGACTTAAAGTACTTATGTATTACTGCTGATCGATGATAGTAACATATAGTGTACATGTACAGAAAGAAATAGATTAGTGTGTTTTGTTTATTTAAGAAGATATTCTTTTGCTGTGCTCCTGATGGATGGAGTCCTTGTGCGTAGCTCTTTGCCTTTAGACAGCCCTGGAGGTAAGCGTTGATGTCTGACCTTATTACACTTTGACTTTTAGTAATCTGATGATCCCACCGGCTTTAAAAGTTTCAAGGCATTTGGAGCATAGCCCAAAACCAGCCCAAATGTATCCTGCCATATGTAATGCGTGTGCAGCATTTCAATTTGGGGATGAAAACAAAGCACCTGTAAAGTCAGTATCATGGCTGGCATGATATCAGGACCGTGTTCTGGCTACCAGATTTGGATTAGTTTTGCCCCATTATTCCGTGGAGCAGATCTTATTCGTTGTCTGAGAATGTGTGAAACTCACAGAAGGCAACTTGAGAAAACACCTTGACCAACATTTTTACTCATGAGTAATAATAATAATAAAAAAACTGTTGACTTTTGCAAAGAGTCACAGGACCCTGCTGTGTATAATTAGCTGATGCGCGAGTTTCACTCTTACTTGTTGTTTGAAGAACAGTGGAAATTATTCTTAGTAGTGTGCCATTAAAGAGTTGTATAATTGGAATGTGAAAGGGTCCCCTTGGTCTCCTCCATCCACATCATTACGCAGCTCCTTTGACAACTAGTCTTACTTCATCCGGTGATGTTGATTGTTTAGCTAAATAAAGGCCTTCCTGTCTCGTCCTGCACTAATTGGTGTTTATCAGCTTTGGGATGGATTTCTTTGGTTCCTTTTATTCCCTTCTAGCTCAAGTGGCTCTTGGCCAAAAGCTTGATTATGACTTAAGATCAGATATGCTAAATGAATTAAAATCATTTAGACCTTGTCTTTTAGTGCAGCAGGTAATTGCAAATATAGCAAGAATCATTCAAATAGTGGTACAAGCATGAAATTTGGCACATGTACTCTTCAAATCCCCCCACCCTTTTTTTTTTAAATACCGCTGGCCAAGCAAAAATCCAAGATGGTGACCCTAAAATCCAAGATGTCTGCCTAAAAATTGGGTTTTTCCTTTATAAATTGAAATGCATTGATTTTAAGCCCTATAAATGTATCCAATGTATGTCTGTATCTCTTGAGGTTTTACTGCATTACGGTTATAACATAAAATTCTAAAACCAAGATGGCGTCCAAGATGGCTGCCTGTAGCTTGAAGTAATCATATCTTAGCAACTATGAAACACAAATTTTTGCTGTACACATATACACCCTAATGTATGACAGATCTAGCACTGCTGCTACTGTGGATGAGACCAGGCTTGACATGTTCTCCAGAAAGCAGAGGCCTTATGAGTCAATCCCACCAACCACAGCAGCTCTGGTCCAAAACACCAGGCATGCTGCCTACCAGGCTGGGGTTGTGTGTAGTCCCAGGCGACCCAGTTCCAGCCAGAGGCAGAGGACCCTGCAGACTTGAGGGTGGCAGAAGGTTGGTGAGGAATGTTAGGTCTTCTGGACAGCCAACTCTCTAATAGCCAAGGGTTGCCAACAGCTCACCAAATGTGGCTGTAAATCTGGCTGTCGTGGCAGCTGCAGGTGCTACAAACTGGGTCTCACTTGTACAGCACTGTGCAGTTGCAAATGTGAGGTGTACCTGTACACTCTTGTGGTCTTATTTTTGAAGGGATTGAACTGTTCTAAAACTGTTTCATATGTGTCATCAATATATAGGATCTTCTTTCACACTGAGTATTTACAGTATGACACTGGATCATACTCGCAAGGTGTTTTTTTTTTTTTGTGTGTGTGTAAATTTACATATGTTTTCTTGCAGATATCTCCAACACCATCTTTAATGCAGGATTTGGGGAACCCTTTTCGGTTACAGGAACAGGTACATGAAATTGTCTGACTCAAATAAAGTTCATTTGGCATGTCATATCTCCAGAACTATAACAGTTTCAGACCGAAGTGCCCACAATACCCACATTTAGATCCAGCTTCAATACATTTGGCTGATAAACAAATTTTTTTGTCATCACACATAGACCTTCAGAGGTATGTACATACTGTATCTCAAGAACTATAATAGCTACAGATATGCTTTTGGTATCAAAATGTCTGCAATAGCCATATAGCCATATATTATATTTGACTTTAATACATTTATATAACAAAAAAAATATATTTTCAAAGTTATGGCTCATAAACCCATTTTTTTGCTCTCCCAAGTCTGTAAAAGTATCTATATGCTGTATATCAAGAATCATAATAGATACAGACATGCACTTGGTACCAAAATATCCACAATACCCAACTTTTACACATTTATGGGGTTTAAAACCAATACATTTATACAACAGTGCTGTATACCAATACAACAGTAGCCAGCACTCTTGCGTTGGAGCGAGAAGGTTGGTTTCCTCCAGGTACTCCGGTTTCCTCCTACATTCCAAAGACATACACATTAGGTCAGCTGACTACTTTAAATTGCCCATAGATGTGAATGGTTGTTTCTGTATTAATCTTGGTATAGCCTGACGACTTGTTCAGGGTGTACCCTGTCTCTCACTTGAAGTCATCTTCCTATGGGACCCTGACAGATAAGTGGTTGATCTAATGTTCTAGACTTAGGACTGTAGAAATAAAACCCTGGTACCCCAATGTCAGGGGTGTAGTGGTTAGAGTGCTGGGCTTATGATCGAGAGTTCGTGGGTTCAAATCCCCATTAGTCCCCACCATTCTAAGACCCCTGGGCAAGGTCTTAACCACAAGTGCCTCTGTCCACCCATCAGTATAAATGGGCAGCAGTAAAAAATACCGAGGAGGTAAACTGTGATGGATTAGCATCCCATCAACCCAACAGACTATACCAATGCTAGCATTGGGAGAACATGCAAACTCCATAAAGAAATGCCCTTGTCCCTGAACCATCTCACTCTGTGTGAGGTGATAGTGTTAACCACTGCACCAACATGCCCACTGTATCAGACCCCAGGGTTTGTGGTTCAATCCTGAGATTGGGTTGCTGTCTGTGCAGAGCTTTGCTTGTTCTATATGTGTTCTCAGTCCTCATCCCAACACTCTTCCCACAATCCCTCTGTCCACCCAGTGCCAAATTTCTGTGTGAATAAGTGTTTGGATGTGTGTCCATTGATACACTAGCATCTCTCCTCCCACCCAGTGTTCCTGTAATCTCACATACCTTGGTGCAATGAAAATAAATCTATCAGACTGAAGCAAGCTAAAATGCTCACACCTTGACAGGTAGATGTTTAGACATTTTGGTGATCTTCTCATCAAATTAAGTGGACTATTTATTTTTCACTTGCAAGAATTCATCAGTGTAAGTGACTACCGTATGCAATGCTGACAACTTTGTTTTAGATGTCACAAGACTCCCATCAATTAAAGGAGACGCCTTAGCCAGAGACGTAGCTTCTCCTCCTCAGGTTTTATGTATGATTTAGAGACCCTCTCCACTCATAAGATGAGTCAGACCTTTCCAACAGAGCAAGATACATCCCTTTTACATCTTATGAGAGTTTCTCCCTGGAGCTTTTTTCACTTTTAACATCACAAAACGAAAGAATTTTATTTAATATCAGAGTTGTATAGATGCTCGTGAGTCAATAAGAGGGACTGCTCACTTACAGAGAACCGCTCCAGTCGGAGAAAATGAAGGAAATAAATACTGAGGATTTCATTTTCTGCCTGTGCCACATATGTTCCCTGAAAGTAAAAATGAAAAAGAATCACTCAATCTTAGCCATTGATATTCTCTGGCATCTTTCTTTAGATTGCCTGAACAACAGTTGGTTAGAACCAAAAAGATACTATTCTATTAATTATATTTTTGGTGGTATGCACTATGCATTAGTACTACATTAGAGCTGTTAATCAAATATTTTTGATTGAGTTTACCATAAACATGACACACCAGTAACTACCAATTTAGCCTGATCATGAGTTCGCACATAATGCATGAAGTGTTGGTACAAATTAGAATCTTCTCTGAAAAGATTAATTAGACTTTAATTAGACTGCCACAATTCTGATTGTACATTCAATCAGATGAATGTATCTTAAGGAAGCACAGGATATTTTTATTTGACAGTGCTAACATGAAGAAACAGTTTGTTATGGTCATATCATTTTTTTGCCCTGTTCTCTAATTAATTACTTTTTAAAAAACCCTTTTTATTTATTTATTTATTTATTTATTTTTACAAACAACTCCTTCACAGAGACATCTGTGAAGTATCCATCTGCTGTCTTACCTTGTGAGAAGTATATTTGCAGCATCTACCATTATATAAGAGCTTGGAATTTAATTCTTCCACAACAGATTCATATGAAATGAAATAAACGATTATTAAAGCTGTTAGAATTTAATGTCTATCCTGTTCAGTATCTGTTTTATTAAGAAGTGAATACATCAGCTAAATGATTCCTTTTTATGTCTTTTTATATCTTTATTTAAAATGTCATCTACATTTGTATGTCACCCAATGAAATTGAAATTGAGTATGTACTCCATAGAGGATATCCCAAAGCATCGTGAATGCGATATAAATGCAAACATTCATTCATTCTTTCATTTGAAGAACCACTTAATTCTACAAGCGGAGGCTAAAGCTCAGCCGACTCTGGTTGAAGGTGGGGTCCACAATGAACAGTTCACCACTCTATCGCAGGGCCCACACACACAACCATTCACACTCACACCGAGGGGCAATTTGTTAAAAAAAAAATGTTTCTGTGTAGAGCTTGCATATTCTGTCTGTCTCCAAGGAAAACCTATGCAAGCACAGCCAGAACATGCAAACCCTACACAGAAACAGCTGAGCCTGGGGCTTAAACTCAGGACCTCCTTGCTGTGAGGTGGATGTGCTAACCACTACACCATTGTACTGCCCAAGTTACATGCTGGAATTCTCATAAGCTTTGCCAAGACCCTGACTATTAAGTGGTATAGGTGATGGATGGATGGATGGATGGATGGATGGATGGATAAATAGAAGGAGGATGGATAGATGGATGGATGGAAATATGGATAGATGGAAGGATGGATGGATGGTTGAGTGGAAGGATGGATGGATGGATGGATAAATGGAAGGATTGATGGATGGAAGGATGGATGGATGGATGGAATGATGGCTCATGGATGGATGAATGGAAGGATGGATGAATGGAAGGATGGATGGATCATGGATAGAAGGATGGATGGATGGATGAATGGATGGATGGGTGGATGGATGGATGGATGGAAGGATGGGTAGATTGATTAAAGTTTCATACTGATAAAATTCTTATTGTTTTTGACAGAAATGAAGCCTTAAAAAGTTTTACTAAAATGTTACCGCATTTCCTTTATGTCCCTCATAATATTCCCCTACTAAAATCTATGCAGTCAAAACCCTTCTAAGTAAAACTATTTATTTATTCACCCATCCATCCATGAATTTAGGTGAGAGGAGGGGTACACCCTGAACTGGTTGCCAATCAATCACAGATCTAACACAGCCACAAACAAACAACCATTCATACTCACATACCTATGGGTACTTTAGATTAGCCACTTCACCCAATGTGCATTGCTGATTAAATTATAGCATGCATAAAAATACTGTGTATGATGTCCGAATACTTTTTACTCTTTTATTAGCATTTGAAATTTACGGCACTGTAGTCTATTAAGTACCACAATATGCTTACAGTATCCCATAATTCACCTGGAGCTTCAGAATAACCCACTGATCTAAAAATAAATAAATAAAATAATAATAATAAAAATAATAATAATAATAATAATAATAATAATAATAATAATAATAAAATGAAAGAATGGCACATCCTAGTGTTTGTATGTGGCAAAATGCGAAGCTGGATTGGTGTCATCTTGGTAAGACCACTTTATGCTTCACAGCATGTGAACGTTATACTTGATTGGCATGAAAAAAAAGGGAAAACAGAAAAAATTAAATTTGTACATTTCATTCAAAAACTTTCAACAAATTCAAGCTATGCAAAACGTTTTTTTATTCAAAGTTCAAATTCCTCAAGCAGCAATTACAAACTTATTCAGTGAATTTATTGGTTACTCACTCACTCACTCTCACTCACTCATTTGCCAAGAAACTTAATCGTATTAGGGTCACTTGGGAGGCTGAAGCCTGTCGCAGCCAGCACTGGGCAAAGGTGCGGGATACCCTGAACATCTCGCTAGACCATCACAGGGCCAACACAAACACACACACAACTACTGACACTCACATTCACACCTGAGGGCAGTCTGGAACAGCCAAATAGCCTAATGTGCATGTCTTTGGACTGTGGGAGGAAACTGGAGTACCTGAAGGAAACCCATGCAAGCACAGGGAGAACATGCAAACTCCATACAGAAATACCTAAGGCCAGGACTTGAACCCAGGACCTGCTTGCTGTGAGGCAGACTTCCTAAAATTATTAAGTCATATAAAGTAAAGACATGCTAATTTACAGCAGTGAAATCTTCTGACTTTGAACTCCATACTGTGGTCTTACAACAAGGTAAGCTCACCAAGATCTTAGATCAGTGTGAATAACCAAAGAAGGAGAATCACCCCAGGGGAAAAAAAATAGAAAATCATAGCATTGCAAATTAAACACAAATTTAACACTGCTATTTCAAAATTGTACAATCTGCCCTCTGTCTATAAACTTAGCATGACAGATAAGGGTGTAGTGCCTCCAATTCTTTGCATACTAGTTACTCATATAACTGATTACTCAGATGCAGCCCATGTCTTTGGACTGCGAGAGAAAACTGGAGTACCCAGGGGAAACCCATGCAGGCACAGGGGGGAGGTGCAAACCCTACACACAAGGGTCACAAGGGCTGAACCCAGAATTTTCTTGCTGTGAGGTGACAGCGTTAAGCATATGGTGTGAATGAAGGTTGAAGGTCTGTGGTAAGTAAAGAGAAATTGTCGATTTCTCCACATTAACTGCAGATCATTGGACTGTGCTGTGCACTGCTTTCACCACTGTGATGAAGGATGACCTGTTTGAAAGGCCAAGCCATGACTCACAGCTAATCAACTTCATCATGCTCATTTCACCAAACTTTTTTTGTGGGTTGGTTTTCGGTCAGTGTATGTTTGTATAGTGTTTTTGTAGATGGGTAATCTCGGAACATTCTTAATCAGCATCCTAGTGTAAGAGATGGACAGTACTTACTGAACATACTGATCTCATTTTCTCAAGCCACTCTAGTCACATCTTAACCACTGAAAAGTGCTAACAGGACAGAAGACATGAACATCAGATTGACTCAGTCCACAAATATTTTAAGTCAAGACTTGAAATTTAATTAAGAGCATGTCATTATGTAATTTTTTGAATGAATTTATAAAAACAAAAAAAAAATGTAATCTCATAATTCAAACACCCACACTGTATAAGAGAAATCAAAGAAAAAGCAGTTTTCTTCTTATCCCATTTTCATTTCAAAGTGAAAAATTGATTGAATGCAATGTACAAGATCCGGGTTTATATATATGGTAGACCTACTTACCAACTGTTAAAATCCTTCCACTAATCCTGTCTAAATTAGGTATCATTTGTTGCAAAGAATCTTTCATCAAATGACAGAAGAAACAGCAAGTTGAAACTATGCATTGTTTGGGAGGGTGTTGTTTCATGGAGGGTGGCATTTAGCCCAAAAACGCAAACAAGAGAGCAAGAAACTGCACAGAAAAAGCATATGTACTGGCACATCTCTGCCAAAATTCAGGAGCCTTGAGACAATGGAAACCAACGACCAATCCAAAGCTGCTCTTGAGGCATTGGAATGACAACTGTAAAGTGGAAACAGAGTTGGCAAGCAGTGTGTCTTAACACTCTTCAAAGCAATGAGTCATAGGCTTTTATTTATAGTAGGAATGCAAATGAGGTGCCTGAGCCGTCCGCAGCATCTCTGCTGCACCTTTGACGGTGACTGTGGGGAAATTCATCGCTGTGTCGTCAAAACGTCACCAGGGTGGCACTGGTGACACTTGTGAAAGAACTTTAACTTCTGAGCTAGGCCATGAGTCAGAACACACAGAGCTTATGCTACATTTAAATGAAACATGTTTGTGCTTACACAGTCTCGCTGTTCAGGCGGTGAGATATACAAGAGCCCTGCTCCTTGGCAAATCAGCTAGTGGAACGGTGACGTAGTGGTTAACACGTTCGCCTCATAGCAAAAAGGTCCTGGGTTCTTGTCCTGGGCTCAGTGGGGGCGTTTCTGTGTTCGCATGTGCTCCCCATGCTTGCGTGGGGTTTCTTCTGCTTACAGTTTCCTTCCACAGCTCAACGACTTGCAAATTAGGTTACGTGGCTGTTCTAAGTTGACCCTAGATGTGAGTGTGAATGGCTGTGTGTGTGTTGCCCTGCAATGGACTGGGGAGCTGTTCATGGTGTACCCAGCCCTCACCGCAGCTAAGAAAGGCTCCAGCATCCCCGTGACCCTAGTAGGATTAAGCAGCTCAGCAAATGGATGAATAAATGAATGAATTACTAACTGAAGTTATGTTGCTTAATTACTAATAAAAGACTCCATGCAGTCTAAACTGAGCACATATAGCCACCATAATAGTAATATTATTCTCCAAGTAGCCATATATCAAAACGTTGTCTATGTTTCATTTTTTCAACAGTGAACACACACAATACCAATAACATTAGAAAGGATTTTACCTGTATGTGTCCCAAATAATGAGTTTTTCACTCAACATGGTGTGGTCTAAACCAGCTGCTGTTCCTGAAGCCACATCAGCAAATATCCAGTTCATGTCCAAGTGAGAAATGTTATTATTACACACATCCGTATTAATTAAATATCTCCAGCTGAAACTGTTTAAGCTCTTTGGATAGATGTCATAAAGAGAATTTGTGAATGCGACTGTATTCTTCAGATCCGTTTCTACCACCAAAAGGGTCTACAAAGCCTTGACTTCACTTCACAGTTCAAGATTGCAAAAAGGACAAAATCCTTTCTGATCAGATTCTGGTTTAAATATACCAGCAGGGTAGTTTTTTGTCATTTCTATTGAATTAAATTTGAGTAAAAAGAAGCTTGTCGTCCATGTTATACTGTCAGTGTGTAGTACGGTCTTCTATATCCACTGAGTGCACAATTATTAGGCAAGTTGTATTTTTGAGGATTAATTCATTGTACAACTATACAGTGCTCTTGGTCAATCCAAAATGTTAACATACCCTCAAACCTGAACATTTAAGTAGTAAAAGTGAAGTTTTGGCTTTCTTAAGAGAAGATCTATATGAACACCATTATTAGGCAACTATTAGTGTGCAGAATTATTATGCAACTAAATGAAAAACAAAGATTTTC
>JAQMYF010000025.1:9800630-9812077 GCA_030014195.1 Neosilurus mollespiculum | reverse complement strand
CACCCTGGACAGCTCACCAGGCCATCGCAGGGCAGAAACACGCTGACAGCTATGCAGCCTACTCTTGACGAAAATCAACAATGGTTCTTTTACATGCCTCCCACCGTAGACAGTTGATAACCCAGGTTGATTAGCTGCACTGGGGGATGTTATAATATGTATTTTATTAATACACACAAACACACACACACACACACACACACACACATATATATACTCACACTCACTCTCATACATAGGGGGAAATAGGGAACCGCCAGTCAGCCTGATGTGCATCTTTTTGGACTGTGGGAGGAAACGAGTACCCGGAGGAAACTCATGCAAGCACGGGAAGAACATGCAAACTCCACACAGAAATGCCCCATGCCCGGGAATTGAACCCTGAGACCTTTCTGCTCTGAGGCGGACGTGCTAACCACTGCGCCACCGCTCCTCCACAAATATTTCAATCTTGTCACATTTAATGCCTCTTAGGTTGAGGCAGTTCTTTAAGAGATGTGAAATAATGATCAGTGTTCATTGGATCGAAGTAATCCATCCTCATTAAACATGTTACACTTGGGTGGTTTTAGAAGACTGATTATCCCATAATCCTCACTCTGACCTTTGCTGTGGCATACCTGTATTCCCAAGGCTGATTTGCTGACATGTGATGTCACGAATCACAGGGTAAGGCAATATTAGAGTGTGGATGCAGGATAGATATTAGTCTATAGACATACACGGTAGTTATCATGCCTGGAGAGACGATTATGCAGTGTCAGGAAGTAAACATGTGTGCACATTAGAATATAATGCAATCATGAATGTGAGAAGTCATCGTACCATTCGAGCTTGGTGTTTCGGCTGTAGGCCATTATTAGGCTTTTTTTTGTTCAGGTACTGTATGTGCCCTCATGCTCTGAAAAACATGTCTATGATTGTGTAAAGCAAGCGTGCTTTGAGTTTGAGCGAATATGTTCATTCAGTTCTTATTAAGATTCTCACCATCACCTTACCTGCAGGCATGTAGCACAGCGTCTCATTTCCATCAGCCATCGCCATCAGCAACCACACTTTCACAACAAGACTTAATACTGGCTTTAATTAGCAGCACTTAAAATAAAACCATGCCTTTCACAAATATGTAGACATTTCCTCAATTCTAAATCACAGCCTGGATGCTCCACTAACCCTAGCTGTGAGTCAGCTTATGTTTGAATTTATTTATTTTTTCCTGCGTTGCAAATCGAATTCAAGTTGACTCTGATAAGGAACACATGACACTGATGTACTTATTTACATTCATGCCTTAGGTGATGGGGGTGCAATGTAGAGCTTTGCATCATGGGTACGTTGGAGTTGGTACTACTTTTATATCTGGGGCAGGGATATTAAGGACTCACTTGGCTATTTCCGGTAGTTTCCGCTACTCCATCAGCAGTTTCCGTCAGTTTCCGTTATCACAGAGGATTTCCCAGGTGGCCACTATATTGCTTCTTGGGATCACTGTTGTCTAGAAATTGATAAATTAGCTTAATATTATGCCTTTGTCCCCAGTGCAACTAACTGGGTTATCAAAGGCCAGCCATGACTCTGACTTTCTGTGGTGAGAAGCATGTAAAAGAACCAAGAGAACCTTAGTAAAGAGTAGGCCATTTGGTTGCCGTCAGCGTGTTTCTGCCCTGCAATGGCCTGGTGGGCTGTAGAGGGTGTACCCTGCCCTCGCCCAGAGTCGGCTGAGATGGGCGCCAGCTTCCTCGTGACTCTAATTAGGATTTTGAAAGCGGTTCAGAAAATGAATGGAATGGAATGAATGAATGAATGAATTAAGCATATAAACACTCACTCATTTGCGAAGCTGCTTAATCCTAGCAGGGAGGCTGGAGCCTACAGTATCTCAGCAGGCACTGGGCAAAGGCGGAATACATCCTTAACAGCTCGCAAAACCATCATACAGCCAAGACGCACACAAGCATTCACACTAAAACCCGCCCCTGGGGCAATTTGGAACAACCACTTAGCCTAATGTGCATGCCTTTGGACTGTGGGAAGAAAACTGAAGTACCCTGAGGAAACCCACACAAGCACAGGAAGAACATGCAAACTCCACACAGAAATGCTGAGGCAGACGTGCTAACCAGTATGCCACCATCCCGCCCGTCATTTGTACACAGGAGGCCAAAAGAACGTGTTATGTTAATGCACTACTACAAAAACTGGTTCACCTTCAGCTGCAAAAACTTAAGATGGCTCTTTGTCAAAATGCCACCCAGTGCGCCCGTGGCTATTTTCAAATAGCGGGAACCGCCGGAAATAGCCGAGAGACTCCTGAATGATTGACATTATGCACCATTTGGACTGCTGACCCTGCAAGCAGATGAAGTCACATTGCAAAGGTTTCTGGGTTAAATGTTTTGAGAAAAATGATCACAAACGATATCATTAAATCTACTAAAGCAGGGCTCATGGAGCATGATATTCCTGTCATGATGGATTTCAGTCATAAAGCAGTGCCATCATCTTTTTTTTTTTATATTTCTTGCTAAAATATGAACCTGTTGTAAATATGTCTATACAATAAATGAAAGCATGGATGCAATTTGCAGTTTATTCTGAATACCAACACGTGCATGCATTTCAGACCTACTGAAGAACTCGTAGTGCTTTTCAGATGCATAAATCTTGTATATCTTGTACAGTATAATGTGTAATTATCGCACTCAGATATTCACCACACAGACATATGGAAATCTTTTCTGAAGGTTTATGAATGATCTGCTATCATTACAACTGCCTCCGAATGCGGGTGTAAATCCAATCCAGCTGTCATATCTACAAATCGAGAAGAACTTCTTCTTCTCTAAATCCCTCATTTACTTTGATTATCTCATCGTCTGATTGCCAGTCTGAGGTGCACCATGGCTCTTGGGGGTCTTTAGGACACAGACAATGAGGAACACTAAATGCAAAACTAATCATTTCAAATCAGAGGAATTTTTTACTCAGCAGAACGTACCGTTGCCCTCTGAGTCTGTTCAGAGCAACCAGTCAAAGGTTCATTATCCCTGTAAGAAGAAAATGGACTTCATACTAATGAGGGAGAAGAGTAGGAGGGAGTTTGCACAGAAACAAAGGAAGATCAGTTCCCTTCTGTTGCTAAAGTCCGTCTCCCTCCGTACACTCCCCAGGGCCGGGGGCGAGGCTTCAAAGTATCTATGCGCTTTGACTGGGACAGAAGTAATTAGGCCTAGTCCTGAAATGTAGGAGTAGGCCTGGTTTTTAACGAGTAAGACAACCGACAGGCCAGTGGTCGAGCTTGTTGTCGGTTCAGGGGTTAAAAATGCAAACATCTTGTTCATAAATGGGGCTTTAATTATTTAAAAGCTTAAAAACACAGCAGTGCTTCATTGTTATTGGTGAGAGGGAGGTTACTTCTGTGATTTCATTTCTTGTTCAATGTTATTTAGAAGAAGAAGAAGAAGAAAAAGTATTCGTCACATGTACAGTACGGCATAGGGAAATTATTTTATTTGTTTATTGTTCGGAATTTGGGGTCAGAGAGCAGGGTCGACCATGATAGAGTGCCCTGGAGCAGATAGGGTTAAAAGCCTTGCTCAGAGGCCCCACAGTGGCACTGGAGCTTGAACCTTGACCACATATTCTCATTGTGAGTTTCTTTTTCAACGTCACTCTGTTTAATAATTACATGTCTAAATGAATTGCTCGGTGTACTTTAGTTGCTAAAAAGATGATAAGAACCATAACAGCACTTATTTTTCCTTAAGATAATTGAAACTACGGGGCGGTGGCATTGTGGTTAGCATGTCCATCTCACAGCAAGAAGGTCCTGGGTTCAAGTCCTGGCCTCAGCTTCGGCATTTCTGTGTTGAGTTTGCATGGTCTCCCCATGTTTGCGTAGGTTTCCTCTGGGTACTCTGGTTTCCTTTCCCAGTCCAAAAACATGAACATTAGGCTATTAGGTTGTCACAAATTGCCTCTAGGTGTGAGTGTGAGTATAAACGGTTGTGTGTGTGTTGGCACTGCGACGGTCTGGCGAGCTGTTCAGGGTGCACCCTGCCTTCGAAGTGTCGGCTGAGATAGACTCCCTGCGACCCCAATAGCATTAAGTGAGTGAGTGTATGAGTGCCTCAGTAATCTAAACTATTATTCTAATGTCCAGCCCATTTGCCTACCTTTAAGTATAACGCGTATAAAAATTTATCCAGCACCTCCACCTAGCGGTGAAAGTCAGAAATGCACCAAATAAGCTGAATGTCCAAAAGTATGTGGACAACTGGCCATCACATGGGTTAGAATTATGAAAATGTGGTGGGACAGAATTACTATGTAAGCAAAAAAGAATGAGGTTACAAATGAAAATTTTTATATCAAATGCAGCATTACAATTCATAATGAGGTGTAATTAATGTCAGGGAATGGAGATGGAAGGTAATAAATGGAAATTAGTTTTTGCAACATGATAAATATTTAGTTTAAGTCGTACTTAAAAAAAAAAAAAAAAAAAAAGATAAACCGAGCAGTTTTATTTCTAAGGTATACATGACATTTGCAGTGCTGTCCACTAGGGGGCGATAATAAAGCTTCCAGTTGGCTGTTGAACGTCTCGCGCTAAGAGAAGAAGAGGAAGCGCAACACGTGGGAACGTAGAATCCAAGATGGCGGCGTGCAGTATAGAAGACGTGCTCGCGAAAGCAGAAAAAGACGAGGCGGAAAGGTTAAAAAGTATCACGGTACACAAGCAATTAGAGCTCGAGTTTGATCTCGGAAACTTGCTGGCGTTTGACAAGAACTCGATAAACAGTCGGGAGTTTAAGCAGCAAAATAGAGACGAGTTTCTCCGCGCACTGGCCCGGGATAACACTCAGCTCCTCATTAACGAGGTTTGGAAACGTCCACACGAGAGAGTAGAGGAGGTTATCGTGGTCAAACTGCCGGATCCTGTCACCCAGTTACCCCGAGAAAAACCCGCCCCGAAGCGGAAACCGCCGACTAAATGGGAGCAGTTCGCCAAGCTAAAAGGCATCCAGAAGAAAAAGAAGACTAACCTGGTGTGGGATGAAGTGCACAAGGAGTGGAAAAGGCGCTGGGGCTACAAACGAGTCAAAGATGACACGAAGGAGTGGCTGATCGAGGTGCCTGAGACTGCGGATCCAAACAAGGACCAGTTCACCAAAAGGAACCAGGCCAAGAAAGAAAGAGTGGCCAAGAACGAGTTCAACCGCCTGAGGAACATCGCCAGGGCGCAGAAGATGAAGGTTCCGGGTGTGGGACTCCTTCCAACCGGCCAGCAGTCCAAATCAGAGCTGGCGAAAGCTGTGAGTGTCGCCAAAAGCGCCACGGCTTCAGTGGGGAAGTTCCAGGAGCGACTTCCTAAAGAGAAACCCCAGAGGAACTCGGGCAAGAGGAGAAAGTTCCAGCCTCTGATCGGTGACTTTGCTGGAGAGAAGCAGAAGAACCTGGAGATGCTCAAAGTGATTGAGAGCAAAAGACCTCGGCTGGACATCACCAAGGCTGTGAACAAGCAGATGAGGGAGGAAGACGGGGAAGCTTCGGGAAGGAGGGGGGGGAAGAAGGGACGGAGAGGGAATGCACCTGGAAAAGGAAGGCGAAGTGCTCCAGGTGGGAAAGGGAAAGGGAAAGGGAAGGGGGGATCTTCCAAAGGCAAAGGACGAAAACCTGCCATGAAGCAGGGCAAACGTTAAAGTCTTAAGTACTTAAATTTGGTTAGTGGCATCTGGGAGTTTGTATTTGAACCCTGGACGCACCTGAGCCTGGTTATGAGCGTTCTCCGTTCTCAGAAATACTTCAGGAAGAAGGACTGTGCATCCCTGAAACATGAAATGTCATGTTTGTGTCTTGTTTTGATGGGTGATACGGTGAAAATCAGTGGGTACTTAAATGCCCCCTCACAATGTTCTGTATTATTAAAAATAATTAACTTTGCGAATGATTAATGAACAACCAACAAAGCATTGTAGCTGTACATCCACTGATTTGTAGTAATGTATACAGGAAAATAACGGCTTTATAACCCACCCAGCCATCCTGACAACAAATTTCTCAAATATGAAATTATTTAAAGTTGTTTTTTTTTAACAGTTTCTTATGCAATCTAGAATAGATTCACAATTTTATTTCATAAAAATGTCTTGAGATTTACATTAAACTGTTTTGTTCATGGTTTGTAATTGTTATCCAGTGTGATAAAACTATAGGATGTTTCCTGTCGGTGCCTCAGATTCTGTCACGCAGATGAACACGGATTTTGCTTTTCAAAAATTCAAATTTTCAAATAAAATTGTTACTAGCATGATGTATATCTGAACTACTTTACACTTTGGCACAGGCCACATGGTTTCTTTCAATCGCAAAGGTTTGATACACCGTAACAATCATTCATTACTTTTACCATTTCATTTACACCACATCGTATATATAAATATATATAAATGTATGTATGTGTGTGTGAATTTATAACCCGGGATGGGAAAAGTTAAGTTTTAAAATTTAGAAATAGATTAAAAAAAAAAAATCAGGCTAAATTATATTTTATAAATTATACGACTTTGGTATATCAGTATCTCAGACTGATTGTCCCTTTTTAAAATGACTACAAATTTTCTGTCTGTACTTCTTTCTTTATGTAGGCCAGATATTCGCCATTGGTTCTTCACCACAACTATCATATCATTTAATCTGATTATTTTCTTTCTTTTTGCCTTAAATTTTTGGAAAGTAATTTATTTATTGCAGCATAACGTTTGTTCACTTATCCCGGTGGTCCTCAGTCCAGTGGCATTTCAAGGAATGTATTTTTAACGACTAATATTCTTTGCCATTTTTAAAATCTGCATGGTGTTAACAGTAATTGCAGTTTTAATAATTGGATTGTTGGATAATTATGTGTTCAGTCATGTGTACTGGGAGACATTTGTGATCTTTGGACAGATACAGCAGTATTAACAAATAAAGCGTTCAAAGAGTTTTTTTTACTCCTAAAGCCATTCTGCGATAAAATATGACAGTTATATCATAATAGTTAATGTTTCTTTGGCATCTTAGGGGAAAAAATATCCTCCCAGATAAAGAAATACTGTAACAGGAAAAACAAACCTTTACTCTCTCTGTATTTCATTACTCAAGGAGGTTTTTAATTTGCCTGTGTTAATCCTAATCATTTGCCCTGTTATACACACATGTCCACATGATCCTCTGGAGAGGCCGGGTCTTTCTAAATGACAGCATAAATCCATCCTTCATTTAGTTGATGGATGTTGTTTGACCGCTCACACAAGTGCTTAGGGGAGGCGGAGGTTCGGAGTGGGACGAACCATCTGTTGACTGTTGTAAAAACAATCAGAGCATCACCATCCCACATTGGAGAACAGGAATATACAGGGACACTCACACTCCAAATTAATCAGACTCACGGAGTTGACAGCAGCCTCTGAGGAGCTCAAATGTGCACTGAGCCAGATGGGGAGAGGGCAAAGGTCAAAGAGATATTGGAGCATGGAGGGTTTTCCCAGGTATTAAAACTGAAATAAAGTAAAAACTAAATCTCAGAATACTGTATAATATACTGTAAAAAACTTTTATATCAATTTTTCTATAATATGTTTTAAATCTTTAAGACTTTTTTTTGCTATGTGGTCATGATTTCTATACGTTACAACATTTCAGCAAGATATTTTATATTTATTTTTATTCAGGCTTGTTATCGTCTCATACTTTCACTTAGCAAGTAAAAATATCTTGAACATTATTAAATGTATGTAGTAAATCGTGCTAATTAATGGCTATAATTTATTGCTGTAAATGATCAAACTAAAAAAAAAGAAATATTGAAGTAAAGCCAAATCATGTTTCATTTATAATAATCTCATGACAAGATTTATTTCATAATCAAAGATTTTTGAGTGCCGTGGTAAAGCACAGTTTTAAAGGAGAAGACATCGATTGTTAAAGTTAATCTCATTTGAATATCAAGATTCATTTCTTTCCGTGTGCAAAATCTGAGTCCGATAGCTTCTGTTTTAATGATTTTTTTGGGCAGTTATTTGAAAACTGAGTCTCAGAATGATGACTATGTCATCAAGGCCCAAGTAAACATTTACAAGTACAGGATTTTGATACATTCATGCCATTTATTGACAGATTTGTGTTGGGGGTGTGAAAAGGTTTGGATTGAAATCCTTACCTGTGCCGTGAAATACTATATATACACACCAGGATTCATATATTTAAGCACAAACTCCTGAAATACTGAAAGAAATGATGTTTGTAGCCAAACTCCTCCATGTTAGCTAGGGCCTTGATGATGTCATCATTCTGAGCCTGAAGAGTTTTTAAATATCCGCCAATAAAATCTTTAAAATTGCAGCTATCCGTCTAAGATTTTGCACACAGACAGGTTTTAGAAATAGAGGGAATTTTTTAGATTAACTTTTAACAAGTGCTGTGCAAGTATAGTAAAGTAGAGCATTTCAACTGACATACGAATGTTTTAGATTCTATTTAGGTGGTTTAATTCTTATAATATTTAATAAAAGTATTATAGAGAAATTTCTTGAAAAAAACAAGAAAATTTTGTAGAATAAAGAGCAGCAAATAATTTTTTTTTTTTTTAAATTGGGGGGAAGGGGGGGGGGGGTGTCCGCAAACTGTTACACTCATTACAACACTTGCACACTAGTTAGTGTTAGCCAGTAAGTTTGGGACATATAAGAGAGTTAAGATTATAAACTTGAATGCACCATTGCTTATAATACCTTTTAACTGTTAACAATTTTACGTTCCATTAGACCTAAGAAGTCATTGGACTTGTTGTTACTTCCGTCACATAACAGAGTTTTGGTGAAATATTGTAATCACCAGCGTCTGTCTTTCAGTTTGTTTTTGTGTGTGTTTGTTTGTTTGTTTGTCTGTCAGTTTGCGAACAAAATCCTTACCACACCCATGCAAAGATTTTCCAAAAAAGCTGGTGGGAAGACTACCCTGCATGAGTCTCAGAAATGTTTTAAGTTTAAAACTTCAAAAGGTGTGCTAATAAACACGCCATTACTAAGGAACACTAATAGGGAATTATATACGGAGTTTCAAATGACACAATTATCTTTGACCTTGAGTGACCTTGAAATATCAAACCCCTTTTAGCTGATTATTTTTTGGCATTGAGGACATTTTAATTTGGATATAAATGTGTACTATACAGTACATAGTGGGCAGTGGTGGCTTAGTGGTTAAGGCAATGGGTTAGTGATCCCAAGGTCAGCAGTTCAATCCCCACTATCACCACTGTTGGGCCCTTAAGCAAGGCCCTTCACCCTCAATTGTATAAAAATGATAACTGTCTGAAATGGTAAGAGCGTCTGCTAAATGCTGTAAATGTAAATAAAGCACTTTAGTGTCACATACAAAATCATACACAGTACAATATGCAGTGAAATACTTGTTAAAACTGTCCTATATTTGAAGAAGAATAAAAATTGTCAATATCAAGAAGAAAAAAATATCAATAACTATTTGAAGAACATCAATAGTTAAAAGTCAATTATAAAAATATAAATGTAGTGACGATAAATAATACGGTATGTAAAGTTTCGGTGCAGTGTGCACACAAAGATGTCCAGTGACTGTGGTTGTTGTGTGTGCAGAGTAGTGCAAGGTGTACAGAGAGTACAATTCGTGACAGAGATTGCGGACTGTACTAGCGCATTATCGCCACTCTTTGGTCTGGGGTTCTCTGTTCTGGCTTACAGATTAATTCAGACAGACAGTTTACTCAGTCTCCAGCTTGTCTCTCTGGAACACACCGAGAACTCACACAGATAAGCTTATTAACTAGCCAGATAAAATACGTATACGTGCACGTAGCAGAAACTTCACCACAGTTTACCATGTAGTGTAGTTGGTTATCTTAAAACAGTGAAGGTAATTGTAGTTCTAAACCATTTCAGTAAAATATCACCAGCACTGGAAATTCATAAATTCCCTGTTTACTTGAGTGTCTCATTCAATACTGATATGTGCTTTATCCACCAGGTGGTGGTAGCATACAGTTACGTACCTCAATGGCCAGATGAAGTGGAACCCACTCATGGTGTTATAGTCCAAATCCTTTCCAAACAGGACGAATCAACGTGGTTTTGGGAAACTGCAGTATGGACCTCAGGGTTACTTTCTTGCTTCCTGTATCATCATAACACACATGAAGATAATTTAGGGCCAAAACATTCAAGCATTTAAGACATTATATAAAACACTTACTTAACTCTATAATACAGTAACTATTATATGATTAAATATTCATTCATTCATTCATTCATTCATTTTCTGAACCGCTTAATCCCATTTAGGGTCGCGGGGAGGCTGGCGCCCATCTCAGCCGACTGGGCGAGGGCAGAGTACACCCTGGACAGCTCGCCAGGCCATCGCGGGGCAGAAACATGCTGACAGCCATGCAGCCTACTCTTTTGGAAAGTCAGCCCTGGTTTTTTTACATGCCTTTCACCACAGACAGTGAGAGACATGGTTGGCCTTTGATAACCCAGTTAGCCGCACTGGGGGTATGATTAAATATTTGCTTTAATATTAAGATAAAGATCAGTATACATTGGAGGACATTGTAAAATTTTGGGATAAACTTGAAAAAAATTCATTTTTTGTGTTTGGAGTAAATTGGGGAACCAGCCAAAGAAATCGGAGCAACATCGGTATATATTGGTGAACATGGGTACATATCGGTACACATTGGTAGTGATTAGTGTAACGTTAATATAAACTTTGTAAAAAATGGGAGGAACATCGGGAGAACATGGATACAAATGGGAGCGACATCGGTATAGATTGTAAAAACATCAGATGAAACACTGAAATAACATCTGTACACATCTGTATACATCACAGGACACTGGTACACATCAGAACAAAATCAGCTGAAGCATTTGACTGACAGCAGAATAACATTGGAATATGATTGTCGGGATAAATCGGGATCATGACGGGAACAAGAGATTTGTTTGAGAAAAATCAGAATATTTTCTCATGGAACAGGCTCCCAACCTCAGTCCTGGAGAACCCATTGTTCTGCATATTTTAGTGTTCTGTGTTCTCTAACACACCAAGTTCAACTGTGGAAGAGATAATAATTCACTGGATATAAATTCAAAGGACAGAAGGTGCTGATTTTTGGAAAAATCTATATCCTAAGGGTATAAAAACGTTTGCATTCAGGTCTCAAAACACGATGTAGTTATGTATAGAAAATATCATATAAAATGGTTCTAATCTTGTCTCTCAATATATCATGTATATTTTGGTCCCAGACGGAGGGGGGCAACTAAAATGCTAAAGGTTTAAGGTTCCTCCGGGAACGTGTTGGGTGAGTGTGTCTTTCCGCTCTGCTGGGGGGGGGGGGGGGGGGGGGGGGGGGGGGGGGGGGG
>JAQMYF010000025.1:9781641-9800620 GCA_030014195.1 Neosilurus mollespiculum | reverse complement strand
TGTGTTTCCGCTATGGTGCCCCCCCCCCCCCCCCCCCCCACTATGCTCTCCTTCATTGCCCATTCTGCCAAATCCACCCATCCACCCATCCATCCACCCCGAAGCAGCTGCTCCCCCTCCCAAGCCAGCACACCCCAAACAGGTGGCTCATCCCATAGCTCATTAGTTAACAATGCACACAAACAGCACGCCAAATCTGATCAATTGGTGCGTGGCTTATAAGTGGTGTCCCTGTGCAGTCACAAAACGGAAGGCAGTGTACTTCAGAGATATGGATTTTCCAATATGATGAAGCGTGCAATCATAAAGGCCAAATCCTTCAATCAAAACATGTGCAAACATGCAAAAATAATGGTGCTCATCACTACAATCAAACAGTATTCGCTGTTTATAATCTGGCCTTGTGGGGCTGTACTGAGACCCCATGGCGGCCTGATGAGATTTTTTGAAGTGTCCCTATTGCCGTAAGTAGTGGCAGCCACCAATGCAGAGGCCACTCTCTCCCTCCTTCTCTCTTTCTCAAAGTACTGGAATCTGGGTCAGCGGGAATAAACAGCGCCTTTGTGCTTGTTGTTTCCTCTTTGTGTGGCCCAGTGGAGGCAGGCAGCAGGCCCCTAGGGGCGGAGGAAGGGAGGAGGGCCCTTTCCTGACTTTGAAGCAGGACGCCCAGGCCCCATTCTCGGGCCCACAGCTCACCCAGGCTGCTGCACAAGATCCTGTCCAAACATCGCAGAAAGAACCAGTGCCAGGGGGCCAGTAACAGGGCAAGTGAACATGACTGAATGGCATCGACCTGCAGCACAGCCAAGATTTCAGCCCACGGTGTGAGTGTTGCAGCTTGGGACACCTTCACAACGAACCATCACAATGTGTTGATTGTTATATGGTGGCGAAGTACTGCTGTGTCTGTTAAGTGCTTTTCTACCAAACAGTGTACAGAATTGTTTGAACTTGGGGTGAGAACATGTATCTTTTTATACTGCGAGGAGTTGTGGAGGCACAATTAATCTAAAAAAAATTGCACACACACAGTTTATATGACATTAACTGACACAGTGCATGACGACGTTCCTTTTCTGCCTCACAGGGTGAATTAATGAGCATGAGAGATTGCTGGCATGCAGTAGTGGTGCCAGTGCCACCCAAGATTGCCAATAAATAAATCATATTGAAAACAGAGAGAATGTCAAAAGCAGACCTCATAGTCAGCATACACTGTGTACTCACTGGCCACTTTAATAGGATTCATACTGATATCCAATCAGCCAATCATATAGCAAATAGCACAGTCCATAAAATCAGAGAGATACAGATAAGAGCTTGAGTTAATGTAAACATCATACATCAGAAGGACTAAAAATAATCTTTTACCATGACATGGTTTGGATGGATCACATATTTGAGAAACTTTTTTTGTTATTACCTCCACCAAGGAGGTTATGTTTTCATCATCACGGGTTTATTTCTTTGCTTGTTTGTTTGTTTTTTGTCTGTTAGCAACTTCCTGTCCACAGTTTTTGAAAGATCAATCTGAGTCTGAAAAGCTTATGATGGGTAGGCCATCGCTCACACACACACACACACACACATATATATAGATAGATAGATAGATAGATAGATAGATAGATAGATAGATAGACAGACAAACAGACAAACAGACAGACAGACAGACAGATAGATAGATATAGATAATTTTACATATTTTTGGCAAAATTTTGCTTTGAATATTCACGACCAGAAGCTTTGATTCCAGATCAACATTCATCCGGATCGGATCCAGACTGCACTTTTGGCAGCAATTTAAAATTGAAGAGCGCTTGTTTTTTAATGTTCAGCCACATAAACAGAATGATGCAACACTGAATGAAGCGCTTGTCATGTACCTGAATGACTTTATCTACTGTGCTGCTGCCACATGATCGTCTGGTGGATACACAGAATCACAGGTGTTCCTATAAAAGTGGCTGGTAAGTGTATAATGAACCAGAAGCTGAAACATAAAGATCAAAACTAATGTTAGCAAAAAATGTGTGTAAATGCATAGAAGTAAACATATACTAACTCTTGCTGTAGACAGTAACGGGGTAATTGTCATGAGTGTGTTGCATAAAGTTATTGCACAAACAGGAACTGAAATCATCCTGGTTACAGATAACTGGCTAAGGAAATATCTACAAAATGTGGGACCATGGATTGGGTACTGTGTCATACTGCACTGTTCAGTGGAAAAGCCCTATAAGTGTACTGTGGGAGAAAACGACAGTCCACTGGCAACATGACTAATATGACAAAATGGAATATCGGAGTATTTGTGGTTAAGTTAGGGTGTGTTGAAGTGAACCCATAAAAGAACAGCTTTATTAACCAGATGGGGATAATTCTGTAAAATGTTATTATGTTAACTGTAGGCTTATTTTTTTTCAGTATCCCCTCATTTATTTCCAGACTTACCAGACTACCCTTGTATATGCACTTATTTTCCAAGCAAGTCTCTCTGTTGAATTAATTCTTTTTCTTACCTGTATAACTGTACAGCTTCTTTGTCTTGTATCTAAGAGTAGAAAAGGATAGGAAAGCATTGACTCATGTTTTGTACTGACGTCAGAACTTTAGTACAAACTCTTGTTTATTTATTTCAGAATTATGAAAGGTAATGGAATTATTTACCTCATGATTAATTGGGGATGCTAAAATTATCAATAATAATATATTTATATATAAGCATAACAAATTCCTATTATATTACCAGTTCTATATATGTCCATGAAATATGGCCATTTCTTGAAATAGGTGCCTGCACCAGGTAACATCAAGTGTATTCGAAATGCACCATCAATATTACCATCAAAATGCACAACACATCACCAGGACTGAACTGCCGGGCATCAGGACCTCTAAACACACAGCACTGTAGGAGGAAGGCCCAGCAGATCCACCCTGATTCCAGCCAACCCAGCAACACAGTCTTCACGCTTCTGGCATCAGGCAGACAGTAAAGAAGCATCTGGACTCACATCAGAAGACTCAGGGACAGTTTCTACCCGCAAGACATCAGGCTACTGAACTGCTGAAATAACGGACAATCTGCACACTTTTTGCACACTTATACAGACTGTACATGCACACACAACCTTTGCACTACAACCACTTCAGTATTTTTCTATTAGTGTTTTGTATCTAGTCTACTGTGTACACACACACACACACACACACACACACACACACACACATATATATATATATATATATATATATGTTTTTATTCCTGTTCCTTATATAGTTTTTATTCTTACTTTATATTTTATTTTAATGTTAATTTTATGTGCTCCATTTGTTTCTTATATGCAATATTGAGGGGGCTCTGAGTCAAAGAATTTCATTGCCGATTGTGATGTTTCATTGTTACTTGTATATGACAAATAAACTTGAAACTTGAAATAAGCAAAATGATTTCTTATAAAAAAAATACATTTCAAGCTTGAAATGAATTAAAATATCCCAAAGTAAGTTTACTAATCTTGCATTTGCTTAAAAACTGAATTAGAAATTGTTTGTATTCTGGATGGTTTTTACTGTACTTTGCTAAGGCATTTGCAGTGAAGGAGTTGAAGAATATGATGTCATACATATGCATATGAATCATGTCCAGTGAAACTGTCAAATGAACAGCTTTGAGTCGGTCAGCTCATTAATATAATGAGATTCAACTCCTGACATGTATCAAATCATAATGAGGGGCCTTGTTAATGGTCGCAAGTGTTTAAGTTCACTTTAATGAAGACAACATGCACTAAATCTTCCTTTCCATTATTCTCTTTTCTTTTTGTAAAGCAGAGCCTTCAGGCAAGACTAATAATTACATATAATTTATTTTGTGGCTGACACACTCTTACATTCAGGCACACTGGTATCTCTGGGGTATCTCTTTACACACCATCTGCAGATATGTATACTGTATATGACTGAATAGCATCTTGTGCCATAAGTTTATATGACTACATTTTGAAATCACTCATCTCTATTTTCAAGTAAGTGACATTCTGAAGGTTTTTAGGCTACTAAGGTGCCTCGGCCATCTGCTCGACAGAGATTAACCAGTCTAAAAGCTTAGGGCTTTCTCTCTTGTCTTCTGATGGAGGGCTCTCTGAATGCTTTAATTAGTCTTAATCCTAGAGCAAAGTCAGCAACTGCTGATGTCACATTGATGTCCTGGATTGGGGGCCCGAGTGGGGGAACCCACAAACTGCAGAGCTTTTTCCCTACATCTATGGCAGCTGGTACCTGGGGATAACCTGCAGAGCAGCTGTTAAGCTGGACAGCAAGAGCGTTCAGTCATGCCACACCCAGAGAACACCAAGCTCACCCGCAGTGTTCCACTCATTCGCCAGGTGCCTCTTTTGCAGAATCTGACCCATGCTGCATGAAAGAAAAGGAGTCAATCTCGGGTTACACCCTTCAATCAATGACCACTGAAGTCCAGATGCAGGATTAATCAAAATGTCAAATGGCTTATTAACCCATTTGTCTTACAGTGGCTCACTGTATGTATTTCTATCCAAAGCCTGTCATGCTCCTACTACTACAACACAACTTGCAATCAAGCCAAGACTTGCTGCGTTTATTCATCACTTCCTCCTCCATGTTTATTTAAACACTATAGTTATGCGCCCATTCTGTCTAGTGTCCAAAATCTCAGCAGGAGCCGTGTGCAGGCCAGTGGAAATTCTGACCTAAATAAACGCACAAGCAAGCCTGGCTGAAGCTCCAGCTCCTCGTGTGGATTTCCCGCCCGAACTGAGGGTGCCTGCCAGATGACTGGGGCTGTCACTGCTATAATGGCCGACCATCTGCTGTCTGGCACGCACAAAAGCTGGCAATGTGCGCACAGGCGAGGGGGAGGGGCTTCGCGCTGATGAGTTTGCACCCTGCCACATGCCGTGTAGGGACACCTCTGAACACACACATATATTACTAAGCAAGGGAGGGATGCATGCCTGTTTATACAATTGTTATTATGTATGAATCATTTGCCATTGATGCATCCTCAAGAATATATTCATATGCTCAAATGTTTATTAATTTAGCAAATTGGACACAATACCAACAATCGTTCACTCAGTAAGAGAAAACCTCTCGGTCTGAGCTACATCTGTCAATCATGGGCTCTTCTATTACTTCAGATTAAACCTCGTATAAAACATGGGTTCCTAATTGTTACTTTGCCTAGCTTCCTAAAAGGGATTTGAATCCTTACTAAAAATGGACATCCTCTCTTGTAGCTTTTTTCAGCATAGAACCAATATAAAGGGACGTACCAGACAATCTTCAAGGATACCTTTGAATACTCGATTCCGATTGGTCAATAAAATAAATATTACATTCACCAAAAAGATGTGTTTGGTTGTTGGCAGAATTACAGAAAACATTATGTGCAGATTTTCATAAAATTTCTACCAGAGGTGGGGTGGGGCTTTAGACAAGAAAGTCTCCATTAGATTTTGGAGACCATCCTGATCAAATTCTGGATCCAGGAACTGTGAGATTTTTTTTTCATTTCTAACATTTTGGTTCATATGGGGTATTACACAGCCTGGTGGAGGTTTGTGCTCTCTGAGTGCTCTTGTTCAAATCGATAGTTTGTGGCCATGTCATAAGCGGAATAATGTACTGTGAGCGAGACATTATCATCATGACATAAAGCCCAACAGGGGGATCAGGATCGCAGATAAAAAAACAGTAAACAAACAAGGACGCAGCAGAGGTTTGTATGACAGGCTCGCTGTACATTATTGATTAAATGATTAAATGTTTTTTTATGGGACAGTGGTTGCTTTACAGATTAAGATGTTGGGTTACGGAGCAGCGGGTCAGGGGTTTGAGCCCCAGCACTGGTAATATACCCATTCTCTAGGACTCAGAGTCAGCTGTGTTTAAATCTGAAGTATGCACATCAGTGTCAGATCCTACAACAGGTGTTTGTTTTGGGTTCGACCAGCCAACTTACTGTATAAAAGCGCCATCCTGAGTCAATGGAGCTTTTGACGTGTCTCAAGCAAATGTTGGGCAACTAAAAGGCACAACAGTATGCGTCAGAAGGAGAAATGATTTAGAGTACGTGTGCCATGGGCTTGTAATGGCTCTAGGCAGCAGAAGGCATGTCAGTGGGGCCTACACACTTCTCCATTCGGGGGCAATTGAGTGAATGGGTCTGTAAAACTAACAGACTCAGAGAACAATGGAGCCAAAAGACATTATTTCATGGCCGAGTGGGCCCCTTTAGCTGTAGCAGCTGACCTGCAGAGAGGCCTCTTGTTCAGAAAGGGTGTATAAACGTAGACCCCAAAGCAAAATGTCAGCAAACCCCCTCCACCTTTTGCACAGGTCTAGAAATTAAGGTTAGCAATCAGCTCCAATGCCATATGCACCTGGTGCTTTGAGTGAATGACAGCAACAACAACAATGATGATCATGACGATGAGGGATCTGGCCATGACATAAACAATGGTAAATTTGAGTAGGACAGGAAGTAGCATGATGTGAGACCCAGGCACATTAATGATTTTGCATATTAATTAAAAAAAGGAAACTAAAACCATGATACACAGAACGGATTTTTTTTATTTTTTCCCCCTCAGTAAGTACAAGGGTCACAAATGGTTACTGGCAGGATTCAAAGAGGCAGGCGATATATGTTCAGCAAAATAGTGTTGGAAGAAAAATGTCTCGCTTATGAAAATGTGTATATGTCAGATAAGCTGAATGTACTGTTTGTCATGCATTGTTTATTTTTAAACTGCTACACATATCTACTGTCCTTCATAATCTACTATTAGGTTGTTGAGAGTGTTAAATAGAATTTAAACTTGCACCTACATTAAAAAAACAAGACAAAAATGTACACACATGCTTCACAACTCTGTTGTTACCTGCACTCTTACATTAAACAATATTGAATCATGCTATGAAATGTGGTGAATAACCTAATGAACTCTGGGATTTGTGAATACTTTTTTAATAGAATTAAAAAAAAAAAAAAGAAAAGAAAGAAAAGAAATGCTACCCATTGGACAGGATGTCTTAGTGTTGGACGAACCAACCAATTTATAAAAGCCCTTAGCACATTACAGAGGCTTGTTGTAATTATAATGCCTTAATGTAGACCCTTAAAAAACCTACTGAATAATTTCACATTGACCAGTTTAACACACTGACACTGACATAAACAATCACGCTATGGTAAAAATATCTCAATCCCTTTAACACCAGACAAAGTTAGATTTAAATTAAACTCTTCTACATCTCCAAAGGATTGTACATGTGTTTCGTTCACTCCTTCTTTCTTTTCTGATTCTCAGCTACAGCACAGCCTTCAATTTCACCTGCAGAGTTATTTAGTGAGAGAGAGTGAGGAACTCTCTTTTATCATATTTTAGTCCAATTAACAGTCAGTGTTTCATTTGTACAAAAAAGAAAAAAATCATCCACTTCAATCACCATCACAAAAACACTCACAAAATGTAAACACTTCAAGGGATTTTATACAAAAAAAAAAAAAAAAAAAAGACTTGAACAACATTTAAAAAGTGCAATTTTCCTACACAAGCGTTTGGAAGCTATATGTCGCTACTTGTATTATAAACTTGTTTCAACTCACTCAGGACTTTGGAGATGACTAGACGAGTGCTATTATTGAAACCAATTAGTAAAGGATGATTAGTGGCAGTGTGTGTTGTTAAAGGTTTTAGAAACGTTTCTGATTGACTGAAGGTAGCCGAAATATCATTCCTTAACACAACAGAAATAAAATTCTCTTTATAGCTTTGAAATAAATAAATTAGTAAAGATTTAATAAATAGAACCTACAGCCCTAAACCATGGAGAAATCCATCTCGTCTTGGAACGTGTTACTTGTGTGAGACTGCATATTAAAAATCAGTAACAAACATGACTTCTGAGAGTTTTGAAAACTAAATAAAGCAGCTACAAGTTGTTGCAAGCTGTCAGATTTGTTTTTTGCCTGGCCTGTCAGTGAAAGGTTTTCAAACTGGACAGTCCAGATGCTCAATAAACATTTCAACAACTCGAATAAATTAGAAAATGAAAAAAATAAAAATAAAAATACAGAGGTACCCTTCAGTTCAATGCTACTTGAGCAGTTAAATGCTGTACAATACATTCAGTGAGTGTCAAACTCTGCAAAAAAAAAAAAAAAAAACATGGAGCAGAACCCTGATATTGGTTCGAAACAATCACATTGCAAGTGCTATCTAGTTCCTCCTAAATACACTTCAAGTTCCTTCCTTTTACAGTTACCAACAATCAGTAGTGCAACACTGCTAGTGCTCATCGATCTTTAAGACACCTTTTTTTGTCTAAAATAACATGTTAAAAATACCAAAGGACTAAATGTTATGTGTTCTTTTTTTTTCTCCCAATGATGAACTCCAACAGAAATCTTTTTCTTTGGAATTTCCTTAGTTGCCTGGAACTGGCGAAAGCAAAATACTTCCCCTCTGTCTCCACATACCTTAACACCCAACACCTGAGGCAAAAAAGATCTTCTTGGATGCCCCTAAAACTCCACGCTGACTACAGCTAAGAGTTACACAAAGCAGGTGGTGAACTAATTTATGCTAGTTTGTTCATCGCAAAAATAAAATCATAACAGGAAGACTGGTTGTTTTCTTTCAGTTAAAAAGCTCATCAACTCATGAACTCGCCTCTATGTGGGATTAAATATTTTGCGAGACACTGTAAGTCTAAAGCGCGCATGTAGAAAAAAAGGTGAGCTTTTAGTTTCCTACTCCAGATTGTCTAAGAATGAAGTGCAAGGAATGAGGGGACTGCTTTAAAGAGCACAGATTGTACTCTGGAGCTCACAGGACCAAAGCTCTGGAGGTGCACGACGGCAGCTGGGAGGAGTTCAGGTAGTGCCTCGCTTGTTCCGTCATTATCAGCTGGTCCTGTGTTTTCCCAAACACCACTGCCTCCCACTCACTGCTCACCTGAGAGGGTAGAACATCAGTTTTAAACATGATACATATAGTGCATATAAAAAAGTATTACCCAGAAGAATTACAGCAGTCTGGACCTCACTTCTTAGGCTGCTGCCCCTTCGACCTGACCCCGGATCAAGCGGAAGAAGATGACTGACTGACTATATTAGCAACAGTTCTGAATGAATGAATGAATCAATCAATCAATCAACAACCAGAATCAGATGGTTTAATTTATTCCTGAAATCTTGTGACAGTGCCTTGAAACCCATAGTTGAGGTGCAATTCTTTTCTATACCCACATTATCACCTGTTTAAGCTCAAGTTAAGAGTCTGATGTCATACCTGTGTGGAGGCTTGGTAGACTCGGCTTCGATCTGTAATGAGCTCCTTTTTTGCCTGAGGGCTGAGAGGGCAGATGGGAAGTTGGGTGTCCATTTTCAATGGTTCTGGGGAGCAGGTGAGTTCCTCTTCTCCTTCTGTCAGTGGGGTCATCAGTGTCGCACTGCTCAACATGCCATCGTTATGCGACTAGATTATAAGAAGGAATTACTACAATCAGACAAGCCTAAATATACCTGGAAAAGCAGAGCTATTGAGATATTTGTAGTCAGGGACCTGGGGAATCAAGTGTCAAACTTTTCTGTAACCCAGTTATGACTGCAGCACAGAACTATTATTACCTCTGCCAAAGGGGTTAAGTTTTTTTCCTTTGCTTTGTGTTTTTGTTTCTAAGCAGGATTATGCAAAATGCTGTGCATGTATTTTTATGAAATAATCAGAGGTGGCACTTCGGCATCTCATTTAGCGTTTGGATGTAATTCTGAATCCAAGAATTTTCCAAAGGTTTCTTTAACATTGTGAGATTTTTGTCATTTTGGTTCATATGCGGGATTGCTGGGCTTGGCAGAGGTTTCTGCTCTTCGAGTGCTCTTGTTATTATTGTTATTATTACAAAAGCAATCAAACTATATGAATATTAGGCATATTAGGAAAGCATGTACCATCATATCTATTTTTATTCTGAACATTTAAATCCTTCATTATAGTTTCACACATAAAATAATTTGTAGAAAATAGGATTCATATAATATTATGAATAATATTTGCAGCTGTTTGCATCCTTTTGTATATATATATATATACATACATTCACACACACATACATATATATATACAGTAATGTGCAGTGAAGATTATACACACCACATTTGTCTAAAAGGGCTCCTAATAAAAAGAAATAAAAAATTACTTCTCTCCAATGCTATTGTAGGCAATGAGAACCGAAAAAAATCATTCCGACAAGTATACTGAGGTAAAACTATGGCTTATTAACAAAAACACTGAAAATACCAATTTTTCAGAAAAATTTAGAGGTGTCGCAAATTTTATTTTTTTGACTTTTGCATAGCATGAATGAACTTCAAACCATATGGAATGGTTTAGCAAGTAAAGAAATAAAAAATACAGTGATGATTATACACTTAACAATATGAAGATAAATCAGAAGCCAAGTTCTATTCAAGTATTTATTTCATATAATATTGGATCATATTGATGAGAATAAGTAAACAAACAACAATATATAGTAAAAACAAAAATAACAGTCTGATTTTTGAGAAAAAAAAAAGTCAATATTTACACCCTTTACTTTGATTACAGCATTTAACCTTTCAGGCATAGTGTTCACATATTTTTTAATTTCTTCCCTCACTAAACCAGTCCATATGCAAAAGTCAAAAATATAAATTTGAGAAATCAAATTAAATCAATAAATGAATTATTAAAATTAATTGGTTGTTAAGAATAATTCTGGATAGTGTTTACTATGATTCTGTTCATACCTGAGAGCTACCCCTGTCCTGCTGCTGAGGGAACAGTTGCACATTAAGGCAGTCTTTCCCCCAGCTGTCCAACAGCAACGATTTCCTCACCTTCCTGGCTGGAGCGTCCACCTACACATCACACCAAACAATGGAAGAAAAGAAAAGTATTTTTTGAGCTAAACACTAAAGCGTACTATTCATAAAAAGAGAATAAATAATGATAAGCAGGGAAGTGACGTGTACCTCATATGTTCTTTGTTCGGGCTGTCCGTGAATAAAGATATCCGTCCCTGTTTCCTCCTTCAACACTTCCCTAATGTCCTCCTCGAGGAACGCCAGTGGCTGAGGCTATACACAGAAAAAAAATTATTTTTTAAGAAATGCTCACATACTATTCTGTAATGAGCAATTTAAAGATACATACCACCATTTTTAAGGGCCCATGCATCTTCTCCTGGGCAGCCAAAGCATTTTTGAAGGGGGTGGGTGTCCTCGGGGTATGGGCCATGATGGACTTGCGAACTTTGGGTGTCCTGAATCTGAGCAAGTGAATATGTGTTTATAACAACCATGTTTTTTTTCTTTATAGTGTATAAAATAGTTTAGTGGGAGTGCCATGATTTTTTGTATTTGTATCTCTTCCCTCTGAATAATTCTGAAACCTGCAAAAAGTAAGCAAGGGGCAGAAAAGGAGGGGCAGGGCAGGGGCTGAATTGAGTGGGTAAAAGTAAGGGCATGAACTGTGAATCATGAGTCTCGACCAGCAAATATCTGGAAATGAGCACAGTTTCATGACGTAGAAAAGTACCAGGAATAGGACTTCATCAGCATCCTTACAATGTTTTTGCAATGATTTTATCCAGAATGTGGCTTTTTTTTTTCTGAGCCATAAAATTATACTTTTTAGGAAACTGGTAGTTCTGTCAAGTACTGACACCAGCATTGATCTGTTATAGTCAGAAAATTTAGTTTACTACTCAAAAACACATGTAAGCATGTAGCACATCTGGCATTATAAACAGGTAAACAGTGTAGCCTTGGTATAAATTGCTGAGATATAAGAGGAATGAAACACTGTGCTGTTTACCTTTAAAAAGACCCAGTGTGGGAATCTTCATTTAAATAAAGTCACATTTGAAGGGATGTTTTATTATATAGTATACTGATTTTCGTGTAATGCCCCAATATTACAACTTGACCAGAGTTCAAGACAATTTAATATCCTTATCCAAGCAAAAAAAATTCTAAGGACATATGGATACTCTTCATTACACTAAATCGAATTATTGTCAAAGCAATGTTACCCCGCATTCTCCTTCTGATGTTTGGGTGTGGTTTCTCTCTGCTGTTGGGGCGTGCTGGAGAAGTTCTTCTGTGCACACACCGGAGTGGAAGTTAGGGCAGGATTGTCGAGGTTCAAATGCTCTGCTCCAGATATGTTGAAGAACTGTTGAAGAGTTCAAAGTAAAACTAAAAGTCAGAGCAACTCTGGGTGAAACAGAGAAACACAAAAAAGGCATAGAGCTAAACGACCGTGGTTACACTCCGGTTCACGCTTCGTACCTGAGAGGGTGAGAATGGAAGTCCCTTAACTGGTGTGCTTTTCAGTGAGATCTTAGTGCTGTCTGTAAAAGAGCCACAGTTGGTGTCATCACCGAGCGACTGCTCTGGTCTCTCTGTTGTCTTCTTCCTCGGTAGGGACAGGGGAGGGGAGCTGAATTTGCCGCTTGCATTGCGAGTGCTATGTGGAGCAGGTTTCCCCTGGCTCATTACATTGCGGGCACTGCACAGAGCAGGGGCAGGAGTATGGTATGCAACATCCTTTGTGCCATCACCTTGAGCCGAGTACACAACATTGGGGGCCGCAGGTTTAGCAGGACTGACAGATTCAGATAGGTCAAAACTTCCCACCTCACTCCAGACCATTGGATCCTGCAGGGCAACACACAGGGCAAGACACACTTTCTGTTCATATCTTATGGTTCATCACATAGTTATAAAAACTTAACATAACTTTTATTTTATTTGATATTTATCTCTGCCAATGATAATCTGTGTTTCTTCTAAAATTTGAGTGTTTGTTAATTCCAGCTAGGAGTTTAGGGTTTTGGTGTGGTGTGTATATTTGTTTGCAGGATTATGCAAAAAAGTTATGTGAGGATTTTCATGAAATTTCTACCAGAGGTGGGGCTTTGGACAAAGATCTGGATAAAATTTTGGCTGCAGGGATTTTTTAAAGGATTCGTTAACATTATGAGCAGTGTGGTATTACAGCAAGTCCAGCAGGACATTCAGTGTACTTTCTGTTATTATTTTTTTCCAGCTTGGTGGAGGCTTGCGCTCTTGTTTATTCGTGTGTTTGTCAGCAGGATTACACATTAAAAGTGACATACATTTCTGCATGAAATTTCTACCAGAGGTGGGGATTTGGACAAGAAAGGCTCCATTATTTTTTTAGATGAAAGATGAATTGAAATTATTTTGGTGTCTCCTGCTTACCGAGTCAATGAGGTCTATCGTTTCTGCAAACTCAGGAATGGTCTGCAGGCTAGACAGCACAGCGCTGGCTTCAGCTGCCAGGAACTTGCTGGGAGAGACGTGCAGTGGTACAGACGGAGCACGGCCCTTCTCCGCTCGACCCAGCTCCACACCCGACTCTTCAGAAGTCCCTGTGGTGTTTACCGTATCATCCGCCAGACTGTCTGACCAGCTTGAGTAGCTCTCTGGGTTCTGAATAAGAGCCAACTTTTGTTAGTCAGGTTAATCTGTAATAAATTATAATGCCTTCTCAAGAAATAAGTTTAACAGTAGCTTTAACAGTTACTGTAACTGGTAAACATCAACAATGACAACGGTCATTATTTGCCTGAGCAATAAGTTAGACTGTACTCCAACAGTTACTAAGTTTCCCAACTTATCAGAAATTTTCAGAACATGATAAAAACACATAATCACTGCTGCCAAGACATAGAGCACAAAAAGGATAGAAAAAAAAACCACAATAGTTTTAACTTAGTTGAAAGCAGTGACTTTCAAGCAGGTTTTCTTCACCAGGCGCTCTCATGCTGTGCACTAAAGGATCTAGTTACTGACAGCAGGCTACTATCAGGTGGAGCAGCAATGAGGGTGAGCTAGGGTCACCAAGCGCAGATGTTGTGAGGGGTAATAGGGGTAAAAGGGGGGATAAGGGAGGTATGGGAGGGATAAGGAAGCCTAAGCACACTACTCTACGCGCACACACAGTGGTTCTTACACGAGGACCGGATTGTCTTCTGACTTCATTTTCAGCTGACATAAGGAGCAGCTCAAGCTCCTTAATTCGCTGCTCTTTGTCAGGATCGTCATGGCATGGCTGTGAGATAGAGAACCGGGAGGAAAGAAAGGAAAAGACAGAAGAAGAGACGGAGACAACGAGTTTACTTGCAAAACCACAAACACTTCATACGGCGCTCTGATCCCAAATTCCAACAAGATGGATTCCACTCGTGATGTCATTCAGAATAAGAGAAAATTATAACAGCACAGCACCACCATGCAGTTCAGACACACAACACTGACAGGTGAGTCAATTCTTTGATTGAGAGAACAAAGTAGGACAGAAAGGGGAAAAACTGTCAGGGAACCAAAAAAAAAAAAAAAAATTATATATATATATATATATTTATATATTTATATATGAAAGTAGCACGTACCGACATGAAGCTTATGCCCTCTGTGATGCTTTCCATACCCTGTCCGCTCGCAGAGCCATACATGTACCCTGCAACCTACACAGACAGGAAAAAAACAAAATAGTAAGACATTTTATAAGAAGAACTACTAAAACTGTTAAATCTTCCTCCCTGGCACCGTGTTTAGACATCATACAGAGGCATATCAAAAGTAAAAAGACACCAGATCAGAAGTGTTTTACAGATAAAACTCTGTAATAGCTTTACTTTTTATACTTCTCTGTACATACAGATTGATAAACTCGCTGGAGGTGGCTGTCACCTGTGACTGGCTGTTGACGAGCAGATGGCCATGACCGTGTGAGTGCTCCACAGACTGACAGCCTTTATGGCGTCTTTTCTGAGGTTGATCAGCGCTGAAGCTCCTGTTGCTGTCCTGTAGGTAACCTTCCTGCTCCACCTTCCTGCGCATGGTGGAGTTCCAGTGGTTTTTGATCGAGTTGTCCGTCCTGAAAATAAAACATGGATACGTGAATGAGCTCCTAAATCCACAGGAAGAGGTACAGAAATAATCAGTTCGTTAACAAGCCCATCAAACAGGTGAATCAACAAAGTTTATGTAGGTAAAATAATATAGTAAAGCTATTATTACACGGCTTCGTGTTCTGATGATTATTCATTTCTTTATTAAGTAGCCATGTAAAAAATGTAGATAATGTACAGCGATTCAGTCATTATTGTAAAATAAATCCCTCCAGGGTGATTCAAGACAACTCCACTATGTGTCTGGGTCCCGCATCACCCTGGCAGGGTTTACTTTTGCTCAATGTATATTATCATGTAATTATATTATATATTACCCCTTTTGTCCCAGTCATTATCAGAAATGTTTAGCTATGAGCTGCATCCTATTCTCTTCCATTTAAGCTTATAATACAAAGTATTATACCTTCCAGGCAGCAGTTTGGAGATCTCAGCCCAGCGGTTCCCAAGCCGTTTGTGTGCTTCGTATATAATGCGATCTTCGTCCTGGGTCCATGAGGACTTCTTCACTTCCGGGTTGAGGTGGTTGTGCCAGCGCTCTCGACACTGCTTGCCTATGCGTCCCTGCAGGTGCTTAGCAATGACGGACCACCGCTTCGGTCCATATTTGTGCACTAGTTCTATCACCTGCCATGATGTGGTAAAAAAATGGATTAAAGACTGTAAGCCAAAGTGTGTTTGAATGCTTGATGTTGTTCTTTCTTTCCTGTTATACAGTAATTTCCATTTACAGTGCGAGCGGGAATCATATCTACACAGTGAGACAGCATTCACTGCATTCCGCTGGTATTGAGGTCACTGATGCTATCATCATTCAGGGAATGCATCACTCAATCTCTTAGCTATTTGGCCCTAATCAAGCTTTGCTCAGGCCTGGCTTCTTAAATCCTCACAAAGCAATGCTTATTGGAGTACAGCTTACAATACAAATTTCTACATTATATAAATAAATACGCAGTAAATAATTACAGTTTACAGCCAGACAAGAATAAACAACAATCCTTGACCCTAGTAATGTCTCAGTGTGTATTTCATCTTGCACTCTCTTACACAAGGGATCTCTGATACCCTAAAATGTTATTATTTCGCAGCGCCCACCTCCCACTTCATCCTATCAAGCCCCTGAATGCCCAGCTCGTCTTACCCTCTGATCCTCTTCTTTTGTCCAGGGCCCTTTCACCAGCTCTGGGTTGAGAACTTTCTGCCAGCGGTGTTGACACTGGCCATCTGTCCTTGTCTATCAAGAAGCAACAAAATCCCAGTTTAACACCTGCAGGTACTACACACCTGCAGTATCCTGTTCACCTATAAATATATATATATTCCTGGTTTGGTTTCTGCTGGTATTTTTAAATTATTTTGTTACTTACTGGGAAGTAATTAGCAATTAATCTCCATGCATCTGTGCCATGTTGCTCAACAAGCTTCTTAAGCCTTTCATCCTGTACAAAATAAAAATAAATCTTTTCATTCGAAGCAAAAGTTTACGGTGATATGGGAAGCATGAAGTTCTGTGAATCTCAGGGATTACCTGGAACTTTCTATCAGTCATTGCTAAAACCAACATCCAGCCATTAGAATCAGACGTAAGTATATTACCTCTTCTCGAGACCATTTCACTTTGCTGAGTATCTTTTTCGAATTCTTGGGTTCTCTGTCAGTGTCTTTAGACTGACGCTCATCATCCTCATCCTCACTGAAAAGAAAGAAAGAAAGAAAGAAAGAAAGAAAGAAAGAAGGTGAACGAAGGTTAAGAACGAAAGGGCTGCAGTGTTACTTTTGCAATGCTATTTTTTTTATATGTCACACATTTTGGTACCTTCTCCTGTTCATTACCACCACATTCACACCATGTTTTCAAGAACACAAAATGGATGAACAACCTGCTTTAAAAATAAATTAGGACTCAATAAATACATTCCATGCTTTTTTCGGCACTATAAACTGCATCTGGTGTAATGAACTCTAAAAAAAGGTACACAAGTGCATTTTTAGCAAATGACCAAGGAAACCCATGTGTCTTAGTTCACAGGAATTCCTTGTTGCTTAGTAACTTTTCCCCCCACACAGCAATCTGAAGATTTAATCATGTCACTGTGTCCAGGGATACTAAACTAAAAACTTCTCAACAAAACAAGCAGCTTTGAAACAAAATTAAATCCTAACTGGGGGAAAAAACACGTACTAACAATGATATAATCTGAAACTATTGTGACACTCACTCCTCATACACACACTTCTCAGAGGTGTGAGCAACTGTAGGCCAAAGTCCAGCTCTGTCTCCTTATGAAAATGAAATATGCTCCTACAAGGCATGTTTATGAGCCAAACAAGGCCTCCAGTTGGTTGTAAAATGTTATGCCCATGATGAAAGAGCTATTTCAGCCAAGAAACATGGTGACTGGAGTTCAGCACGAAGCTCCCCCTCAGAGAAAGACTCTAATAGACTCCAAATAAACGGCCTCTTTTAGTACTTTCTGAGGTGAACTGCTCACAGCACTTATTCAAGAGGCAGGCCAAGTTCACTTTCAGCCAATAGTAGCACATAATCCATCAGCCCACTATCCTTCAGGTTTCAAATCTATCCACTAAGGTTCCATGAAGATTGCACTGTCTTAAACAAAATATTAACATGTGCATTAACACTGCGATGCTTTATAAACAAACCTGTACAGAAATTGATGCATGATTGAATGTGAGCTGTGTTCAGATCAGCAGTCGCTTAGAAAATAAAAACAACATGCACAAGTGAACTACTGTGGCAAGAAACATGACACACACACCCGAAATACGCCCACACCTTTTTTAAGAGGCACTGACTGAAAAAGCGCAAAACAAAAAAATACACACACACCTATACATCACTGATTTTGCCAGAACCTCTCCCTTTTTTTCTAAACTGCATCACTCGGGGTTTTTTTTTCACATATTAGACAGCTAATAGTTTCTGAGTACTTGATGTACTATGTGTGTGCTCGGTGTATAAAGCAATTCATCTCCTTCCTAGAACTGAAATGAGAGCACAAAGCATTAAGTCTTAACCTCATAATGACTAAGTAGTTACATAATGACTTCATGCATAATCTGGAAACATCGAAACATCTCGCTGCTTCTCAAGTGTTGAGATCATCGCAAGCCCTTCGCACATCTTTGGGCACATATGCATCATGCAATACATTTTATTAAACAAAGTTACATCATATCTAAGTAGATACACCATGGATCTAGAGATAGATATTCATTTTGTGAGCAGTTTTATTTCTGTACTCTGCATGTACTGCCTTTAAGAGGTGCAGTAGAGTACCTTCTTTCTTACTTGAAAACACTTGAGAACACTTTTCTCACATTGTTTCACATCTTGTGAAGCATGTTATGAATAATCAAACGAGTGATAATTAACCCAGTGGAAAGGATCTTATTTTATTGCTCAGGGGGTTCAGGGTTTAGATTCCTTGGGCATGGTGGCTAAACACATTTTGAAGTAACTGTGGCAGCACCATATGAAGATGATCTTAATTATTATATAATTACATAATAATGGAAAAGCGGCACTGTATAAAAGTTTTTGTAATTAAAAAAAATAACAAGCAAAACTGACTGTGTATGTGATGTGTCAAACAAATTATTCATTTATTTAAGGTGGCCTGGCTGAACAAGCTGGAAAATGACAGCTGTGTGACAGCTAGTTAACTAACTAACTAACTACCACATGCTATACTCTGCATACATACTTATTATTGTGTGTGTCTATTACATTTCAAATACTTCCTAACATTTAGCTTTTATTTCACTGTTAGCCGAGTTACACAATTGTGTGACAGTTTTAATCCATATAAACAAGTTAGCTAGCTAGCTAAGCAAGTTAGCTTATATTGATCTGACAACCAGCTAACATAACATACAGCTCTCTCTCTCTCTCTCTCTCTCTCTCTCTCTCTCTCTC
>JAQMYF010000025.1:9729291-9757203 GCA_030014195.1 Neosilurus mollespiculum | reverse complement strand
CTCTTCCCCCCCAACTTGTATTGGTCTCTTTACCATTTTTTTTTTTTTTTTTTTTTTTTTAACCAAAGATGATGTGTTTTGTAATGATGAAAATTGATGCAAGTGATAAATGTAAATGGAATAACTTGTGGAATTTAAGTTAGTAAACTGTGGATGTATGGACCAGTCTTGAGTTCTCAACCTTTTTATTTCTTATCGGGGCGGCTCGGTGGCGTGGTGATTAGCACGTCCGCCTCACAGCAAGAAGGTCCTGGGTTTTAGTCCCAGGCGTTTCTGTGTGGAGTTTGCACGTTCTCCCCTAGCTTGTGTGGGTTTCCTCCAGGTATTCCGGTTTCCTCCCTCAGTCCAAAGATATGCACATTAGTCTCACTGATGGTTCCAAATTGCCTGCAAGTCTCTTTCTGTGTGTGTGTGTGTGTTGGCCCTGCGATGGTCTGGTGAGCTGTAGGGTGTACCCCGCCTTCGCCCAGTGACCCCAGTAGGATTGAGCGGGTCCAGCAGATGAGACGAATTCTCATCTAACCATAAAATCAGTTATCTCTCATAAAGAAGATTAAATACTAAATAAATGCAAACACCTCTTCCTGTTTCCTAAATAAGTCCCCTACACATATCCTAACCTTAAATAGTAACACTGCACCTTAAAATGGTATATGTACATTTAGGATTAATCCTTTACACTTTAAGTAAACATTACCAAATATAAACACACATTATTCATGCAATGATTTGAAACACGTTTGGAACGCGCGCGCGCTATTCTGTCAGAAAGCGCACGAGACGGAGGTTTAAAAAAGGGGACAGTCACGTGACTCGTCCTGAGGTAACGGTAGCTTTTGGTTTGATGGAAGAACGACATGGAGATTTTGTCTCTGAAAGAGTCGGTAGTCGTGTACCTGGACAGAAGTGGAGGCCTGTGTAAACTTCTTGAAGCCTGTCAGTCACTTAAAGGTCGGTTCCGAAGGGGTTCATGTTTAATTTCTTAATAAATGCCCCCGTTATTGGGTTGGTTTTACAGTTAGCTTGTTAGTTTTATGTGAACAGCCGTAGTAACATTTATAATTTGTGATAACAATCATAAACAAGACCTTTTTATGTAGTTAGTTACCTCACATTTACATTATTACACAAGGACGCTAGTGAGTATTAGTAAAATATTATTTTCCCTGTTCACGTGACCAATATAAACAAACTGACATTTATACTGTGGTGGTTAGCACGTCCGTCTGGGTCCTGGGTTCGAGACCAAGGCTCTGTGAGGGCGTTTCTATGCAGGTTCTCCCCATGCTTTTGTGGGTTTCCTTCAGGTATTCCGCTTTCATTGGGATAACTGGCTGTTCCAGACCTAGGTGTGAGTGTGAATAGTTGTATGTTGCCCTGTAACGGTCTGGTGAACTGTTCAGGGTGTACCCCGCCTACACCCAGCGTCGGCTGCCTCCCCCAACCCCAAGGAATAAGTGGTTGGGGTATGAGTGAAGGAGTACAATGGGCCTACATCAAGACTTGGGCTAATATAAATGATCAGTCTTGCTTGTAAGATATGTAATGTTTAAAGTATGTGTAAGAAACCATGAATAAAAACACTAAAAAAAAATCAAGTTGCATGTCCTAAAGTAAACAGTTAGATTAATAATAAATGGTGGTATGTGTTGCCCTGCGATGGTCTGGCGCGCTGTTCAGGGTGTACCACGCCTTCATCCAGTGTCAGCTGAGATAGGCACCAGCCTCCCTGCAACCCTGGTATGATTAAGCAGTTCATTAATGAGTGAGTGAGTAATAATTGAGATATGAAATTTGATCTTTTTTTGGAGATTTCATCAGAAAAAAAGACATTAGGTACATCTGGTCTCAGAACAACATACACCCTTTATAAAAATATAAAATTACCCTGGGTATTTTTAAGTGACATTCATTTGACATTTCAGTCATTCCTGATTAGATTTTTGTTTGTACTGCTCCAAACGAAACAAACAAATAAAACTTGTTTAGTTATTTTTCTCCCAGATTCTCAGCAGGTGTATCGTTTCAGTTTTGACGTGAACCCCTCTGACATAGTTGAACTGGATGCCAGACTGGGAGACTGCATACTACACGACCCCCTGAAAGCCACGTCACTTTTTCAGTCTGTATGTTCATTGTGGAATTTGCAGATACATTTAGGGATCCAGTATATTTAAAACTGAATGATGTTTAAACAATTAGGTGTTTGTATTTCACAGGTTTGTTTTCTCACAATAAAGACACTGTCTCTAATTGAGCACATACACACAGAGAACCAGGTATGTTACACTTTATGTCCCCTTATTTTCCTTTCCAGTCAGAATTTTTCAAAGATTTAAAGATTTTCAATCACCGCAAGGTTAATGTCGTTCTGCGGCCAACACACATGCCACCATTTCCAAACTACGTTCTGGATTTGTCCGAGTTCCCTCGTGGCTATTTCCTGATGAGGCCTGTAGCTTTAGAGGGCCTTGTAATCGCTATGACTTGTGTGACAAAATACACTCAAGGAGCCAGATTCATCTGTGTAGAAGAAAAATGTCCTTGCTCCAGAGGTAACTGAATCAGATCTCCTTAGAGTCTCCTTTTTGTCTCTCTGTTGTCTTAATGTTAGCTGTTATCACTATTCACAGGTTTCCACAATATTAGAGTACATGCACCAGGAGCAACAGAGTCAGCTACTGTCCGGAGCGATTTTGTCTGCTTCCTTTGCTCCTCACCACTCAAAGAGGATGTAAAGTCTCGTGTTTTAGGGGGTAAGAACTAGGGCTAGGATATTGCTATAATTAAGATATATTTGTTACTGAATGTAGTGTAATTTTATCATTACATTATATTTTATATTTGCTTTTCATACATAACTGAAAATGTTTTTTAATACTGTGGTTAAGAAAACCTGAGCCAAACTAAATATTGTGATAAATATGTATACTGTATTGTAAAGCTCTCTTTATGTATGACATCACCAAGTATAATTACTAGTTATGTCTTATTTTATTCTAAACAAATTGATTGGAAACTGATGACGCATAGCATTCTAATACCACTCATCTCACTCATTTGCTGAACCACCTAATCCTATTAGGGTGTTTGGGATGCTGGAGCCTACAAAGGCAGGGTACACCCTGAACAGCTCACAAGACCATCGAAGGGCAAACACACACCTAGGGGCAATTTGGAACAGACAGTTAGCCTAATGTGCATGTCTTTGGACTGTGGGAGGAAACCGAAGTACTCGGTGGAAACCCACACAAGCACGCAAGCAAACTTCTCACTGAAACGCCCTCATCAAGCTCTGGACTCGAACCCTAGACCTTCTTGCTGTGAGGCGAACGTGCTAACAACACCACCACTGTGGCGTCCCGTTTTAATATCGCTGTTGCATAAAAGTAACGTATCATCAAACACTCAAGGAATATTACAGAGAACACACAACTGAACATCCATCCATCAATCCATCCACTCATCCATCTGTTATTTATATCTATCATGGAAAATCTGGAGCCAATCCCGGCTGACTTCGGGTGAGAGGCGGGGTGCACCTTATACGGGTTATTTCTCTTACCATTTTATTTATTATTTATTTACATATTTGCTTTAGTGCATTACACTGCCATGGAGCTGCCTTGATTGTCTCGTTGGCACTGCACAATATCCCATTGTTCTCTGCACAATGTCAAAGCTTTCTTGATTCTTGATTCGTGACCTTGAACAGGAGTGAACATATCATTCCATAACTTTTGCAAGGCAGTACTTGGTACATTCCTGAAATATTTCAGCTGCTAAACAGCTGGAAAATATTAAGCAGTAGACTTTATTAATACACCCAACACTCAGAAAAAATGAATTAGCATCATATTATAAAGTCCATGTGGCGCATACCATTTGCATTATGATCTCTGTGTGTTTGCTATTTGTTTAATTGATTCTCTTATTAATTATTACTAGATAAACAGCTGGTTGAACTTGTACACGTCAGAGCACTGGATGTGTTGGGGGTCCTTGAGCCGTCTTCCTTGAGATATCAATCTGTCACTCTATTTTTGAGAGGTATACAGTACAGTTTAACTCTTTCCTATTTACAGTTAGGGTAACATAACAAAGTATCATCAAATTAACTTTATACTAAGGTCTAATACTTAAATAATTATCTTCTTTATCAAAGAATGGTCTATGTGAGATATTAGATACTTTTTAAAAAAATCTAATAAATGTGTTAAAAGCTGTTGAATGATAGACTATGTTTGCCAGACAGTGTCTACAGTGTCTCCATTTCAAATGTATAGGATCATTAAAAAAGCTAATAAATATTTTAGCACAGCAAACACTTTTGGTTATATTTAGCGAGCTAATATCATGTAAAAACAATTTTTAAAATGCATACAGTATATTTTTATGTATTATGTCATTAGAAACAGCTTAAACTCCAGGTACTAAACACGTAATAAAATGTACATTACATTCATTACAATAGTCATTTGAAAAACATAACTAAACAATATTCTTATCTTGTATCGTACTTTTAGATGAACAGTGCAATACTATGAAAATTGGTCAGCTTTACCGAGTAGTTGGAATACCAGCACATGTACACCAGTGGTCTGGTTTAACTTGGACCATAGAAGCTTGCAGCATTCAAAATCTGATGCCTGGATGTGAGTAAATGCTTTCATTTTAGTACAGTCATAACACATCTGCAGGTATTAAGAGTACCAAGACAGCTGATCTCAGTCTGCTTTATAGATCCCTCCCATGTAAGTGACAACTTTCAGGTCTTGCATGCTGCATCTGCCTGCTCCCCATGGAGATTCTCTGCCATTGTTGCGAATTCATTTGGCTCTCCAGTTGTTCCACCTGGCCTGTACAGCACACTGAAACTGGTGCTGCTTCTTAGCCTGGTGCAGACCAAAGTGGAAAATTCAGATGCACACAATCATTTGGATGTGCTCGCACTCACCAGTGACACTCTTATTATTGAGAGGTATCCTTCTTTAAGAGATTGTTCGATGAATGGCACAAACAGTCGTTTTGTTGACTGTGGTGTGTATGATTGTGTTTACTATCATTTAAGATATAGCTTCCTTTGATAATTAATCAGGTCCAGAGTTGTAGTAGTTACCATGGACTGTATGTTCTTTATCTTAAATTGATAAGGTATTATTAGCCATGATTTGATTACATTTGTACATTATTGATTTTGTTATTTAAAAGCAAATCCTTACAGATTCATAGCCATTTATGTGTTACTTATCCTTGCACATTCTTTTTTAGGTTAATGACATACAGCCTGGGCCTGGCAGCACGTGGTATTCGTCACCCAGTTACTGGGGAACTGTTCGCCTCCTTGTCCAGGGATGAACATGGAGCAGGAACAGCTAACATCCATGCAGGCTCTGCTCTCCTGTCAGCTGGGGGGGTGTGCCTGCTAGGGGACTTAGCATGCTACAAGAAAGACAGGATAGATACCCTACAGTCAGGTACTATGGAGGGTGGGGGGGTGGGGGGGGATTTAGGGCTATTTTATTACAGGTATGAGATGAATGGGAGTCATTTCTATTTTTCACAGTTTTTGATGTTCATTTTGTGTTCCTGCAGCATTAGATAACAGAGCAGTCTCTGTGTTCATCCCTGGAAAGAAGTACGGTGAGGATGCTGACCAGATTCTTTCCTTCCCTATCAGCTGCAACTTTTGGGCTCTGGCTGATGCATTGACTCCTTCTAAAAAAGTTAACAGGCCAGACAGTGTACTGCTGGGCTCTGTGGTAGGTACTCACCCTCTTATAGAAATATAAAATGCATTTCCTGGAAGTGATACACCAGATTTAAGTGGAATTCTCACAGAAACAAATCCACTGCTTTCCTGAAGCCTTAGAAACAATCTATTTTTCCATCAAGAGTTTTCTTACTTTGGTAAGGCTTACTTTAAGAAAAAATAATTTATTCTAAATTTCTCTCTAGTTTAGAATCTGCAAGATGTCAGAAATCAGAATAATGTCTGTTTTGACCATAAGCCTTATACTAGCTACATCACAGGTTTCTTAAAATAGTGATACAAAGGTTTTTATGACACAACCTCTGTCCACACTTAGGAACAGGAAGCAGAAACAATATAGTCTTTCTGGGAGAATGTTCCGAGTTGCAAATAACCTGATTATTAGTCATCCAGGGTGTTAAGATTCTAGTAACATCGGAAATTTCATATGTTGGTGGATACCTGTAGATATATGGTCATTTGGATTGCCAAAAAAAATTAATACAAAATATATAACGCTGTCTATGTAGATGGGTCCAGTACCCCCTCAAGTTGTAGATGCGTTTGGACTTGTGATTCAGTGTCGAGAGCCAGGAGGTAACCACCCACTCCTTCCAATGACAGTACACACCCTGACACAGGCCATTTCACCAGGAGAACCCATTTACCCTGCCTGCATGCAGTTAACCACACAGGACTACAAAGAGGTTGTCTTTGCCCACAAACATTTGATTGATCATTGTCTGCCTGCTATATCATTCTGTATATAGTGTACTTCACTAATTGCCTGTTATCTCCTTCTCAGCTCCTGGCTTGTGCTCGGAGTCTAAAAGTAGACATGAGCACCGAGGCTGAGATGATGATCCATGGTTACTACATGGCCAGTCGGAGAGTTCGCTCTTCAGTATCAGTCACATACATGAAACTGCTGTAAGCATGGGTTAAAAATGTATAAAGGAGGCAGGGGGTTAAAGAAAATGTGAGCATTAAACTCTAGTGTGTAAGAAAGCACAGTTCTGGGGAAATACATAGTTAATTTCCTTTGTCTGCTCATTGCTCCAATAAAACTGATTCACTGCACTATACTATGGCTCACCACTAGAAGGCAGCCTTATAACATTTATCACTCAACTCATTTGCAAACTGCTTAATCCTACTACGTATTAGGGTCATGGGAAGGCCTATCCTAGCTGACACTGGTGAAGGCATGGCACACCCTGAACAGCTAGTCAGTCCATCGCAGGGCCAACACACAATAGTTACCACTCACATCTAGGGACAATCTGGAACAACCAATTAGTCTAACATGCAGGTCCTTGGACTGTGGGAGGAAACCGGACTACATGGCAGAAACCCATGCATGAGGTGAACATGCCAACACAGAAAAGTCCGACCCTGGGACTCAAACCCAAGACCTTCTTGCAGTGAGAGGGATGAGCTAATCACTATGCCACCCCTTATAATATTTATGCTTTATGATGTTCTTTTTGGTATAGTGTCAAGCCGCTGTACAAACTTTGGGTACAGTAGTGCTTTAAATCTTATTCAGATTAACCAAGAATTAAAAAAAAAAAAATCATCATCAAAGTACACTTATTACAAACTGTATTTTACTGGTTTTGCCAGGATAGCCCTTGCTCAGGCTCACGCCAAGCTTAACCTGAGGACTCATGTTTTAGAAGAGGATGCTGTGATTGCAGTGTTGCTGTGTGAGAACTCAGTTACCCTAAAACATGGTGAGATCCTTGAGGATGGCAGTATCCTACAGCAGAGGTTCCTAACTCTCATGCAGGAGGACCTCCTGTCCTGCACATTTTAGTGCTTTACCCACTCTGCCACAACCACTTCAGATTATGAAGAACTGTTAATTAGTTAAATCATGTGTGCTAGGAAAAAAGAGAGCACTAAATGTGCAAGGCAGGGGTCCCACCAGGACCAGGGTTGGGAACCACTGTCCTACAACAAATTTACTGAATGAATAGTGTAACAGCTGAAAGAATTAACATGTTCTTAAGTGGTTGTGTAGTTAATTACAACTTAAACATTAAGACAACCGAAAAAGAAAAAAAAAAAAACAACCCATTATTCAGCAAGATTCGGCCCTACTCTAAAAAACACGAGAAATTAATAGAAATTACTTTTAAACAAACTTTATTGTAAATGATGGTTTCAACATTGAATTTATCACTTTATTAATTCACTTTTTTTATTGGTCAAGATCAAACTTGGCATGTTCTTGAGAGTCTGTCTTGGGACCACAGGTGCCTCAGGGCTTGTTATTCCACCTGACGCTGTGTTTCCTTGTGATTTGCGAGACGTGGGGTCCCTGCACAGACGAGACTTGACCTTGGAAGACTTTCACCAGCAGATCCTACACTTTATATACAACTATGCACCAGGAGCTGCGACCTGCCTGACTGAAGAATAGGGTACACTGAATCTCTGAGGTATCACTGATTCATCTTTAAAAATGACATGTCTAATATTAAGGCATATAAAAATTAACCAACATGTAAATGGCTATATCCATATATTACATGCAGCTGTTTTTGGGTTAGGACAATATTTATAGATTTGTTTACCTTAAGGCTTAAATTTAAAATGAATGTAGTCAATCTTAGTATATTTCTAAATGAATTTTCCCTATATCTTGTTCAGTCATAACCAATCGATAAACTGCATCTCCACAGTCAATGAAGTGAGTCTCTAAAATGATTTGGGTAAAAATGTGGGGGGGGTGGGGAGGACTAAAAGGTGAATGAGTTTGTTTCCAATAAATAGTCTAAAGAACAATGCATGCTACCAGATGAGATGTAATTATAACAAGTTGTGAACAAGAAAAACATTCCTAGTTTAGCAGTAAACTTAATTCAAAATCACCTAAAGTACATGACCCAAAGCTGGCTTTTCAGATAGTCACATCATCAACAACCCAATCTGGTCTGACGGGTAAACGGCAAAAATGTGAAAAATCATCATAAATGCCACATCTCAGGCATCATTCTGAAGGATGAGTTTTCGTCTTACCATGTCGTGAGTCATCCACGTTTAATTTGTAATATTCCTGTTCATTTCTGAAGAGAGAATAGAAACATCTTAATTTCACCAAGAGCTCACATAAGATGCTGTGTGGTGCATGAGAACCATACAAGTCTATTATAGAAGTAGAACTCTCAGATGATCACAGTATCAACAACCCAGTCTGGTCAGATGGGTAAACGGCAAACGTGAAAATCATCATAGTAAGTACATATGCACGTTATGTGTTTATTAGAAAATGTTTCTTCTCACCTTTATGATACAATGTAAACTGCATTCAAATCTGTCCTTGTTGCTCTCATTCTACAAGAAAAGTGGAAAACAGTGAGGGCTTTTTTTCCCTTTCCCAGACTGTCAAAGATCAGAGTAAGCGTGCAGATGTATAATCTAGAATTTAGTACTGGAAATATCACTTATTGTTGAAGTTTGACAGCAGTTTAACTGAAGCATATACAACAATTCACAAGAAGCTGTGACCTGCATATGGCACACTCTATCAGGGGTGTCTCATCTTTAAAAATGACGTCTAATACTAACACAAAAATTAACATGTAACACTGTAAATCGATATACATACACACACACATATATGACATTACATGCAGCTATTCTTGGGTTAGGGCAATATTTATAGATTTACTTACCCTATGGCTTAAATTTAAATGTATTTGTAATTACTGTATTTATAAATGCATTTTCCCCGTCTTGTCCAATCACAATCGACTGATAAATTGCCTCTCCAAGGTCAATAAAGTTAGTTACTGTGGTAATCATTATTTACCAGGGTAAAAAATTTGTTTATAAATAGGATGCATTGTTCTTTAGACTACCAGCTGTCACGATGTAATTACAAGTTTAACAAAAAAAAAAAAAAATTCCTAGTTTAGCAGCATACAACCCAAAAATCACCTAAAAGTACATGACCCAAAGCTGGCATTTCAGATAGTCACATCATCAACAACCCAGTCTGGTCTGACGGGTAAACGGCAAAAATGTGAAAATCATCATAAATGCCACATCTCAGGCATCATTCTGAAGGATGAATTTTCATCTTACCATGTCGAGAGTCATCCACATTTAATTGTATATATTTCAGTTCATTTCTGAAGAGAGAAGAAACATCTTAATTTCACCAAGAGCTCACATAAGATGCTGTGTAGTGCATAAGAACTATTATACAAGTAGAAATCTCAGAAAATCACAGTATCAACAACCCAATCTGGTCAGATGGGTAAACGGCAAATGTGAAAATCATCAGTGAGTACATATGCATGTTATGTGTTTATTAGAAAATGTTTCTTCTCACCTTGATGGTGCAATATAAACTGCATTCAAATCGGTCCTTGTTGCTCTCATTCTACAAGAAAAGTGGAAAACAGTGAGTGATAAAAAGTGGATATTTTTTCCTTCCCCAGACTGCCAAAGATCAGAGTAAGAGTGCAGATCTATAATCTGGAATTTACTACAGGAAATATCATGGTAGAAGTTTAAAGCACTCTAAAGCAGAGTTTACACTTAGCATACAAAGTCAGTATTGTACAATGCAACTGTGCATATACAACTTGAAAGCACTGAAAAAAATTTAGGTACATCCTCTGGTTTTGTAAAACAAGGTAAACAATCAAGGTCAGGAGTTGAGAAAACCAAGATAATTTCCCTCTTTAAACAACAGAAAAGCCACAGTGGGTCTAACTGAGACGATGCATCAGGCCATTTAACCAATCACATAACAGTAGAGTTAAGCTGTTCAGTCTTATCCAAAAGGGGCTACAAATTCCAACCAAGCAGGAGCAACACCAGAGAGCAGTTGTTTAATAATTTCATCTAACTCGCAAGTGGGCCTCCAATTAGGCTGAACTAAACACCAGCAGGCACATCAACCTTTGGCGCTGAGACTAGAGAAAGTTTTACACTTCAAGCTGGAGAGTCACATTATCAACAACCCATTACTCTCTGACTGGTAAATGGCAAAAAATGTGAAAAGTACCATATGCAGCCACTTACTAATAATTTTAAGTAATACTAATTAAAAACTATTACACACACACACCTTTTCTTGAGACTTCTCTTAACAGGTTACTTCTTTCCAGGAGTTCATTTCTGAGAAGAAAAATCATCTTAATCTCATATCATTCATGACTCATGTAATATACTTGGGAGTAAAAGATTCTGATATTGAAAGCTCAGATAGTCACAACATCAACAACCCAAACTGGTCAGATGGGTAAACGGCAAAAAGGTGAAAAACATCACTGCTTCACAGAATCATTAAGAATGGAACACTTTGCAAGCTGTATTTTTTTGGTATGTCAAATACAATAGTGTATGGAAAGTGCTGAAATACCCGATCATCTCCATGATCACCCAGAGCCTTGGTCATCATCTGGGTTTCCTGCTGTGGAGAAGAAAAAAAAGCCTGAATTGTTAAAAAAAAAAAAAAAAAATGTAGTCATGTCATAAATTCAAAACATACAATCCTGTATTGTCCGAATGGGGTTTGGTTATAGACCTCCACCACCCACATGTACCCCTTAAATAGCGACTCTCTAATTAGCTCTTTTCTGTCACAACTATTGATTTTACACTGCTTTAGATAAGCAGCACTGAGGGATCAATAAGTAAACTCAATTCCACTCCAAAAACTTGACTGATGAACCAAAGGTCAAAGGGCACATGTAACACAGCTTGAGAGCACAACATCTCACACCAACACAAAAGGTCTTACCACAGCTAGTATAACTCAAGGTCAGGACCTTTATCAAGACCGTGGCCTCTCAGAGAGGACTTAAAATTCAGAATTTCTCAACACAGGTCATGTGAAGACCATTCCCAAGCCAACATGGCCTCACAAGGGACAATAGACCTGGTCATAGACAGCCCCATCAACAGCAATGCAGAAAGCAAAGGGGCAATTTATCAACCCACATGGGACACACAACTGCCAACATGATTAATAACTGCTCTAAGCAAGAAGTAAAGCTGCCTGTTGAACACACCCTCTTAATCACGCTTATCAAACTTTATCGAGTTTGATCTTGTCTTGAAAGTGATCTTAATCACGCTTATCAAACTTGATTTAAAAAAAAAAAAAGCATTTATTAAATATCAGATCATACATTTGTGCTTGTAGTCCAGGGAGAACACTAGACATTTCCATCCAAAGAGAATTTTGGATCAATTAATAATACACCCTCTCAATCTTATACGCACCCACCTTAAAAGTCAGAGGGGAGGAAGGGGGGGATAAAAGAAAATTTATACCAGCAAGAGCATACTACATATTTATTCTACAATAAACAGGAGTTGAATTACTAAATAATTAATCTAACAGCAATACAATTATATTATAGTTAGAAATCCATAAAATTAAAGTATGGGTTTCATCAACAAATAAAAAAAAAAATACCCTTTCCAATACCACCGTTATTCATACCAATACCTGCATTAAAACGTTGGGTGAAATCCTCTCTACAGGCGCTTGTTATTACTTTGTAAGACTAAAACCCTTGAAACTGTTACTGTAACAAAAAATAGCCACGTGGTCGGACATGGACACGATCGATAAAGACGCTGCAGTGTTTCTGACCCATCCTGTATTTCCATTAAAGCGAGCACATCACGCTTTAATATATAAATGAGTAACATTAAACATAAAATATAGTTTAAAAAGTAGTAATATACACAATAAAAGTATCGCAATTAAACCCAACCGCCTGAGAACGCTTTCTATTCGGAAACAAGGCCACGAGCAACAACGATACAAAATAATGGAAATCGCATTCGGTTATTTTAACTCTGGCTTCAATAATGTTACAAGATGTATTCTAGTATAATGAAATCCTATTTTACCTGAACTGGTGTAAATGAACACGGTACAGCGTTCTGCTATAACAGCTCTCCATTTCAGGATCCACGCTCCAAAGAAGGAGATGTTGCGCATGCGCGTTTTATTATCTCAACCCAGACTTCCTTTTGCAAAAGTGCACATGCGCACTAGACCCTGTGTTGTTAAGAAAGTGGGCTGATCAAAGCCATCTTGCTTATATGGTACTTTTTATTTGTAATCTTAAGATACTCTTGCACTAAGCTTAGCTTCTTAGGGAAGAAATACATAAATATTTTTCTCTTATAATATTCTTATCTTGGTGCATTCTTCTATGATAAAACCCTTGGTAATGATATTATATTAATATTTTCTTTAGGTTTCAGAATGTGTTGAGTAGGCTTATTTTGTTTTATTAATGGCCATAAAGGTCAGATAAAGGTGGGTGAAAACTTTTAGTATGCTATACCTTCACCGTACATGTTAAGCTGATGACACAAGTCCATATGTTGTCTATAAAAGAATATAATGATGAAAAAAATATAATGATGGCGAAAAGTTCATACTCTAAGCTCCTTGATGATTCATCTTCCGTTGACGAATGTAGTGCCGACTGAATGCGGCTGAATGAAAAGTTTTTTATTCCTGCTGTTTTAGCATCCCAACTATAATGCCTATAAAGTTTATGTACACAAGAAAGTCAGTTTATGGTTTTTTTTAATGGTTTTAGATTTTGTTACTCTTTTTAAAAAATATATCGACATTTACTTACCTCTACCTTGTAACACTTGTGGACTTAAACGCTACTTCAGCAACATGTTATTAAATGCACATCTGTATTTCTGCCTTTAGGGAGTCAGTCAGCAGACAAGTGAATTCATGCTGTATTTTATTTGTATATCATTTTATGAACTAATTAAATTACTAAGACAAAAACACAATACACCAGGTGAATGCGTCCCCTGTTTTAACGAATCTCCCAACAGAATTTGTTATCATGACGTCATCATGGCCTTATTTTCAAACTGGAAACATTTGAATCATATAATAATTTCAAAAGTGGCAAGTAGATTTAAATTGGGTTTTTTTTCTCATTTACAATCCACCAATGCATCAAGAACCATGTATGTGAAAGGAAAGAGCTAGGTTTCTTCTAGACTTGGTCCAGCCATTGTTGTGATCCTGACAGACCTCTTCACATGACAAATGTTAGGTTATTCACACATGCATTTAGTGCAAATACTTTAACTGAAAGTGCATAGCCAACAAGTCAAGCATAACAGCTCGTTTTCCCGACATAGCTACACAAAAACTCCAAGTACGGAATTGAAAGACAGACCTTTGAGCAGAGACGCTTATCTTCAGTAAGACATAAAAAACACACAGCTGATTCTATATAAATTATTTACAAATGTCAAATTATATTACATAGAAGTGCGCCGTAACACGCAGCCACACAATCGTCATGTATTCGTTTGTTTCTATTTGTACTCATTTCAATATGAAATTGATGAAAAGAAATTAAAAAGGAAGTTAATTCATTCATTAAAATGATTTAAGGCGCAAGTTAATTGTTCAGAGTTAAAGAAAAAAAAAATCACATCATGAGCGCACAACAGAAGTGGTCCATATGTTTGGCTCTGCAAACATCATGAAATGATAAATTAAACCTTCATTTTAATTAAAAGAAAGTCTTGTGTGCAAAGGGATTATGTCTGAGATGATGATGACGATGCTCCTTGATTTTCATTCTGGCCCGAGTTACTCAGGAACTGGCCACTGGCACCGATATACAACCTCGAGCGCATGGGCCATTTCTGGAAATAAAAAATACAGAAATATAAGACATTTTAAAATGAATCGTAACAAGGAAAAGCATAAGCAAATGTAAACTTTTAAGCATCAGCGTTATCTGAAACTCACATTTATCTAAGTGATGAGTTTTGATTTTTACGTCAGCTCTATTTATACAGCACAAATGCCACGAAGTGTCAGCCAAGGTACTGGGCAATTAATAAAATTACAGAATTCCAAACAATAATTATATTTTATAAAATTAAATAAATTAATAAATATGAATTAAGAAAGCACTACAAGACAGAAAACAGAAGGTGGGATAATAGTACAGACCTAAACAAAGTTACATTTTCAATTTTTTGTGAATGTTTTAGATTTTCTGATACTGTTAAAAAAAAAAAGTCTATAACATATATGCACAAAATAACCTACAGTTCCACTGTACTCACTTTCACAGGATGTAGGTAACCGCCGCCTTTGATTGAATTTAACGGTTCGTTCCGTTTTGCGCCTTCTGGTTCCTCCATGCCCTCCTCCTGAAGAGTTTTGGTCAGATGAGCTATGTATGTCGTGGCTAATATGAGCACGTCAAGTTTGGACAGTTTGGTGTCGGGAGGTACCGATGGCAGGGTCCTCTGGAGCTCCAGAAACGCGTGCCTAAGGGTCTGAACGCGACTCCGCTCGCGCGCAGCGTTGGCCGCTGCTGGTCGCCCCCTGGTCCCTAGACCACCGCCTGCAGAGAGCACGCGCCCACGTCTCCGGTCCGAAGGCAGCGCGTCGGGACTCGGGCTAGAGCTCGGACTGGAGGTGGGACTGTCATCCATAATTCTTAAACATTCAGTTCCATTCACTATAGATCAATTCCGAATCTAAAAATGACAGAGATGGGATTATTTTTACCCTAATAAAAAGAATAAGTTAGTTATGTGTATGAGTTTTGAAGATAAATTACTGTGCTGTATGACGAAGGGGTTTCCTATTTGGCTTGATCAGCATCTGAATCGATTTCAGTGCTTGAAAAATTATCGCAGAGCTTTAAAGAAAGATGTATTTAATTAACGATTAACCAACTATCCGGTGTAACAAAAGGTTTTTCTTTACTACCCTTTGTTTAGCATAAAAATACATGCATCTTCCCATGTGACTTGGAACTAAAAAAGCAGAAACTTCTTTCCCATTTGCACAATGTTTACAATAAAACACTGACAGTTACATTTGTAAAGATGAATATCACATGAGGATGAATTAAAATTAGTTAACGATATTTTTTGACGCATGTTATAACAAAGCAAATAACTTTAGAGTCTTAAGACTCACAAAAGAAAGGACTTTAATTTTGAGTTAAAATCTGAAATGAATGAATGAAGTAATTGCTTGCCCACGTGAGCCTACCTTTGCGCTTATTTTCAGCAATAAACGAGTTCTTTATTAAGTACACATGAAGGCAGGGAAGTTGGAGTTCTCTCACAGATGCGCCAGCAGAAAGGTATAGTTCCGTTCCAGTTCCAAAAAATATCTGTAGCCTGTAAACGGGCGCGGTTGGTGAAGAAGGTGAGTTTTTATGTTGCTGTGTCTGTGCAAAGCCCTCACCTGAGCGCGTCAGGTCTCAGGAGCCTCTAATTTATTGGGAAAACAACGAACTGACAAGTCCTTCACTTCTGAGCAATTAATCACAAGGCTTTAAAACGCACGGGCGGCGCATGAGGCTCCCCTTCTCTCTCCCTCTTCCCCCCTCTCTTCCTAAAGCTTTTCGCTATATGGAAGAGGAGACCAGCCTCCAACGCCAGAGGCAGCATTTTCGGCCACACGCATCTACATGCGTGCAAACCACGGTTGAAAGATTTAAATCAAACAGGAAACGTTACAAATAACCCAAAATATGAAACTGATGGCACGGTACCCTCCAAAGGCCTACTTTTCGAGGTTGCTTGTTTTGTATGTGCTCTTTACCTGGCAATCTTTAAAACTGGGCATAGAGCCAAAGACTCCATGAAATTTATCAGATGCAAAGTTCATGATATCCTTCTACAGCAGTTTGACAACTTTATTTCTGACACAAGTAAGGCTGACATTGTTGTAATCTTATGTTAAAAAAAAAAAAAAAGTGGTGTTGTATTGAGGTGATCATGGAAAGTGGGAGGTTTTTATGATGTTACCTGTAGGCAGAGGAGGCTACTGTTCGTGGTCACTGACTCAGACAGTACGACAGTGTAGAATTTTAGCCTGACATTCTAACCAGCAGTCAGCACTTTGATTCACAGCCAATAAATAAACTCTAAACACTGCAATCAACAGGCAAGTATGAGGAAATTCTTGTGAGACTCCCAAATTAATCACCCTGATTTCCAGAGTCCACACACGGAGATGTCGGGGAATTAATGAATGGAATTATTCATAACTTGTATATCTCAGACTGTTCTTAATACACAATGTTTTTGTAAGGATGAAGTAACAGTTTTGCTCCAGGCCACTAATTATGAAGCACTGCAAATGAGGTTAAGTAAGCTCCTCTGCCTAATTACTCGACATCTTACACACTAAACCATGGCGTGGTTAGAGAAAAAACCTTGAGTAGACTGGCCAGTTACAGCATGGGGTTTATTGTAGGATACGGATACAGTGACCAGAGAAAGGCATCTGATCGCGTGCATTCCTGATTATTCTACAGTAAATATCTGAACCTGATAGAAAATGTTTATTTAAATTGGAAATAATTAATCATTAAAAAAGTAAAAAAGAAATTATTCATATATTAGACATTTTTCTCTTTAAAAAACCATTGAATGTATTGCCCATTACAAAATAAAATTAAGCATGTGACTTCAAGAGGAATCTAAATATTAACTGAAGTTTATGCTTTGTACACAGTTGCACAGCAACAATTTTAAAATTGTTACACAATATTCCTGTCTGAATAATACGATTGCACCACTATGAATAATATCTTTAATATTATGACAAGAAAACAGCTAAAACAGTTGTTTTAATGTAAGTGTACAGTGTGTGTCAAGTCACACCTAAAGACAAAAAAGGACAAAGAGTAAAGAATTCAGAATATACTTTAATGCAAACACTGTCTGATGCTGGAAATGAACTTTTTTACAGGTGTTGTTTGATCAAATATCTGTCAATAAGCAGATGGAAGACAGAGGCAGTGAGTGAGAACATAGACTGAAATTTGACTCAGGAGTGCTTGCTGTCAGTGTGTTACAACTCTGAAAGTGGCATCCTGACATCATGACACGCTGTTACTGTGGACTTGATCACAGATCCATTCCACATGCAGTCGTGATGAACAGCCTTGTGTGCGGGGTGCAGGCCATGGGAAATATCTAAGAGGTTCAAGAGTTTCTGCTAGAGGATGCTCAGAGAGGCATGTGACTCTGAACTCTTGTTTCTTTAATATTTGTAATTAGTCCCGGGCTTAGGAGTCTTCATGATTCTTCATGCTAATGTGAACAACAAAAATGACAGCATAAGTTATACATGCTAAAATTAAACCATCTCTGAAGAGAAAAAGTTGATAAACAAGATAAAGTCAATAAGATCATTTGGTTAAATAGACAGTATGAGTACTTGTTTTAGCAGAACATACTGTAAATATTAAGTTTAACTTTGACTTATCATTCAGGAATATTCATATCAATCTATCACACTAAAGATTTAAAGTATCTGTATTATTTATCACATTACACAGTCTCAGATAGCTTCACCATCAAGGATGTTTTTTTATTATGATGATATTAAATGTACAGAAGGTGTTCCATCATTTCAATGATGAGAAAGAGTGTGGTTTGTTAGTTTTATGCCATGTTAGAAAGTAAACTGAACAATAATTATTTACTAAATACATTTAATTCTGCACTTTTTTTTAGGCTTATTGGTAATCAGCATTAGTTACTGTCCAGAAAATACATCCAGTGTAGCATTTACCAAAGAACACTTTATAGTATGCCTATATGCATTGAAGTGAATTACGCATGCTTAAAAAGAAGTTGAAAAGATTTAAAATGCATTTGTCAAAATTTTTTTGAACCTTTGTTCAATTTTTGTGGCACCTGAGTGATAGATATTTCATTTTAATATACTGTTTCTATCACACCTGGCAGTCAGGCAGGACGAAGTCGATCACATCCCTTATCTGATTTCTATGAAGCTTGTCAGTGCATCTTCTCATACTATTGGACATGAAGTGGTAACAAGGTTATTGGGAATGCAGTCACTAAATCATTGCAGGATGGCGAGCACAAATGGCATGTGGTCCTAAACTTGCATTTTTGGGGAAGTCGGTCCAAATCAGCACTCTGGTGCACCTCTGGGATTACTGCTTAAGTGGATATGCTCTCAGGGGAGCAGGTAGTTTTTCCTAACTTAAACTGTAGCTCATGACCTTACATACAGCAACAAAGTGAAGCAATCAATATCCTAAGGCTAGCTGCAGAAAAGAAAGTTGTTTATTTGCATGGAGTGTTAAAAATATGAAATGTAACTTGACAAATAGCAGGTCATTTATCACCCTAAGAGAGAGGAAGGAAGCGGGCTGCTAATTGAAGCATGTTTACATTGATATTGTTTACACACTTTTTAAGTAAGCCTCAACATTTTGTTGAAATGATCAACATTGTTAACATGGTATATATGATGTAGAATAACATAAGATATAATAATGGTAGAAATTACATTTAAAAGGAATTAAGATGTTGCTGAAGCTATTCATACCTTACGTCTCCGCAATCTGTCCGTACTGTGCCTGACCTCATTTTCATGGTGGGTCTCCAAAACGAGAGTGGCTTCCTCTTCCCCTGAAAGCCAGCCGAGTTATGGGCAAAGGGATATTGTGGGCCCAAGTGAAAGTCAGCTGGAATAAAAACAGATTGAGTCACATATTGTCATAGTCTCGCTAATCTCAGGGACTTCATTCCTTCATTCCTTCATTCATTCATTCATTGGCTGAACCGCTTAATCCTAATAGGCTTGCGGGGCTGACACTGGGTAAAGGCAGGGTACACCCTGAACAGTTCACAAGTCTATTGCAGGGCAACACACACACACACAACTATTCACACTCACACTCGCACCCAGGGGGCAATTTGGAACAGCCAATTAGCCTAATGTGCATGTGTGCATGTGACTGTAGGAGGAAACCAGAGTACACATAGGAAACCCACCAAGCATGGGGAGAATATGCAACTCCACACAGAAATGCCCTAGACAAGCCTAAGACTCGAACCCAGGACCTTATGCTGTGAGGTGGACGTGCTAACCACTACGCTCATGATGAGTAATGATGAGAACACCAATCAATTAATAATTAAAAAATGTTTGAGAATATTTGAGAGTATTTCTCTCAAATATTGTAAATTCTAATATACTGTATTTTACTGTGCGGTTGCAGCCACAAAATATCATTCTGATTTTTAAAAAGTAGTTTTTGTAATAAATCATTAAACAATACTAATGTTTATACCAGAAATGGGATGTGTGATTTGTCCTGTCATGATTCTACCATCTATTATTTTCTTCTTGGCATCTTTTGAGGCTTTCCATTTGATTAAGAACTGCCTGGACACCTCTGTTATCTCCTTCTCATCAAGCTCCTCTGTATATTAAAAATGAATCGAGTTTACAAGTATTATTATTAAAAAAGATGATTGTTACATATAACATATACTGTGTGTAAACAGCATTAAAAGTCAGCTTAAGAGAATTTTGAACTGCTTACAGATAATACAGTTAAATCAATCTTCAATCAACAAGCATAAACAAATAGTAATTCTGAGGTTCTATACTCTTACCCAGACTTTTGCAAACAGTTATGAGTCTGTCTCTGTATTTGGGTTTATGACAGACAGGGTTTCTACGTAAATCCATCCGATGCAGTTGAGGCCAGTGGCTAAACACAGTCTCTAGTTCCTGAAAGAACATAAAGTTTGTGTTTTGTTCACACCTCCAACTGAGCAGAACATTAAACTCTGTATAAGATTTAATTCGGGTGAAGACAGCAACAAATCTGAGCAATACTGGTGTCCAAAATCAGCTAATTTATTTATCAGCTTCAGTTCCATAAGAGTATAAACGTCTAAACAGGACACCGGCTTGCTTTAATAAATACTGTCACTCGGACTAACAAGTTCCCTGGGGCAGTAGCCCTAAAGTATGTTGCCCAAGGAGTATGTTTATCTAAAGACACATTAATCCAACATGGAAATATGAATACTCTCTGGGCACACTCTGATTGTTCATTGCCTTCCTGTCTCTACCAAAGTGCTTCCACTTTTCAGTCCGCATGCAATCAAGTCTAGCGGGACCCCAGTGTGCGGCGCGCTCTCAGGCTTTGATAAATGATCATGTCAGGGCCGTCACTCAGAGGGCTTGGCTGGGAACTGCCCAGCACCAAATTGCTCTCCCATGCCGGTTGATTGCTGAATGTACTCTTGACTCGGGTCTTCTCCAGATCTACACTGTCCTAATGATGGCCAGTTATGAACCTGCATTTGACCAGTGCTTCGATTCCCCATCCGCACCCGTCTGGCCACGCACCGTTAACAGCCTCTGCAGATTCCCATTTGTCACTCGGCTGACTGCTTGTCATAATCTCTTTTAAAAATCCATAATGTTTCCTCTGAATTCCCAGTGAACTGTGCAAAGCAGGAATCGATCCTTTAGATCCTGTCTATTCTGAATCAATACTGGCCAAGGGGTTGTATAAATTAAAGGACATATCTTGCTAAACATGAAAGCTTCCTTTGACACATGTATCACAATTATCCCATGTGCTGACTTCGAGGTCTGGCTTGAAGTTTCTGCGCAGCTGTAGTGCAAGATTTTTTGCATTCGTTCCTTTTTTCTAAGACATGGCTTCTTGAATTAAAAAAACAATAGCTTACATTTTATCCTTCCTCAGGCCTCTTATGAGAGGAAACTAAATTTGCAAATTAAGTTATTCTTTCATACAAATCTGGGGTTCTGGAGTGTCTAATGTGTGATGTGGAATAAAATAAGTCTAGTGAGGGAGGAGGAAACCTTGTGCTTGGTTAAGTTGTCAGCAAAGGTTGTCCCTGGAGACCTAGCTCACTGATTTGTTGAATAATTTGAACCCTGTGTAAGTCTGTAGAATGGGAACTCCTGAGCAGATCTGCAGGATTAGTTTTCAGTATTCACACATGATAGTGGACATAACTATTAAATAAACAATACAACCGCATACTAAATATAATATTATTCAGTCATTGGCAAGTAGTGCAAGATTTAAAAAAATTAAAAATAAGCCTGGATTTAATAATAATAATAATAATAATAATAATAGATGCAATTTTACCTCTATGTCCCCTAGCTGGTTGTCTGCAGCATATAAGTGGGTGAGGTTGTTAAGGACAGCCAGATCTAATAACTCATCAATGTTGTTGTTGGAGATATTCAGAACACATAACGACTCCTGCAATCGTCAGAAATTTGAATGAGCTTCTTTAAATATCAAACTTGAAATTAACTTCTCAGGTAATACATGAATGAATATGTTTTTTTATACTCTATGGGAGGCTTTTAGGTGGAAAATCTGCTGCAATTCTGTTTATTATCAAAATAAACAAAATTAGTACATTTGCAGTTTGTTTACTGAAGACTAAGGCTGTAAACAGCAGCCACAGAGAGCTCTTTTACTATTATTACACAAAAACAGCTTTAGTACCAATCAGCCCTGAGCTTCTCACCGACAGGCTGTGGACAGTACGAGGATCAAACAGCAGCTTCTCTCCTGCTGGGAGTCTCTGGGCTTCAATATGCAGCTCCTTCAGCTCTCTCAATTTCTCCAAACCCTCAACCAGTGTAATGCTGTTGTACCCAAGAAACCTGACAAAAATAAACAGCTGATGATTGGTTAACTGGAAAGAATGCTGCACAGCCTCTCAATGCATTTTGGTATGAATACACAGCATACTGTGTGTTTTATTGCAAAATTACTCAAAAAGATTTTATTTAACGCTTCACTTCTTTGTACAACACAAGCTTAAAGCAAAACACTCACAGTTTGGAGAGCTTCGGCAAACTTGACAGGGTCTCTATGCGAGAGATCTTGTTGTTCTGCATGTACAAGTGTGTGAGATTGGAAGCAAAATTTAGGTTGCAGATGTGTGTAATTTGATTGTCATACAAATAGAGAACTGTGAGGTTTTTGCACATGGAAAGGTCATCCTGTGAAAAGGTAAAAAAAAAACCTTGTTTGAGGGATCAAAACAAATTCATTTAGAGTTTAATTTAGAGGACACATAGTAACTTACGACATCATCAATGTTCCTGTTTGAAAAGTTGAGATGTGTTAATTTCTTAAGGTATTGTTGGATTGAGAAATTTCCTTTGGATTTAAGGCAATTGTTAGATCTGGCAATCAGACCTACAGTAAGGCGAACCATGGCAGCTGGGAGTTTTAAGTCTGTTTCTGAAAAATAGGGTGGTAAAAAAATGAGCACAAATGTGAAATAAGAGAGGACTTGAATTTAAAATGTATTTTAAAACCTACTTGTGCTTAGAATAAACAGTGGCTGATATTTTATACATTATTTTAAATCTTTATTACAAGCATTAATTTTTTAAATGAATGAATAAATAAAAAATGTTTACTTTAAATAGGTAAAAAAAACAGCACACAACAGAGTAGTTATAAAAAGAAACAGACAATAACAAAATAAATCAACAATTAAACAACAACAACAACAACAATAATAATAATAATAAACAGTGAAAAGCATTGAAGCAAATGATATTGTCAACTGTAACATATTCAAATAGACTGGGAAGAATAATAATCTTATTTAATCCCATCGTACCTATCAATAATTGATTGTTAATAACGTACGCACTTCTCAATTGATATCTACCCTTTATGCACCCCTCATACCTGTACAATTCTCCAGATTATTTACAATAATAATTATTACTCTCATGTGTGTGTCTTCTAATTAACACCATGTTATGCTGACCCTGGGATAAAAACCTGTGTAAAAAAAAACAGCTGAAAGGCCAAAGTTGAATTAAACACTTCACTAATGTGACCTGATCATACAAAAGGCAGCAGTTACTCCATGTGAAGAAAAACTGGATCAATTCCCCTGAGGTTTGCATTATTTATCCCTGTGACCCAGGGTTATCAGCCTCCTGTGTCTGTTCCCACAGCAAAGCTGTTAAAAAAAATAAGAATTTCTTTGCAGATACTGTTGTGACAAACAAAACAGTTCAGGAAAGGATTAAGTAAGAGCTGCTCTGTCCCCAGGATGTGCAGAGAAAGCGGTGGAGAGTTCAGTATATCCATCACAGTGGGACAGGATGTCTCTGCTACACTAGCTGTGAGAGTCTGAGGCTATAAAGAGACTCCCTGTGAAATCAATAGAAAAGGCTTCTCATGGGACTCGCTCTTTAAACCCTTGAGGAACATGATAGAGAATTCAGCTAACTTGGCTATTATTACGTAATACACCCCAAACGCAAAAATATTACATTTAAAAATGTTTATAATATTTAAAAAAGCGATGAAACCACCAGGTTATGCAGCCAAACAGTGTCAGAAAAGAGGATTACCTTACAGATTTCCGTTTGTATAAGCAGCACGGTTTCAGCCCTTAATAATAATAATTATAATTATAATAATAATAATACTACTAATAATAATAATAACACAAATCCTGTAGGAGTTTTTGTAGGCGCATTTCCTCCAAACCGAACGTGTTGTTTACGGAAGTGATCTGCTGCTGCCATGGATACGACGCTTCAGCAGCACGTGCATCACCATAAGAGTTCACAAACGCATCAGGGTATAATATGATCATTATTACTACCGGTATTAGTATTTTTTAGTCACGTGAACGTTTCGTGTTCACGTGCTTTTCAACCATATGATTCATTAATTTTCACTCTATTCAATTTCATCTGTATTTCCGTTTCCAAACGATTCATTTCGACTCAGTTATTCACATGGTTTTTATCATATGCACAATTCATTGTTTTTTACATGATTCGATTCATACATGATTTGCCCCAACACGTTTAATTTATTTTCCACAAAATGATTCTTTCATGTCATATTTCCACTTTCTTTTTACAGGATTCATTTTTATATGTATATTCGTTCCCACGCGATTCATTTACTTTCACAGGATTCACTTATTCGCATATGATTTTAATATATGATTCATTTACTTTTACATGACTCACTGTTTCATATATAACTGTAAAAATTAATGTATAACTCATGAACTTTTACATTATTCAATTATTCACACGCACACACACACACACACACACACACACACACACACACACACATACATATATATATAATTTATGTTTAATTCAATTACTTTTATGTGATTCACTTATGATCTTTAATATTATTAGATTTGATTGATTTCACATGATTCACTTGTTGACATAGCCTATAATTTTTGCTGAATACCATTCATAAGTTTTCACAAGAGCAGGCCTGGGTTCAGGTTCCGGGCTTGGTGTGGGTGTTTCTGTGTTTAGTTTGCTTGTGTGGGTTTTCTCCAGGTATTTCGGCTTCTTCCCACAGTCCAAAGACATGCACATTAGGCTAATTGTCTGTTCCAAATTGCCCCTAAGTGTGGGTGGTTGTGTGTGAGGAACCTGCGATGCAGCCTCCCTGCAACCCTAGAAGATTAAGCTGTTATAGGAAAATGATGTCACCCCCACGACTCATGTTTTCATATCATTTTTTTTAAATGATTATATCATGATTTCCTACTTTTGAGCTCCTTAATTTCACGTGATTAATTTTTGTATGCAATCTTCCTCCATACAATTCCTTTAGTTTCACATGGCTCACTTATTCATATATGATTCTCATCTTTTTTATTATCATATCATTCCTATATTTCCACAGCATTCAACATTTCAATTGTATGATGAATCTCTCAAATCAGTATCATGTTTACTCAAGGTCACATAAGCAATTTCTTTGGACATATCGTAGTGATCACAAATTTCTCACAAGTGAAAAATATATGACTGTGTGTGATGTATGTGATTTTTTTTTACCCATATCTAATAATAATAGCACTTTTCATTTATCTTAAATTTCACTTAGATTAAACGTGATATTATTTATATTTACTTCTAAGTTTTTGAGCTTTACTTTAAAAATAATTCTTAACTCTACTGACTGTGTCTTCAGATTGCACTTTGGAAATGATGGCTTTCTGGATAAGATACACATTAAAATCTGGTTACACATTTAGTAGTTTACAACAATAGAGTACTCCAAGTATTTCATTCAAAACTTCAACACATCATCAGGAATTTCATTGTTGATATCAAGTAATGTCTGATTTTTACAGTGGCTATGACTAAATGAATAACGGTAACAGGATCTATAACAAACATAAATGTTCATAAGGAGAATGTGGATGGATTGAGTGGCTGGACAGAAATGAACTGATTCAGTGCATTAGATTATTGCTTCAGTCAATATTAGACGTATGAAAACAAACCATTTCCTGTACATTTAAAATCTCATTATTTTAGCATGTGCACTTACATGGTTGGGCTTTAAAAAAACTGCTGCTGCCATATAAGAGCAAATTATTCTTCAAAAATATTATGGCTGTTTTACGTGTTGGTTTTCATGTGAAATCAGGCAGTGTTTATTTTTAGAATGACTGAGTTTTCATTTCAGACTGAGATCTGGGTTTCAGGGGGAGCGTAGGCTGTATACCTGAAGCTCATGATATATAGCAGTGGAGAAGGATTCGAATACAACTGTCACACAAGTTGGGAAAAACAAGCGAGATGAAGATTATAACAGAAATGTGTTTTTATGAAGGAGGAAACATTGCATTGATTCAACTGTAACACAAACTGAAAGTGAAATGAAGACTCAAAAGAGAAAAGCTAAAAAACCTCTCATGTTCATGTTTTTCTTTCCCTTCTATCATTCATTCTTCATACTACTATTTGTCTCTTATATATCTTTCAGTGAACTCTCCCCTTTTCTTTATCCTTTTATTTTTTACTATATTCCACTTTTATTTTCTCTAATTTTTATCGCTTGTCCTTAACTGTTACTTTTGTCAGTTTTTTCTTCCCTTCTTAATTTCCCCCATTTTTCACTGTTTATTTCTCTTTCTCTCTTGTTCTTTCTTTTAATTTTTTTATGTCATGTTCAAATTCCACTCTTTCATAGGGGGTGATCACACTAGAGGTGAGATAGAAAAGCAACTGATGCGAATAGATTTTTTCTTGTTTTGGTTTTTTTTTGTGTGAATTTTGAAAGTTGTGTCAAGATGTTTTTCGACTCCACATGCAAGTGAATATTTTGCAGTTTAAATATATATATCACACGAAAGTCATGAAAAGTTCTCACGACAATTTTTGCGATTAACTTGCAAGTAATTTGCGATTGGTTTGCGGATGTCATCATCTTCATCTTCCGCTTGTTCCAGAGTCGGTCACGGGGGCAGCAGCCTAAGCAGTGAGGTCCAGACGTCCCTCTCCCCAGCCACTTTCTCCAGACTTCTAATCAGATGCTCAAGCCACCTCAACTGGCTCTTCTCAATGCAGAGGAGCAGCGGTTCAACTCCGAGCTCCTCCAAGATGACCGAACTTCTCACCCTATCTCTAAGGAAGAGCCCTGCCACCCTGCAAAGGAAGCTCATTTCAGTCACTTGTATTCGCAATCGGTCATTAACCAAAGCTCATGACCATAGGTGAGGGTAGGAACGTCAATCGACTGGTAAATCGAGAGTTAGCCTTCCAACTCGGCTCCCTCTTCAACACGATGGACCGGTACAAGCTCCACTTTAAAGCAGAGGCTGCAACCATCCGCCTGTCAATCTTCCGCTCCATCCTTCCATCTCTTGTGAACAAGACCCCGAGATACCTGAAGTCCTCCACTTTGGCAGGACCTCATTCAGACCCGAAGGGTGCATTCCACCCTTTTCCAGCTGAGAACCATGGCCTCAGACTTGTAGGTGCTAATTCTCATCCCGGTCATTCACATTCGACTGTGAATCGCTCCAGCAAGAGCTGACGGTCCCGGCTCGATGAAGCCAAAAGGACAACGTCATCTGAAAAAGCAGAGACGAGATCCTATGGCCACCAAACCAGAACCCCTCAACGCCTCAGTTGTGCCTAAAAATTCTATCCCCAAATATTATGAACAGAACTGGTGACAAAAGACAGCCTTGGCAGAATCCAACCCCCACTGAAAACAAATTTGACATGTTGTTCCCGATGCGGACCAAGCTCTGGCTCTGGCAATACAGAGACAGAATGGCTTGTAGCAACGGGTCCGGTATACCATATTCCCAGAACACACCCACAAGATAGGCCGAGGGACATGGTCAAAAGCCTTCTCCAAGTCCACAAAGCACATGTGGACAACTTGGGCAAACTCCCATGCCTCCATCCAGAATCCGGTAGAGTGTGTAGAGCTGGTCAAGAGTGCTGCGGCCAGGACGAAAACCACATTGTTCCTCCTGAATCCGAGGTTCAA
>JAQMYF010000025.1:9689265-9701596 GCA_030014195.1 Neosilurus mollespiculum | reverse complement strand
GGCTGAGATGGGCGCCAGCCTCCCCGCGACCCTAATTAGGATTAAGCGGTTCAGAAAATGACATGACATGACATATCTCTTGGAGGTGCACTATATACTTTTAAACTCAAATCATGCTTTTGACCTACTCATTCAGAAAAAATGGGGGTGGAAGTTGGGGTTGGGGAAATTGCTCTTTGGCTTGGACAGACCCATAAACTTATGTATATAAATGTATATAATGTATTTAATTGTGTGGACCTGTCAAAGTACAAAGGTTCTGTTATATAAATTTGGCATAGCCAATCAGATTTCAGTATGCAAATCCAGGCATTGGATTAAAAACAAAAAAAAACAAAAGCCTTATACCTACATATTACTATATTGGGTCAAAGCTAAGGCACTATGATAGTATTAACGGAAAGAATTTGGGAATGTAATGACTCCAGGTTGATTGATAATGTGAATGTTTTTGAAAAAAGAAACACTTGTTTTATTTGTACAAGGGAGTATCTGGATAACATTGGCCTGGTTGATGATGGAGTGGCCGAGATGGTTTCTGTGTTGGAGGAGTTCTTTGGAAATGATGGGAGAACAGCGTATGTTTTCACGTCAGATCACGGCATGACAAACTGGGGTAAGATTCGCCTCTGAAGCTTGCATGGTGCTAATCAGCGTATTCATTATGTCAAACTTTTTGCAAATAAATCCCAGTGCACTAAAAAGTACAGGCTCTGCAGCTTTTTAACGTCCTAAAGTTAGCACATGTGACATAGCTATATTAGCATGTTCCTTTGTTATGTGGACACTGAACCATGGCTGGTTTTTTTTGGTAATTTTTTAGGGTCTCATGGAGCCAGTCATCCATCTGAGACTCTCACACCCTTGGTGGTGTGGGGGGCTGGAGTTCAGAGAGCCCAGAGAACCGCTACGTTACAGGACTATGTTGATGATTACACCAGAGGTGTTTTTCATTTTCTCTGTTGAAGCATTCACAGTCGTTATGTAGTGGACATGAGACTGCATAGAACTATGTGTAACTTTGTGGTTTGTGATGATCTCAGATTGGGGGCTGGAGACGTACAAGAGGATTGATGTCAACCAGGTTGGATTCTGTTTACTGTTTGTTTGTATTCTACTTTTTTTTTTTTTTTTTTTTTGCGAGGAAGTGAATTTATGTAAAAAAGGCGATGATTCTTTTGATCTGCTTGAATGAATGCAGGCTGATATCGCACCGCTCATGTCATCTCTCATTGGGGTTCCCATTCCACTCAACTCTGTGGTAAGATTGAATTTTAGATGTGATGTTTTATTTCCATATGAGGATGATGATGGACCATACTGCAATGAAACACATCTTAGTGTTAAAATATCATTTTTGTAATTAAAACTCTGAAAATAGCTCAAACGCCATCTACTGGTTAAAATCATGCTGCTAAGCTCATGCTAATGTAGAGCCGACCGGTTGGTACTTCTCTACATCAGGAAGCTTTAAAAATTAATAAATATGCTATTCTCAAATAATTTTTTTTAACCTTTTGGTACCAAATCCTTTGCTTGATGTCTTTTGGGTACTGATTTTCCCCAGAAGTGAGATTTTTCTCCTCTACTACTATGTAACGTCTCATTATGTTGATTTGCAGGGGGTCTTGCCGCTTGCCTACCTCAATAACAGCCAGCATTTTAAAGCTGAAAGCATGTATGCAAATGCCATACAGATTCTGGAGCAGTTCAAGGCAGGTGCTAATTTGCTTCTTTTGATTAATTTGCATTATTGCTCATAGTACGAGTTCTAACTGTAATCGGTTGATTTTTTTTTATTGTTAGGTGAAAATGATGCAGAAAAAGACGAGCACTTTCTCGTTTCTGTTTACACCGTACCAGTGAGTGGAATGTTGGTACTTTTAAGGGTGAATTGCCTTTATATGATGAATCACCACTTTATTAATATCTCATTACTGTTTCCTGGCTAGACCTCTAACTGATTCAAAAGTGACTGATTTTGTGAGTCACACAAGATCACTGATCCAGAAAGGACACTTTGATGAAGCTGTGAGTACCAAACTATAAACATCAGTTTTAAACTTTGCACAGTCTCAATTTTTCCCAAAGTATAAACATCCAATTTTCTGTTCTTGTCTCAGATTCATCAGTGTGAGGTTCTGATAGATCAGGCCATGGAGGGATTGTCCTACTACCACACCTATGACCGCCTTTTTCTTGGCTGCAGTGTTGTCTTAGGTTTCATTGGATGGACGTCTTACGTGGTTTTGGTCATCTTGAAGACTCACGCCAGCCTGCGCAAACCACCTGCGTGCAGAGACATGGTGAGATGTAGCAAATAGATAGCTTCATGGACAATTGTGGACTGCTTCGTCATTGTAACTCACAATATATGATCCAAAGAGCTATAGAGGCAAGTGAAGGAGGCCATCATTAGACTGAAAACCCCAACACTTATTAAAGAGATCGTAATCTTAAATAATGAGTCAACAGTGTGATACATTCTTGAAAAGATGTAATGCACTGGTGAGCTTAGAAAGACCAAAAGACATAGGACAATGGAAAGCAACTATACTGGATGATTGTAGAATTCTTTCCTTGGTGAAAATGAACCCCTTTACAACATCTAGTCAAGTCAAGAACATTTTTGAGGCGGTAGACGTATGATTGTCAAAGTCTTCAAACGAAAAACAAAACCTTGCAAAACCTATTGTAAATACACTCAAGAACAGGACAGATGAAACCAAGATACAGATGAACTTGTACCAGAGTTATGGGAAGAGTATGCCAAAGGAAAGGAAGTGCTTGGGCTTGTGTGGCTGCCCGTGGAACTGGTCACTGGTATTTATTGAAGATGTGGCTGCTGACAGGACAAGCAGGATGAATTCAGAAGTGTATAGAGATATATTCTCCGCTCAGATTCGGTATCGTGCTACAAAACTGATAGGGAGGCAATTCACAGTAAAGATGGATAATGACCCATAACATCCATATAATGTATTATGAAGGGTGACGTGGGCAATTATGTATTACTTTTAGTAATGCGTACATGTAAAATATGATTATGGAGCATAGGCTTGCAAAATAAAGTAAAATTATTTAATCAAATCAAATACCATATCACTAAATATATTTGGGGTGTCATGGTGGCACAGTGGTTAGCATGTTCGCCTCACAGCAAGAAGGCCTGGGTTTGATTCCCAGGCTCGAGCATTTCTGTATGGAGTTTGCATGTTCTCCCTGTGCATGCGCGGGTTTCCTCCGGGTACTCGGTTTCCTCCCACAGTTGAAAAACATGCACAGTAGGCTGATTGGCTGTTCTAAATCACCCCTAGGTGTGAGTGTGAATGTTTGTATGTGTGCTGGCCCTGCGGTGGCCTGGTGAGCTGTTCAGGATGTACCTCGCCATCACCCAGAGTCGGCTGAGATGGTCCCCAGCCTCCCCGTGACCCTAATTAGGATTAAGTAACTCAGAAAATGAATGAATGAAAGAATGAATACATTTGTTCGAAACTCGAACACAACTTTGTAAAACTAAACCTAAGTAAGGTTGGAGTTTAACACATTTGTTTCCTTTTGTTAGTTATAGAAATCTATTCTGTATCCATTCATAGATGCAGTGCATGGAATGTATTCAACCTTAAATCATAAATCTATTTTTACAGAAACCGATGTTAGTTATTTTAAATTTTAATTGCATTGATGCTTTCATGTGGTTTATTTAAATGTGAGCTCAAGAAAATGTGGTTTCATTTACAATTTTTAATAGATTTTTGTTTTTTAAACAAATTATCTGCTATGTTTCCTGTCTTGATTTAGACAGCAGGAAGACATCTGGGTCAGATGTTTGTGTGTTTGGGCTTGCTGGTGTCTTTCTTCCTGTTTCTTCAGGCCAGTTCCTTCACTTACTACATCTACTGCCTGCTGCCTGTTCCTGTGTGGTACGGCGTCTTTAAAGAGTGAGCTACTATTCATTATGTGTTGTGAAATTCAATTACACTTTTGACAGCAATAATGTGTCAACTTGAGAAACTTCCTGATTTGTACCCATCAGTTTTATTAAAGCATTTATGCAGGTTGTATCTAAAGCAACCTTTGGTATTTTTAACCCAGGCTTCTTTACATTTAACACCTGCCCTCCGGTTGTATTCATTTGCACACTGTCCATCTTTCCTGCTGTGTACATCCCACTGTAGATGCAAAATAGATGTATTTGCACAGATGCTGTTCTCTATTCTGTACTTTTTGATGGTAGTGCTCTACACTACGTATATTACATATTCATTGCGGCATACATGTACAACATACAATATATATTTCTGATAAGAGCTGAACATGTGTCTCAATTTGCGTACTTCCGTTAGTATACTTGATGTGATGTAGTGCACTTACGAAGTGTGTGAATTTCTACAGGGTAGTGGTGTCTCAAATCAAGCACTACAAATTGTGTACTTATCGAAAACATGTCTTCATTTCACAGCCAAAATGTTTGCCAGCATGTCGCTCATGCCTTTTTAAAATTATTGTCAATTGTTGAGTGCGGTCCTGTGTTCAGCCACCATTTTCACAAAGGTTGAAAGTCCCGCCCCTTTCATACAGACGATCATTTATAGAATAAATATTTTAGTACATGAATCATCTGGGTAATAATAGTGCACTGCATGTTGACTTTATTTTCTCTGTGCACGCACTTATGCACTCAAAATAGCATTGGTAAGTGCGCAAGTACCCGAATCGAGACACAACGAAAGTCTACAAACTCACCAGCTTTGTACTTGAACCCGAAATGAAATGAAATTAAATGTTTTGTCTTGTTGATGCTTTTGTGTGTAGATTTGGGATCCTTGTTGATCTTATCAGATCAGTGCCATCCCTTCCACTGAGCAAATGCTCCATGTATTTTGTTCTAGTAATATTTGGGATCGAGTTACTGGTAAGTAGGACAGATCAGAAAGTTATACGTTGATACCAAAGTACACATGTACATATTAGTATACGGTATACATTGTTTTTGTCAAAGTGTGATCTAGTGCTTAAAATAATTTGTAGGTTGTGAGTTTTTTCTATCGAGCTATGTTGACTCTGGGACTGATAGTGCTGGCACTGTGGCCTGGTGTCTCTGGGCTTTACAGAAAACCCAAGGTAAGATTATAGACCTGGCTGCCTAGACATGATTTCACAATAGCAAATTATATAACAAAATAAAATTACGCATTTGCGTCATGTGTTGTAGTCCAAATCAGTGAGCTGGGTGTTAAGCTGCTTGTGTCTAGCAGTGTTTCCTCTCTTGCCTGTTGTCGGACGAGAACCCAACACCAACTACGTGTAAGATCCCTGACTCTCTGCTTCCACAGACTGTAAATCTTTATATTTCTTTCTGACTTGTTAATGTCCTTTTTTTATTTATACTGTGTTTTGATCTTTAAATTCAGGGTATGTGCAGGAGCTCTGATGCTGTTGATGTCGTTCCTGTACATCTTATCATGCAGACACACAGGCCATCATGCGAGAGATCGCTGGCTGTTTATTGGCCAGGTTTCTATGTTCTTTCTGCTGTGATACTTCCCTGCTCACATTCTATCATCAAAAACACAATTTTATGTTGAATAATATTTGTGCACCTTTTAACTCAATAAAGCCAGTAGTGTAAATTCCCATAAACGTGCTGCTGTGTTTGTAGATGCTGCAGGTGGCGCTGTGTGCATATGTCCTTTCCAGTACACACTCCAGTCTGCATCTCAAACAAGGCCTGCCGCTTTTCAATCAGCTCATCAGCTGGACCACTCTGGGTCAGAGAACTTTATATTTATATCTATTTAGTATATACTGTATACTACTGGTATGCACTATGTTGCGATCTGATTCGTCCTCTATCATGGGATGAAAACAATATTCTAAGTGGATAATGCTTAAATCAAAACGACTGTTATTCATGATTCATGGTCACTTGCAGCAGGTGGCAACAATATTATCACACTTTAAAGTGAAGAAATAAACCCCAAAAATCTACATTTATCTAGTTTTTCTTGTGGTTCTGCGTAGTATTACAATATATACTACAACATCTTTAAGGAGGGCGTGTACTATATACTTAATGAGTTATTTAAATAGATGCCATTAGCTACACAGTGCCTCACCTGACCTGCCTTTGTCATGGTTTAAATACGTAAAAAATTAATTATAATAATTTTGTTTTAGTTTGCTTTTCTTTTTTTTCACATATGCTTAAATTCTTAAAGAGAGTTAAAAAAAGATGCCATTACCCAGCTCCTATGCAGGTGTTTGCATGTGTGCTTCTTCATTTTGTGGGCTTTTTTCTGCTTGTGTTCCTATGTAGTGTATACTAAAGCAATTATTCACCTGAGCTTCAGAAATATGATGTTGAATATGGCTGAATATTCCTCAAGATGGAGCTTCTTTGTGCCCATTCAGCGATATCCACCTCGCCTTTGGCAAATAATTGTTATTTACATTTATATTTATAAACACTGGAGTTTGCATTTATGGGGTAATAATCAGTGAAGCATGAAACAGCTTCTAAGTCAAGTTCACTGTCATAGACCTGCAATGGTCTATTGAGTTTCAGGATGTACCACGCTTTCACCCAGTGTTCACTGAAATAGTCTCCAGCCACCCTGCGACCTTAATACGATTAAGTGGTTTGGCAAGTGAGTGAATGAGTGATTGGAGAAGCTGCTCTCTTTGTGATAAAAATATTTCAAAGGGATTGTTAAAGAAATGAGAATTCAGTTCATCCATGCTGAAGCTTTTATAGTTTGGGTTGAAGTTTTCCACTTCTACACCCCACCTTCACCCACTGTCGGCTGGAGGTTCTAGCCTCCTTGCGACCCTAAAAGGATTAAGCAGCTCTGCAAATGAATGAATGAGTGAATGAATATTCCATTATTGAATCTGTTGCTGAATGTGTTTCTGATTGTCTAATTGTGTGTCTCTCGCTTCCAAACTCCACTCTGGTTTAGTATCATCCTTTTTTGTGCCGCTGCTGGGTTCCACACGACTCTTCCACAGGCTGCTGAGTATCCTCATGTCCCTCATGTCTGTGTATCTTCTCCTCAGCACTGGGTAAGATACAGGTTCTACAAACATTACATAGATTCTATATAATGAAATAAGATGGATGTATAAATATGCTGTACTGCTACAAGCTAGAAATTAAGTGATCATATTTCTGTAAACTAAAAATCTAAGACATTTGTTTTATTTATTTATTTTTTTAAGACTAAAATTATCATGCGTAGTTTGTTTAATGTTTGGAAGTATTGCAATAATAATTGTATTTCATGCCGTAGGTTTGGGTTGGCAACAAGGTTTGCATTGTTAGCTATGGTACACAATCCTGCCTTCTATATGCACTGTATTTTTGAGCACAGTTTTTAGAAATAGATATTTCTTATATAAATTCTACACTAATGAGTCAGTGCAAAATAATTTTGGATTTACAAACATTACTTCTCTGTATGATGCTCAGTAGATCTTGCAGCATGTTTCCTTATAAAACTGTGCATGTTGTACATGTGAATACTGTTTAAGAAAAAAAATAATTAAACGACACCTTTGCCCTACAGCATGTGAAGAAGACCTTTATGCATATTATATTTGGTCCTGGTGAGAGTTTTCATTTGTGGTAGTGGTGTTTTCATTAGTGGCTATTGTAATCCACTGACCCTGTTTCATTTTAAAACAGTTGCACGCTTAGAACATAAGGGCCTAAGAACTTTGTCCGTGTTCTCATCAGTTCAATTAGATAGTAAGCATTTTTATTAGGCCCACATGCAAAATATAACAAGCATTAACATGAAACTCAGAGCTGAGAAGTCATGAATACCTTTTAAAGACAATGTGACTTACAGTCACTGCATTGTTCTTCTCTGAATTGTTACTCTTGTCTCACCACAAAGATTTCAACTGCTCATTTGGGTAGCCTGTGGTTGAACTGGAGAACTTTGGAGGAAGTGGAATGAAAGTAGTCTTTCTTTAACCATCAGAAGGTTTTTTAATGCTTATAGTTTAATGCATGTAGTCATAGAGCAGAAAGATTGACCACTGTGCACGGTTATTACATGGACCTTTTTTGACTGATTTTAAGAAAGCCAAACTTACACACCTTGCACGTAAATTCTAGTTCAGTGTCAAGCATAATTCAAACATTGTCTCTTTGTTTTACTCAGACTTCACCATGCATACCTATCTTCCAAGCAACCTCTTATGAAGTCCAAAGTTGCATTTGAGCTCTGAATAACCATGCGTGCAATTTCTGTACCGAATCATCATTTCTGAATGTGGAATTGAAATAATGTTCTATTACACAGAGAAGGGAAACCAGCGTTTCTAAGAACTGCTGGTGTAATCATAAAGACGTTTAGAAGGGGACATGTTATCGCTGGTTCCTCTGTAACTTTTTTCATCATTCTTTCAGACAGTTTTTGTTCTTCTCTGCTTCACCTCCAGCTTACTCATTAGGGATCCAGATTCCCGTAAACCTGCTTTGTCATAATGTCCATAGTACAATAGTCCAACAGAATTGAATAAGGTTCAAGGAACCAGGCTGTGGTTGAGGTCTCTGTATTTATATTATCCTGAAGGTGTTCTGTGGGAGATGGAAAGGGCAGGGTTATTTTAGTCATTTACCCTTATAATACCTTTATGTAAAAACTATAGATAAGGCCGTTAGTATATATTTTTAGCTGTAATAGGTTTGTACTATATAACTTTTTCAGTTCTTTGGTTAGGAGGATATAAACTGTTTCCATCCACACAATAATGAACAGTTATTCACCAAAGGCAAGGTGGATGTTGCTGAATACTTCATCATCTTCCGCTTAATCCGAGGTTGGGTCGCGGGGGCAGCAGCCTAAGCAGTGAGGTCCAGTCGTCCCTCTCCCCAGCCATTTCCTCCAGTTCTTCCGGGGGGACACCAAGGCGTTCCCAAACTAGTAGAGAGACATAGTCCCTCCAGTGTGTTCTGGGTTGACCCCAGGGTCTCTTTCCAGTTGGATATGCCCGAAACACCACACCAGGGAGGTGTTCTAATCAGATGCCCGAGCCACTTTAACTGGCATCTCTCAGCGCGGAGGAGCATTGGTACTACCCAAAGCTCATGACCATAGGTGAGGGTAGGAGCATAAATCGACTGGTAAATAGAGAGCTTTGCCTTCTGGGTCAGCTCCCTCTTCACCATGATGGACCGGTACAAGCTCCGTTTTACAGCAGAGGCTCCACCGATCCACCTGTTGATCTCTGGCTCCATCCTTCCCTCACTCATGAACAAGACCCCGAGATACTCGAACTCCTCCATTTGGGAAAGGATCTCATTCCCAGCCTTTTCCAGCTTAGAATCAAGGCCTCAGACTTGGAGGTGCTGATTCTCATCCCGGCTGCTTCACACTCAGCTGTGAATCGCTCCTACGAGAGCTGAAAGTCCCAGCTTGATGAAGCCTAAAGGACAAAGTCATCTACAAAAAGCAGAGACGAGATCCTATGGCCACCAAACCAGAACCCCTCAAGGCCTTGGCTGCGCCTAAAAATTCTATCCATAAATATTATGAACAGAACCGGTGACAAAGGACAGCCTTGGCAGAGTCCAGGCCCCACTGGAAACAGATTCAACATGTTGTTCCCAGTGGGGACCAAGCTCTGGCTCCGGCAATACAGAGACAGAATGGCCTGTAGCAAAGGGTTCGGTATACCATATTCCCAGAGCACACCCACAAGATAGCCTGAGGGACATGGTCAAAAGCCTTCTCCAAGTCCACAAAGCACATGTGGACAGCTTGGGCAAACTCCCATGCCCCTGTCCAGGATCCTGTAGAGTGTGTAGAGCCTGTCAAGAGTGCTGCGGCCAGGACGAAAACCACATTGTTCCTCCTGAATACGAGGTTCAACCATTGGTCGGATCCTCCTCTCCAGTACTCCTGAATATACTTTTCCTGAAAGGCTGAGGAGTGTGATTATAATATATAAGTGATTATAATAGTAGGAACACACTCTCCAGTCCCCTTTTTTAAAAGGGAAACTACCACCCCAGATTGCCAAAACAGATGTATGGCCCCCAATGACCACGCGATGTTGCAGAGATGTGACAACCAAGATAGTCCTACAACATCCAGAGCCTTGACATATTCAGGGCGGATCTCATCCACTCCCAGACCCTGGTCATGGAGGAGCTTTTTAACTACCTCAGCGACCTCTACTCCAGTGATGGGCAGACCCCCCTCCAAACCCCCAGGCTCTTCCTGTTCCACAGAGGGCATGTTGGTGGGATTGAGGAGGTCCTCAAAATATTCCTTTCACCTCCCGACAACATCCCCAGTCGAGGTGAGCAGCTCCCCACTTCCACTGGAAACAGTGTTTGTGTAGTTCTGTTTCCCCCTCCTGAGGCACCAGATGGTAGTCCAGAACTTTTCCGAGGCCAACCGATAGTCTTTCTCCAGGCCCTCATCGAACTCCTCCCACACCCGAGATTTTGCATCAGCGACAGCCCAGGCTGCAGCACGTTTGGTCTGTCGGTACCTGTCTGCTGCCTTGGCCAAAAGGACGTGATAGGCCTTCTTCTTTAGTTAGACAGCCCCCCCTCACCGCTGGTGTCCACCAACAGGTTCCCCCACAACAGGCACTGATGACCTTCCGGCCACTGCTCCTGGCTGCCACCTCAATAATGGTGATATGGAACATGGCCCGTTCAGACCTCATGTCCCCGGCCTCCATTTGGATGTGGTTGTAGCTGTGCCGGAGGTGTGAGTTGAAGACCCTTCTGACAGGAGACTCCGCCAAACGTTCCCAGGAGACCCTAACTACACGCTTGGGTCTCCCAGGTCTGGAGGGCAGCCTCCCCCGTCATTGGAGCCAGCTCACCGCCAGGTGGTGATCGGTTGACAGCTCAGCTCCTCTCTTTACTTGAGTGTCCAGAACATGCGGCCACAAGTTTGATGACAGGACTACAAAATCGATCCTCGAACTGCGGCCTAGGGTGTCCTGGTGCCAAGTGCACTTATGGACACCTTTATGTTCAAATGTGGTGTTCGTGATGGACAAACCGTGTTGAGCACAGAAGTCCAACAACAAAACACCATTCGGGATCAGAGAGGCCATACCTACCAATCACACCCTTCCAGGTCACACTGTCATTGCTTATATGGGTGTTGAAGTGTCCCACGAAGACGAGGGAGTCCCCTGGAGGCGGAGGGAGGCTACCCTTTTGTTAACCAGGGAGAACCCCAACATGTGGGCTCTGAGACGGGGGCAACAAGTATGCTCATACCGACTCGCCACCTCTCCCTATGAGCAACTCCAGAATAAAACAATGTCCAATTCCCCTCGAGATGGGTGGTTCCAGAACCTAAGCTATGTGTTGAGGTGAGCCTGACTATATCTAGTCGATATCTCTCAATCTCGCTCACCAGCTCAAGCTCCTTCTTCGCCAGAGAGGTGACATTCCATGTCCCAAAAGCTAGAGTCAGTAGCTGAGGATCGGTCTGGCAGAACCCATGCCTTCGGCTACCACCCAGCTCACACTGCACCTGACCTCTATAGCCCCTCCCACAGGTAGTGGATCCATGGAAGGGCAGATCCATGTCTCCTCTTTGGGCTGGGCCTGGCCGATCTCCATGGGCAGAAGTCCGTCCACCAGGTGCACGCCTTCGAGCTCCTCCCCCCAGGCCTGACTCCGGGGGGGAGCCCCAGTAACCAGCGTCCGGGCAAGGGAAACTGAGTCCTTGCATTGTTTTTCTCTCATAGGGGCCTTCTGAACTGCACTTAGTCTGGACCTTCACCTAGGCCCTGTTTAACTTGGGTGACCCTTCCAGTACCAGAATGCCCCTGACAACATGGCTCCCAGGATCATTAGGACACGCAAACCCCTCCACCACGATAAGGTCGCTGAATACTCCCACTGAATTTTCCACCAAGCAGAGGCAAATAATTGTTTTAGTATATAGTACACAGAAACATAAAGAAAAACAAACTAAACCAAAATTTTTATCGTTTATTTTATTTTTTTTTTTTTTATGTATTTTAACCATGATAAAGACTGGTCAGGTGCACTTTAGATGCTCCTAGCAGAGCTAACCACTTTGTAGGTAAGAGCACCCTTTTTGTCCTGATTCAGGATTTTGTGTTTATATTTGTTTCAGTAAGTTCTACACAGAAACACGAAAAAAAAATTATATATACAGTACAGACCAAAAGTTTGGACACACTTTCTCATTCAATGAGTTTCCTTTCTTTTCATGACTATGAAAATTGTAGATTCACAGTGAAGGCATCAAAACTATGAATTAACACATGTGGAATTATATACTTGACAAAAAAGTGTGAAACAACTGAAAATATG
>JAQMYF010000025.1:9667176-9681164 GCA_030014195.1 Neosilurus mollespiculum | reverse complement strand
GGCTGGTCTGGGAACGCCTTGGTATCCCCCCGGAAGAGCTGGAGGAAGTGGCTGAGGAAAGGGACGGCTGGGAGTCATTGCTTAGGCGGCTGCCCCCGCGACCCGATCCCGGAATCAGCGGAAGAAGATGAAGATGAATATTATTAGAACAAGTGCATTAGTATAAACCTGTTATATTGTCATGGCCCTCATTCTAGATATTTAATCAACGCCTTCTGACCAATCAGAATCCAGCATTCAACAGTGCTGTGCTATAATGAAGATGAATAACTAAATAATAAGATGGGAGTTTAGGGGTTAATAATAATATGTGCTTAATTCTATATCTTGACAGTTCCATAAGAAAGAAGTTTGACATATTATTAAGCTTTTTTTACTACTTTCATAGCATTAGTCACTACGTCATCGTCATGTCCATGACCATCTTCCTGATGCTGCTGAGTGTGATGACACACATCCTGACGTCACATAAGCTCCAGATTGGACAAAACGTGAAGGATCACTTCAAGTGACATGCATTAAGTTTGATGTTGGAGCAGTTCCCTGGTGGTAGCAATACTTGCTTTACACTGGTACAACTTTTTTATAAGGAAACCGGAAAAAAAAAAATTTTTATGGTGAGTACACTGCTAGGTTTAGAGTAAACCTCTGTGTGTGTGTGTGTGTGTGTGTGTGTGTGTTGGGGAGGTAATAGGAGCTATGCAAATCCTCACCCATAAACTTGCGGGAAACTGAGCATTTTCTGAAAAGGAAACAGGAAAACAAAAATGTGCATGTTAGGGTAACACTAATTTACCGTATTGATGTGAATAATACAGATGTGGTGCTGCAGAATTTTTTTTATTCAAACCACCTCCCACCAAACACCCCCCCCCCCCCCCAAAATTATTCTTTTGATGAGAATGTGTGTACTTCATATTATTAAAAAGTATGTATATAAAGCTTGACTGATTGCTTTTTTTTTATTTTTTCTATTTTTTTATACACATACATTGAAATATGTACATATATTTCTGCTATATTAATACATTATGCAAATGAGGTAAAAGGTGAATATACCTCTTGGTTAAATAAATTAAACACATGTTTCCATGTGATAAGTGTTTGGGGTTTTTTTTGTTTGTTTGTTTGTTTGTTTTTTGTTTTTTTTGAGGGGGGGTATGTAATCCTGCATCTATTTTTGTCTTCTGCTGGTTATTAATGAACGTTGTTCTAGACAAAATAAAGTGAAATATCGAGATCAGATTACGAACGTGTTCTATATTTAATATGTGTTCAAAAAATGTTTTTATTTACTCAGAGGTAAAGAGAAATGAGTAAATAAAACCTGGAGCACAGTTTAAGAGAAGATGAATACATATTAACTGAGCTTGGCTCAATTTTCAAGTAGCTTTAGATTGTTTAAAGGTGCTTCTCCAAAAACCTGATCATGTACTTTCCTTGAGTGGGGTGTGTGTGTGTGTGTGTGTGTGTGTGTGTGTGTGTGTATTCTGAGTTACTTATCTGAAGGTTAGGGGTTCAACCTACTACAGTCTGGACCAAAGGTGCCTAACCCTCCTTAGTTCAGGTGTATAAATTATATAAAATGGTCACTCTGGAGAAGGGTGTCTGTGTGCCTGTGTCTGTGTGCGTGTGAGAGAGAGAGAATGAGAGAGGAAGAGATCATATCTATATTTATACTTGTTTTAACCATGTAAAGTTCCAAGGCATCCTTTTATGTCCTTTTTATGATCCCGTTATGATGTATAAGGTTCTTATTTATGTCAATATGTGCATTTTGTGTATACTACATGGGACGGGCACGATCTGATTGGTCCACTATTTCGGGATTACAAAAAACATTAGATAAGTGAATAATAGTCAGAGTGGATAATACTTGAATCAAAACACGATGGTGCAGGCAGCGTTCTCATCACGTTTAAAATGAAAAATAAACCATGAAAATCTTGTAGGTTTTTGTGTGTGTGTTTCTGTGTTGTATATCACATAGATATACTAGATGTATAGAGTGCTCACAGAGTGTAGCTCAGAGCTCACCTGTGCCTGTCTTGATTTAAAAAAAAAAAAAAAAAGAATTAAACCATAATTTCCCTTTACTGTTCCTTTTTCTTATGTTCCCATGTATTATATACTAAAGTAATTAGTTGTGACACCCACCTTGCCATCAACAAATTCAATACTTTTAGGACCTTGATGACAAATTGTTTGAGGTAAAATACATCTTTTGCATCTATTTTTAACTCCAGTCCTTGTACTGATCTGGATTATCAGGACGATTTTACAGATAAATTGATTTGTGGAATAATAAAACCTGCTTATTGCCTTGTTTACTTCCTGTTCATGATAAACACTGTCTTTAATTGTAACTTTATTTGTGAAGCATAAAGAATAGCAGCAGGGTGGGTGGTTGTTTTTTTTTTTTTACTCCTCCCTCTTGGGATGCAAGGGTGCCTTTTTTTGTTTTGGGTTTTTTCTTTTTCTTTTTTTGGCCTAATTTGAATTTCATTATTATCTCAAGCAGTGCCAATACTTCCTTCCTCTGTCTGTTGCTACTCAAGAGAGGCTTAAGAATTTTCCAGCTACACACAGATTCTGTAAGCATTTTCTGTTTTAGTCAGAATGGTAGCCTTGCCATTCTGTGATGCATTGTACTAACTCAAAAGGGATTCAAACAGAAAGAAGTTGAGTGAAAAATGGTGTTCTGTGTTTGAGGAAACTGCTTAGAGGTGTTATTTGCGATTAGTGTGAATGACAAAGCATCTTGTTTAAGAAGACCCTCCTACTTCTTTTCCTCTTTCTCTCTCTCTCTCTCACACACACACACACACACACACACACACACATTGTAGTTTACAGAAACAGTGCTGTTGATATCTAAATGAATATAAGTGGACAGAGACACCAACACTTTGTTCTACTTCCTCTAGCGCTGTCTGTACGCTCCAGCTTCTGCTTTACTGGTATGTGGGCATGTCACTTTATTTTGATTATTTAAAAACCGTTTAAAGGTGTATTTTTTAAAAGTGCTGAGATCTGAATAATACTTGATGCTGCAGTACTTGTTAGTAAGAGTTTAAGATAGCTACACTGGTAGAGGTATACATGAGCATACTCATAAAACTAGGAATATTATTATGTCAAAGGTGCTTTGTTTTTTACTATCATAAACACAGAGGCAGTCAAAGGTTTGGTTATACCCATCCAGCCAGCTGTTTGGTTTTATTTATTTGTTTCTGTTTTTATAGTGAGGAATGTGCATTGAAATTGATAAAGTAATACACAAATATTGAATAAAAAAAACCTCTTTTATAAAACTCGTGGTTTGTTTTTCTGATTATTTGTATATTGATGGGATTACCAAATGTTATCAAGTTTATGTTGTCACTTTAAGGCATTTCAAAGATCATGTGAATACGGTGTAATAACCCTTAATTACATTTACATCTTAAATAAATTGTACTTCAATTAGTTTCAAATTCCATTCTAGCTCAGTGGGGTTTTATTTATTTATTTATTTATTTATTTTTCTGTAGCTGAATGACAAATAATGTTCTATTGGGCTTGTAGTGTACTAAAACTCTGCTACCTTTTTTTTACTGTCTCAGATGTTTTGGTTTGTCCACATGGTTATCTTAGAAAAAAATGTTTTTTTTTTTTTTTTTCATTTTCAATTAAAACATACCTTGTGTTGCTAATGTATTTACATGCTAAAACATAGTGGCAAAACTGAGGGGAATTGGTTGGCATAATACAACAATTGAAGAGGTAGTCTTACATCAGATAGCAGTGAACATCACAAAAAACAATTTAATAAAAAGGTTGGAATATTAGCCGTGAAATATGTAAATTTTTGTATGTATAAATGTATTGTCCTAAGTAAGGAATGAAACACAACCTAGTGTGGTGATATAAGCAATGAATACACAGCTCATTTGAATTTGATTGGTCAGTCACAGCAGTCAGAAATCTGACACTTCTTTATAATACACATTGCTATAAAGCATGTTATTAACGGAGGCAATAAAATAATTTTAATTAAGTAAAATCAGCAATTTATGTCAAATGATAGTTTTTTATTATTATAATTATTTAGTAAGAAGCCATGTAATAAGTGGGATAATGTACATTATTGTAAAATAAACCCTTTTGGAGTGATTCAACACTTCTTTGCAATGTATCTTGGTCCAGACCACTCTGTCCAAGTTCATTTTGGCAAGCTTGCTATATTATTTACATTGTCCCTTAACATGTTAAATGGTGCTCCAGACTGAAGCAATGTTACTGTCACCACCCCCAAAGCTTATTTTTCTTTTTTAATTCTTGTTGTACTGACATAAATAAATTATTAAACTTTAATTAAAATACTTATGTTGTAATACTTACATTTCATCATACTTAGTTTACTGCAGAAACGATACTATGTTAGAACGAGCACGTTAACAGTGTAAACATGTGAGTTGTCACTGCACTACTGTCAGAGCTGCGATTCAGAAAATAAATGAATACAAAAATCCAAAATGAACAGCACTGTCATATAAGTCTTATTTTTATTTATTTATTTTGCTCACAATTTAGATTAAAATTGTAGAGTCAGTTGTAAAAACGGGTACACAAATAAATTTAATAATTTTTTTCTTAACTGTTTTTTTTATCACTTGCCTGCAAACTTGCAACCTTCAGCCCCTTTCACAAACAACCTAGCGCAACTATGAAGGAACTGATGTAGTTTTGGGTGAGGTGTATTTGAAAGCTGCGTAGTTGCGTCCTCATATAAAATATATGTCTGTCATAGGGAAAATAGGCCAGGTGTATATGTCAAATTCAGTGTTCATACATAAGTGATTTGATTTATAACAACCAGTTGACGTACGACTGTCATAAAGCTTAACCTAACACTGTTGTAAAAATGTTGTGGGTTCAATGTAGGGCCATCAGATGACCAAAAAATGCATATGTCCATCATAAAACAGCCATAGAAGGTCATAGGGTAAATCTAGGAAATGGTCCTGATATTGAAGATGCCAATATTTTTCATCACACAGCGGGTGAATTTCATACAACACACCCACAACTATCCTAGGAATTTGCCCAATTGTGCGACATATGTGACAGGAGCTTTATTGGTCTGGAGAGTTAAATAATCACTTTAATTGAATTCTCTTACATTTGCAGTCTTCTACTACTGTAATCTTTTTGGGGGTAGCCATGGCCTAGTACTTAAAGAAGCGGGTTTGGGACGTAAAGGTCACAGGTTCGATTCCTGAACCAGCAGGAAAAATGTGCGGCAGTAGGGGTAGTGAGCAGTACCTTCCGTTCCTCCACCTTCATGACTGAAGTGCCCTTGAGCAAGGCACCTAACCCCCAACTGCTCTCCGGGCGGCCCCAATGTGTGTGGCAGCCCACTGCTCCGAGTGTGTGTATGCTCACTGTTTGTGTGCTCACTTTGGATGGGTTAAATACAGAGCCAAAATTTCCCCTGCAGGATTAATACAGTGTATCAGAATCAAATTAAGTCAATAACCTGTTTAACAGGCACAGGAAATATAAGAAAGTATGTTTACTCATGTAATTGTCTTTTATTATGGATAAAGAGCAGTAATTTTATACCTGACACTGAGGGTTGAGTATAATGACATTTATTTCCTCTGTTTAGGAACCATGAATCAAACAAATGCTACCTGTCATGAGAAATATGATCTGACTGCCTACAGAATCGCCCTGATCATCATCTACACCCTGGTGCTCATGGTGGGGAGTGCCGGCTTGACCCTAATGATTGGTGTACTAAAATCTAACCTACGCTCGTGGACCACCATCACCTTCTTCAACTTGATCTTAGTCCACTTCCTCTTTTTGATCACTGTCCCGTTCCGGATCTACTACTATGTGACGGACTGCTGGAACCTGACACTGATTGTCTGTAAAGTGGTCAGCAGCATGATTCACATTCACATGCATGTGGTCTTTGTCATCTACATCATCATCCTCACTATTAATTTTGTGCATTATTTTAAAAAAATAGAGCAAATGGAATTCTATCGCAGTATCTATGCTATGATATTCAGCGTTGCCATATGGTCCATTTTGCTAATTGCTGGCCCGGTGGTCTTGTATTATTATGGGAACCATGCGAATGATGACAAAAAATGCTTCCAATTTGGTTCAGAGCTCAAAGTAAAAGCGGTGTTTGGGTGTAACATATTTTTGTCAGTGAGTACAATCATTGTGTCGTTTATCGTGAGCTGCATCCTTGCATTCATTCTCTATATGATAACTAAAAAGCACGGTGCATCTTCAAGGCTTCAGCAGGAGTTCTGGGCTCAGATGAAGAATGTCAGCCTGGTGCTGATCATCCTTCTCTGCCTCGCACCATATCACGTGTATCGGCTGTACTATCTGCGGCAACATAGTATGTCTGGATCAAACCCCGTGTCTACAGACCTACGGATGGGGAACGAGGTGTTTCTGGCCATCACGTCCCTTACCTGTTCTGACATGATCCTCGTTTTTGCAGGGAAGGGAATGTGTCATAGGTGTGGAGGTTGACCTCAGAAAAAGTTGCTCTGTGGAGTCTACTGTGTAATTGTGAAAGCTAACAACGGTTTTGCTTTATGACTGAGATCAAACTGAGTGACATCAATCTAAAGTGGTGGCAACTGTTACATCCCTGAGTGTTACCTACAAATGCTGGAGAGACAAAAGCATCCATCCATCCAACCATCTAATCACCCAGCCAGCCATCCATCTATCTCTCCATCCACCCATTCATTCATTCATCATCCTACATATTCAGCCATCCTTCAATCCATCCACCCATCCATTCATCATCCTACACATCCATCCATCCATCCATCCACCCATCACCCTACATACCCATCCAGCCATCCTTCCATCCATCCACCCAACCATCCATCATCCTACATATCCATACAGCCATCCTTCCATCCATCCACCCACCCACTCATCCATCCATCCCTCCCATTGGCTCCAGCTTCCCCCATAAGATGAAAACAATTTCTTAAAGTCTCTACCACAGAAAAAGTCTTTAGATTTTATTTCTCAGGTATTTTTGCAACAATAAAAGGCAGTTTGTCTGCATATTAAAATGAACTGCTATCTGCTAAAAGTGCAATTATAATATTTATGTATTCTATAATATTCTTGTAAAAATGAAGTGTGTTAATATGTAGACCAAGGTAAAATAATCATTATAATAATTGTTGAAGCTCTGTCATTTACCACTCTTCTTCATCTCACTCTGTTCAGAAAGGGATAATCTACACTTAGCAATTCTTCTTCAGCTGCTTCTGCTTCTTTAAATCATTGCTACCATGGTAGAAATCATTTTTAGAAACATTATAAAGGTTATAATTCTCAATTACGTGCTGAAATGTTGCTTTATAGTATTCAATTATTATATTAGTTTAATTCAAAGATATCCACCAAACCTGAAACGAATAATTGTTTAAGTTTATTTTACAAACACATGAAAACAAACTTAATCAAGATTTTTAAATATTATTTTAACCTTGATAGAGGCAGGTTAGGTAAGCTCTACGCTCTCCAATCAGAGCTATACACTGTGTAGCTAATAGCCCCTTTTAATACTTGATTTAGAGTTTAAGTATATACTACACCAGAACACGCAAAAAAAATAATAATAATTTTTAAAGCATGATAATGACACTGCTCCAAGTGACTGAGACAAAGGTGAGTGTTCACCATTTTGATTGCAGCATTATCCACTTGGGATATAATTTCTTCATGCCCAGAAAGTGGACCAATCAGACTGTGCTGTTCTTGTGTAGTACATACTAATATACATCATACATGGTACTCTGTGTTCCATACTGCCCGTGAGTGTGAGTGTGAGTTTGGATGATTGTGTGTTTGTTGGCCTGCAATGGTCTGGCGAGCTGTCCAGGCTGTACCCTGCCTTCGCCCAGTGTACGGCTGAGATAGGCTTCAGCCTCTCTATGACCTAAAAGGATTAGGCGGTTTCACAAATGAGTGGGATAAGAGGTAGTGTTTGGGTGGGGAAAAAATATTAGAGAAAAAAAAATAGCCTCATACTGAGATAATTCACTAACGTTGGATTTGTTTTACAGATAAAGGGGCCCCTTGAGGCATAAAATTTCAGAACTCATGCTTTAAAAATCAAGGAAGTGAGAAGTTGTCAAGTCGTGTGAAAAAAGGCTTTTGGTGCCTTCTGCTGTCCAACATAGAGAAATGCAATTATAATCATAACAACTAAATAAAAACTAGATATACGGTAATGTAAATAGCAAATAATTTAGTCACATTTAGCTAAAAAATAATAATAAAAAAAATAAATAAGAAAAGTTGAATATTATAAGCTGAAATTATTTTTAATGAATCAGAAGTGTTAAATTAATAATAATTGTTTACTTCCTTTTAGGAAGTGCTGGGTGATTCTAATAAATATATGAATCTCTCACCACGTCTTAAAGCTTTAGGATAAACCTGTGATATCAACCCATGGAAAATAACTTTTATTACAAACTATTCATTTGAACACATAATATTCCCTACAAAGAAAAAAAAACCCATAGTGAAATACAGTAGGTGATTTCTTCAGGAATATAGTGGAAGTTTTAATGATGTATTTAAGTTGAATCTAAATTTAAAAGGTTTTAAAATTCTTTGTCTAGAAATTTTACTTGCTTTAAAGTTTTAAACTTGAGTAGAATATCAGTAGAAAAGTTCACTCGAAACGGGTGGAAGCAAAAAATTGTATCCATAATGCTTTATAATAATGAGTATATGAATACAATAAGAGAATTGTGTAATAAGCAGACTAGATTTGCCGAGGTTTAAGATATTAATATAGATGATGAGGGAAAAAACAGATTTTGATTTGTTTCAAAAACAATGTTTTGTTTCCTTTTTTTAAAAGCAGTTGAAATAGCAAAGATACATGCAACAGATTTTTCTCTGCTGTTCTGTAAATCTGTAATGTATGTCATGTCGTTGTTGTCCGTGTCAGTAGTAATATATATACAGCTATGAGAACAAAAGGGATTTTAAAATTAATACTGTAACTATTGTGCATCATATCTATTACACCCACCCACACAGACACACACAAGTGATTCATTTCTTTTGGTGCTTTTTTTATTGGGCCTGGTTACTGTTTAACATCCCCACCCAGCTTCAGTTTGTTTAGTAAATCGATGTAATAAGACTGGCCTGACACTGCCGAGCGTGTCCCAGCTTTGCCCTGAACCTGGTTTTTTTTAGGACACTCAACATGACCAACACCTTTAAAAACCTCTTTGTGAAAAAGATAACCAAACAGCCCGTTTTGTTTCAGTGTTATCAATGAATGAAAACTTGTACGAGGACGGAGAAAAGGTAAGAGCTGTTGCTTTTTTTTTTTCTCAGGTACAGACTGTGTGGAGTGGGTGGAAACCATACTGCGTAGAAATTGTACTTCGGTTTTGGATCTTCCTTTTTCTCAGGGTTACATTAGCCTATATGCTAATATGTCGACTGCACTGCACTGTGTTTGGCTTTTGTACACTGGACTTTATGATGTTAGGAGCTACTACTTTCATTTAAATATGCTAGCTTATAAGTAGGACTTATCAAAGTATAATCATTTAAGTATCGAGAAATAGTGTGTTTCCTTTTGGTCAGAGAAATAAAACGGATGAAAGCTTTTAATAAAAGTATCGGGTTTAAAACCTTTAAACTACATTCTGCTGAAAGATTTTTTTCTATACTATGAAAAATATATCTATAAATGTATAAACTCAACTATAAATATCCCATATTAAATATCCCAGATATTTTTATTTAGTATTTATCACCTGTTTTATTGATTGTTTGATGTTTGAATGGATTCTGCTGACTGGAGAACAATTGTATTTGAACTTTTTTGTAATGGTTTACGATGGTTATTAAATGTGTTGCAGTTAGAGTGTAAAAAGTCAAAATGGTTTCTCGGTGTGATTTAATGATCCTACAGAAGTCCGTTCATTTTTGATGAAACACTTCTTCATCATTATACATGATGTAATTATGTCCTTAATATCCTGCTGGAATTCACTGAATTCCTTGTTTACCCCATATGCCTTTCAGGACTAGAAGTACAGTAGTGTGCAGTAAAGATTATACACCAACATTTTTGTCTAAAAGGGCCCCTAATAAAAAAAAAGTAAAACGTTACGTCTCTATAATTTTTTGGTGAAAATGTATTGAACAATACTATTGTAGGCAATGAGAACCCAAAATATCATTCTGACAAGTATATTGAAGTAAAAGTATGGATAATAAACAAAAACACTGACATACCAATTTTTTGAACGGTGTTGCAAATAAAATTTTGTTTGACTTTTGCATAGCATGAATGAATTTCAAACCACATGGAATGGTATAGCGAGTGAGGAAATATATATTTCTACTAAATATTAACTTTTTTTTTCTTAAAAAAGAGACTTATTTTTGTTATTACTATATTGTTGCTTGTTTACTTATTCTCATCAATATGATCCAATATTACATGAAATAAATACTTGAATAGAACTTGGCTTATGATTTATCTTCAATTTGTTAAGTGTATAATCATCACTGCACACTACTGTAGATTTAGGATTACTGGATTTGATTTGGATTTGATATGAATGAAACCTCATCCCTTACTTACATATACAGTATATAATTATTATTATTATATATTTTTTAATTAATTTATTTATTTTTAAACAGAGTTCATTGACCATGAGTGTCTGTCTGTGTTTTCTCTTTAGTGTAAGTAGACCTTTCACACCTAATTCTTCTATTATTGATAGATTTTTGTGTGTGAAGTGAAAATAGTGGGCGTGACCTTGAAACAATGTCATGTGTACTCTTACACTTCCCCTTTCAAAATGAAGCGTTTCACTTGGCATGGAGTTGAGTTAAAATGTAACTTCCTTTTACTCAGGAACTGAAGCTGGTCATTTCTGTGAAATAATTAAGAAGTAGTTTAGCGATGTTGTCCTGTTGTAAGGTAAACCACCATCTCAGTCCCAAATCCATCCATCAAAAACATCCCCAGGCATGATACTGCCACCACCATACCATTTGTGTAACACATTGCCGTTGATGACCAAAGGTTTTTTGGGGGGTTTTAATTGGTCTATTCTGACCAGAGAACCTAAGTGCACCAGTGCACTAATATTTTCGTTGTTGTTGTTGTTGTTGCTGTTGTTGTTGTGGGATAACCCATGTTATGGGCAGTCCACTTTGTAGTGCTCCTCTCAGGGGCCAGACTCTGTCCCTTTGTTACAGTGTCCCACCACTGTGTCAGATGACCTACACACTCTTTGATGATGTCACAGAGAGAGGGCTCCAACCCTGGGACATGCCACTTGTAGAGCTTTAATCTGTTTCTAGGGGTTTTTTTTTTCATTGACCAATGATTTTTTTTCTGGCAACGCTTCCATTAAGCCTCGGTGTGTAGAGTGAACAGCTTGAAGTGCTCGATCAACAGATGATCCCTTCTCCACTGTGGAACTTTGTTGCTCCTTCAGTGTTATCGTTGGTCTTTTTATTGAATTTCTGATTAATCTCCTCCTTGCTTGGTCTGTGAGGTTTGTTGTGATGGCATATTGTCTCTATTTTGTTACAATGGATTTCATGGTATTCCCTATAACCAACCTTGATACATACTTCTCCACAACATTGTTCTGAGCTCATTAGTCTTTATGTTGCTTGATTAGTGGCATTGCAGCCTTTCCAAAAAGGTGTATTAAAACTGATATCATGTGACAGATCATGTGGCACTTTGATTGCACTCAGGTGGACTTTAGTCAGCGGACTATGTGAGTTCCGAAGTGAATTAGTTGGGCCAGGTGCCATTTAAGGCTTTCATAGCCAAGGGGGTTGAATACATATGCCACAAAGAGCTTTTCTGGGTTTTTAATTTCAATTATTATTATAGCATTTATTCATTTCATGTCAAAAATTCAGGCAATTGTTTAGGCTCATTACATAAAATACAAATAAAAATCTATTTTAATTTCAGGATGAATTTCAACAAAATACTGGGTACTGTATTTGATAATTAGGTCTTTTTTAAAATGGCAGATCGATTTATTTGAAATGTGATTATTTGCTTAATTCCATTGTAATGTCAGAGCAAATCTTTTTTTTTTTTTTAATTAATATCCCTCTTGATCTGTAGTTAGCTTAATGGCTTATATGTGACCACAAGAGAAATCTCTTTTTTTATGACCTTGAAGGACGTATTATTAGCTTTCATTTCTTTCATTTCTTGTGTTTTTCACAACAGTCACAGATGTTCTAAATGACCAAATAATACATATAATATATATAAACTTTTCTGAATTATTTTAATTGCCATTACAAATAAATACGATTTATTTATTTATTTATTTATTTATTTTAGTATTGATCAATTAGCCCAAACACCAAAGGTGAAATGACTGCAACAGAATTTACTTTCAACATGAATATCATTACTTTTTGTGACCTGTAAAGGGGCATTACTTATGAAAGAAAATCTTCTAATTACAATTATTTATTTGTTGTGGTAGTACTTAATAAATACTAGAGAAAAACCTACCTGAAATCTGCCCAGCCACACAAAAACATTGTATATTTTGAGGCAACAATCTGAGGCTAGTGGCAAGTGGCGATTTCATATTGAGAGCCAAAAGCTGAGGCTCTAATTTTTTATTCTATTCATTTAAAGTATTATTGTGCTGGAAATTAAAGAAATTCACTTGGATTTGTTTTGGGTTTGGGGATTTCCTTCACAGCTTTAACAAAATTCTGACAGTATGATAGTCATAATTTTGATCATTTACCATTGCAAATTCATGAAAATATGCTTACCAACCTGAATGGATGAATGTATGAGCGCTACTTCACATGTGCTGCAAAAGCTGTGTGCTGGTTCTTTCTCTGCCTTTTCTCCAGTACACTATACAAATAAATACATAGCTGGATGCAATTACCAAAAATAACACTTGATTGATTTCAGATGAAGCCATGTATCAAACTCGATCTATCTTTTGACTATACCTAGACATCGTGAAAGTTTTGTGCTAATATGTGACTTGTTTTTTGAGTTAGCCTGCTAAAATCGCCAGATTGGAAGCAGACAGAAGAGAAAGAACATCAGAAAAAAACAAGGAAGACCCCCAATCCTTACAGATGGGCGATCTTAAAATAAATTCGCTAAATGTTATATGCACCAAATATGGTTTTTATACATGTATTGTTACATACAGTGGTGTGCGGTGAATATTATACAGCACCATTTTTGTTTAAAACGGCTCCTAATAGTAAATAGTAAGTAAAAAATGACTTTTTGGTCAAAATGTATTGAACAATGCTATTGTAGGCAGTGAGAACCAAAAAAATCATTCGGACAAGTACACTGAGGTAAAAGTATGGCTAATAAAAACACTGAAAATACCAATTTTTCAGGAAAACTGAAAGGCAAAATTAATTTTTCTGACTTTTGCATAGCATGAATGAACCTCAAACCAGATAGAATGGTTTAGCGAGTGAAGAAATTAAAAAATATGTGAACACTATACCTGAAAGGTTAAATGCTGTAAAGTAAAGGGCACACAGTAAATGTTGACTTTTTTTTCTCACAAAAGAGACTGTTATTTTTGTAATTACTATATATTGTTGTTTGTTTACTTTTTCTCATCAATATGATCCAATATTACATGAAATAAATACTTGAATATTACTTGGTTTGTAATTGATCTTCATTTTGTTAAGTGTATAATCATCACTGCATCACTGTATTTTTTTTAATTTCTTCACTCGCTAAACCATTCCATCTGGTTTGAGGTTCATTCATGCTATGCAAAAGTCAGAAAGATTAATTTTGCCTTTCAGTTTTTTTGAAAAATTGGTATTTTTAGTGTTTTTGTTTATTAGCCATACTTTTACCTCAATATACTTGTTGGAATGATTTTTTTGGTTCTCATTGCCTACAA
>JAQMYF010000025.1:9641025-9663474 GCA_030014195.1 Neosilurus mollespiculum | reverse complement strand
AGGTGGTATCAGTCTCTTACTGAACGTGCTCCTGTGACTGATCAGCAGGTTGTGAAGCAGGTGGGAGGTATTGTTCAGTATTGTCTTTATTTTGGTCAACATTCGCTTTTCCGACACAATAGCATTGTTCAATACATTTTCACCAAAAAAATTATAGAGAAGTGTTTTTTTACTTCTTTTTATTAGGAGCCCCTTTAGACAAAAGTAGTGCTGTATAATCTTCATAGCGCACTGCTGTACTTTAATTTCTTTCCTAGAGCTCTGAAGCATACATCTTCTTTCTTCATTGTTGAAGTGAGTTCTTGTTTGAGAACATTCTATCAAAAATAGTTTGACATCAACATCAGCAGTTTGTCTTAAATGGCTTGAATACAAGTCCGAGATCTTAATATCCCTTTCTTTTTTTTCTACTCGGTTTAATCTTTCACATAGTTAATGGTCATTTTCTATAGATTAAAAGCTCTCAATAGGCCCAATATAACCTGAGTTTATCACCTCATCTTTCTGATAAGTTTCGGATAAAGAGTGAAGATAAGTTTGATGAATAAGTGCTGAGCATGGAGTTGAGGAGTTTCACACGAGACTCCTCCTTCATCTTACTGAAGGACAAATCGGCATTCTAAAGAGATGGGCTCTTTTATTGAATCAGTGGTTTAGACATCGTCGTGTTCGAGCTTAAACAGAAATAGCTAGGCAGGGATGAAGTTCTCTCTGATGCCAGTATCCAAATCTCTCCTGGACATGGATGTAGCCAATTACTGTGACAGTCTGGATCCCAACTATAGCACGCTGGGCTTTGAGAGCACTGAAATTCTTTACAGCACAGGTGAGTAACATGACTGACGTGACAGCTGAAATATTTTCACATTTATATATTTTCACTGGAACTGAAGTTAAGCCATCATGTTAGTTTTATGAAGTCAGTTGGGCCTAAAATGATTTTGTTAAATAAATATTAAAGAGATGATGGATGTGTTGGTTATCTGGGGCATTTTCACAGGATTCATCCGTCATCCATCAGGAATGATAAGACACTGAGAAATGTAATGATTGTGCTCCATCAACCTAAAAAAGCAAATTATTAGCCAGCAACAATGGATGTCTAACAACCTGGCTTAAATTTCAACAAAGGTTTGGATTTTACTGAACCATGTTGACGTGGAGTCTCAAAAGCTCTTAACAAAAACAATGAGCTCTCTTATAGTATAATATAATTTTGTTGGGACAGAATTCATAAACATCACACAAAGACTGCAGAATACTCAGAGGACACTCTGAATACTTTCTGCCGCATGAACAGAGTTTTAGGTCGTATCCTGCTGCCATAAGAGCCATGCTATGGTTTATCTCAAATACGTGTTCTTCATTAACCAGATGCTGGCTTACGATTGAGTGATGACAAAGCTAGACCAGTTTATCTTTACTGTTCTGTACAGGGAATCCACTTGCTGAGATAGAGGCCATAAAATAGCCTTATTGGAAACCTTCAAATTCAACGCAATAAGCACATTCTCTCATGCAAGAACAAGTTGTCTTATCTCCACACTGATAGATGTGTTCCTGTAAGGTGTCATCACAATCTTCCGCTTTAAATAAATAGTTTCTACTACAAAAAAAACATTGTATAGTAATTAAATGCTAATCATTTACCTGCTAACTATAAACCTAATATGTAGCACTCTTAAAACATTTGGGGGCATGCTGTTATAGGAAAATAATCAGTCATGGTGTGGTGTGATGAAGCATGAATTTTGTTACCGCATGGCAGTTGATTATTTTCCTATAACACCATGTTGTGTAGTGTTTTATTCCTCTTATAATACAACAATTATTGTAAATATAATGTATATATAGATAGATAATTGTTTTATATAGATAAATGTTAACCTTTTAAAACTTTTTTTAAAAATGTATTTTTAAATTATTTATTTATTTATTTTCATTTTTAAAGCATCACGTGTGCTCCATTACATCTTTTGAAACTTATTCAAAGTAAAGTGCGTTTTTTTTTCTATCTTGAAAAACATGAAGGCCATATTGTATACTTTCGTATTGTTGTGATGCCAGTTTGTTGAACCGTGAGTTTTTCTCCACCGTTTTGATTTAAGCATCATACCATGTTTGAGATGTAGATAATGAGCAATTATTGATTGAAGCAATATAGAGAACATATGATTTAGAGAATCATGGGGTTGTTATCTGACGGGGCCAAAGGCCGAATAATTCTATGTCATACGAATGCCGAATTCTGTAATTGCTTATTATTAATTCAAAATATTTTCAAAGTATACAGTCACATTACTGTGTTGCACATGCCAGTCATGCAGTAATTATTCAACTTATCTCATGGCAATGTTGTAATTGTGAATTATCCTTGCCACTAGTTGGAGTTAGGTACATTGGAAGGGGCTTGTGAAAGTAGTGAAGAGGGATGCTCATATAAGCTGTATGCACAGTGATACTTGTATGTACATTTCTGTTCAAATAATATTAATAAAAATGTCGTAAAAAAGCTGTATGTACTCACAGATAGTCAGTAAAGTGACTCCGGTCATTCCGGACATGAAAAGCAACAATAATAAAGAATTAAAGAATTTGACGGTAAAAACCTTTTTTTTTTTTTTTTTTTTTTTTTTTTTTAAACCAAACATGACTTTCCGGAAGTCTTGAAAGTTGGCAGCCATAGGTATTATATTATAAATAGATATGCCCCACAGCAAACTTTTCCACCATTTACAAAGCGCTGCAGTCTTGAGCTCTAAACTTCATTCAATTTTCTCAGTATTTATGCTGTTGTAGATCTCTATCTCAATCTTTATGCTTACAACAGCACAAATAGTGAGAAAATAAAATGAAGTTTACGGCTCAGGGCTGCAGGGCTTCGGCAATTTGCTGAGGAGCGTAGCCTATCTATCTTATATATGTGGAGGAACATTGGCGCATGCACTATTTGTTCCAAGTAACCGATGGCAACCATGCAATATCAAGAATTATTTGATGGTTTTCCACCAATCAGAAACAAGAAAATCTCTTAAAATTAATAATGTTCATTATCTCAAGATAGCAAACCAATCAGCGTATCGTTCCTGTATATAGTATATGCAAAAATAAGTTATATTATTTTGTAGATATGTTTCTGTAAAATGTTAAAAAATATGTAAAAACAAGTTATTACAGAAATGATAGCATATTACAAGAGCACATTAATACAGGACCAAGCAACTTCTGCGGTATTCTTTTTAAAAGAGAGTGCTTTAATTGCATTAGATTTTTTTTCTTGAGAAATAATTTACTTGTTGTGCTTTTTTTTCCATTTGAGATGTAGTGAAAGCATAACTTGTGTTTATTCTTAAAATTAAAGGCATAAAACATGTGCTGAAGTCTATTAGCCAGTGTCTCAGAAGCTGACGGGGCAAAATTGCTTCTCTACAATGAATGCACTTCTTTCTTTCTTTTTTATTCTCAAATGAGGAAGGATCATGTTGGGAATAGGTAGATGGCCTGATGCGAAAGAGATGGCTTTCAGCGCATTAAAATTCAATGATGAGATGTCAATCTCCATCGAATACGTGTCTTCAAGATAAAACATGAAGGCTAAATCCTAATTAAGTCTGTTCTGCATTAAAGGGAGATTTCAATCAGCTTGGGGCGAATAAAAGACTTCGGTCCCCTTGCTGCAGTTCTTTTGTTGAAATGTTATGATTTGGGATGCACAAAAGAATGATTGATTCTCCTCCTCTGTGAAGGTGAACAGAGGGATGCTGATCTCTATTTCACGAGAGGGACGAGCCAGCTTTCTTTGTTCACTTATGCAGAAACTTCTTTATTGAAATCCTCTGCCTCCTCATTAACAGTGCTGATTGCGAGACAGCAAGCTAGGCCATGGTGGCATAGATGTATTTCAATAGTCATTTGCTTTGTGGTTTTGTGGGTCATACTAACCTCATACTAGCTCAGCATACCAGTCCTCTTTAGCTACTGGACTCCTGGTTTTGTCCAACATCTTTACCTGGATTGATAATATTAGACTGGTGGCGTTAAAATAGCCTTAAAAGTGATTTCACTTGCAAAACACATACGTTTTTACATCCATCGAAAGGTCAATAGATATACCAGACCCGAGCACTTTGAATAGTAATGAATGTGTTGGTTTACTGTGTGATTTACAGAAAGCATGCCAACAGAGCCCAGTCTCAGTCATGGAGACAATGGCATTATGTCCAACTGTGCCATCTGTGAAGACAAGGCCACAGGCAAGCACTACGGCGCCTCCAGCTGTGATGGCTGCAAGGGCTTTTTCCGCAGGAGCATCCGGAAGAGTCACGTTTACTCATGCAGGTAGCCGACGCCCCTCACCCACCTTATAGCGTTTATGAGTTTTTCACTTAGCACCAGTGCCACAAATCCCATTCCTGAGTGCTGCTTGTGTTTGAATCAGAGAGATTCGTGTAGCTACGGTGTAAGCATTTTCACTCACTCCGTCAGGTTCAGTCGCCAGTGTGTCATCGACAAAGACAAGAGAAACCAGTGCCGCTTCTGCAGGCTTCACAAATGCTTTCGAGCTGGAATGAAGAAAGAAGGTAAGCACACATTTACATTGGCTACTCATTTATTGAATCTGATTGGTCTAAATAATGTTATTGGAAAATTATGTTCTGTTGGGAGACAGTACTTCAACTTTATTACACCACTCCATTATTATGTTTGTCAATGAGGTTTGTTTTGTTGTCAGGATTACTCAAAAAAGTTACGTGTGAATTTTAATGAAATTTCTACTTAATAATTAATGAAAGGCCGGGCTTTGACAAGGAAGACTCCATTAAATTTCGCAGTTGATCCAGATCAAATTCTGGATTCAAGAATTTTTTTGTGAGATAGGGCAATTTTTTTTTAGAACTGTCATTTCTGCATTTTTTTTTTAACTTGGCAGAGGTTTGCGCTTATCGAGTATTCTTGTTGATCATTTTTCTACGTATAACAGCACATATCATTTTATTCCTTAAAGTTGCTTGTGGAACAGCAAGGAAAAAGGAAATGCTTAGCACTGAAAAAAGTTCTGCCATAAAAACATGAGCTGGATACAGGAAGAATGTGCAGTTTATTAGATGTGTAACCTTGGCTGGGGTTTTTATGACAGGTGATCATGTGCTCTCTACCTCACTTTCCGTGCGTGCGTGTGTTATTCAGGACAGTGATCGGTTAAAGTTTTACCTTGTGTCTGGATTGGACAATGTTTTTTTTTCTTTTCTGGCTTCAGCATAATGCACTATTAACTTCATGAAGTTACACTAATCTGTGCTGCGTATATTTCACACACAAGTGTTTACTTTTCATTATTTTTATGGCGTCTACAGTTAAGCGCAATCCTAAACTGAGTACATACATCTTAAACATCAAAGCAGTCAGCATTATTGGTCTAAGTCAGCATTTGTCTTTACTAACAAGTTTGCCAAATTTACACACCCTGCTGATGTGCCTAGGTAAAGACGGCAAGTAATGCTGGCAATTCACTGTGCCATGAACAACGATTCAGTCCTTATCTCAGGTTCCTGTCTGTGCACATGTCTTACTATTACCTGTCTAACAATATTTTTCTATAACAGCACATTCCAAAGGGTTTTATTCTTCTTTAAGTACAGTAATTTGAGTATGATTACTATTTTTAAGGTTCTGTCTGTGTGTCCATGTGCCCAAGATTCTCACTAGCACTATATCTCAACAAGAACCAGCACTTGAATGTTTCTAGAATTTTTTGGGATTTTTTTTTTTTTTTTTAATCATACCCAGCAGAGGAACTGACTTTGGATTTCAATCCAAAAAGAGTCAAGGTCACAAAAAGGTCAAATGTCTGAAATTATTAGCTAAATGTCCCTGTAAAGTATTTTGTTGGTTTTAGTGTCATAATTAATAAGACTTGATGATTGTGATATGGTTGGCATCGAGGTTTATTGAGTATAATTATTAAAGAATGATGCGTTAATATTTGATGTCCTGGAACATCTGTTAAATATCACTCATGTTATAGCAGCTATAAACAGCTCTTCCCTCTGTCTCCTCTCGTTTTTTCTTCATCTTAATAAGGCATCAATCCATCATTAACCACACATTTTCCTTTGTTTTCTTTGTCATGGTACAAGTGAATGAGTCATTAGGCTAGAAATACTAATGTACAGTATTAAAACTGGCATGCTAATATGAACCTGATTTTTTTTGCACACGTGTAATAATTTTACAGAAAATTTATTAACACCTTCTGACGAGTCAGAGTCCAGATCTCAAATACACTCTGTTATGGAAGTGTGGAAGGGTGTACAAACTTTTGCAAGCGACTGTTATTACCAAATACAAATTTTGTTAGCTCTAATTGGGAAGCCTTAATAATTAGTATTGCTAGAAGAAATGTCAACGTTTTCATGTCATTGTGACTGCACTTTATGAGTCTCGAAGGTGTGCGAGCTTGACGAGACGTCAGACAAACGCCATGATCTTAGCTAATCAGTAATCTTTTTGAACTCTTATTAGCATTCTAATCAGCTGTGTGTGTGTGTGTGTGTGTGTGTGTGTGTGTGTATATGTGTGTGTGTTTATTTCAGCTGTACAGAATGAACGGGATCGTATCAGCTCCAGGAGAAGCACGGCGGACTCACATGACCTTCCGCCTATCACCGTGCTAGCACAGGCAGAATCCCTTTCACAACAGGTTGGCTGCTGATTGTACACACGCACGCACTTTGTATTCCATCTGCATACCCGTAGCATTTCAGACGAGTGAAATTAACCTCATGATAATTGCAGCCTTAATATCTTAAGTTTATTTGAAAAGACGCTCAATGTGACATTCTTTATAGACTCCAATCGTCCTTAACAAAGCTGATTAAAGACGGAGTCTACAGAAGAAGAACTGATCTGAATATCTCATTAGAGTAACTCTGAAGAACATTTCAGATATGCTTGGCTAATGATGATGATGAGAAGCTGCGTCGGTAATTTGCATTAGTCGCTGCTTAAGCATCAGTTAATGTCATCAACAATTCCAATCTTCTGCATGACTACTTACTGTATGTGAGTTTACTTTGTGAGGCGACAGCCTGTGTAATAAATAATAAATTGTTCTGGAGGACGTGCTAACTTCATTCCATCTCCATGTAGATCAGCGTCGCCAGTCCGACGGGCTCCGCTGATATCTCTGAGAAGAAATCAGCCACCATTGGGGACGTGTGCGAGTCTATGAAGCAACAGCTGCTTGTTCTGGTAGAGTGGGCTAAATACATCCCGGCCTTCGGCGAATTGCCTCTTGACGACCAGGTAATGGCCATTCGAAAGCCAAACTGCCTGTGCTAATTGGGAAGGCACTTGGCTTAAATTGCAGGCCTTTTCGTTTGAGCTCAATATTTGCTATTCACATGACTGACTCAATTTATCCCTCCATTCAGCCCTACTCTTTGGTTCTCCTGTTTTGTGCAGGATTTCTGATCTTCTCTGCCATGTCCTTTGTTATTGTATTGATTGAGTATGCTTATAGTAGGCTGCTGATGCTTTTTAAATGAGCTAAATGTTCAGGCCGTTCTCTCTCTGTTCCGGTTTTGCAGGTCAGTTTATTACGAGCGCACGCGGGAGAACATCTTCTGCTCGGAGTAGCCAGGCGGTCAATGCCATACAAAGACGTCCTATTGCTCGGTAGATATTGATCACAATTTACATCATCTCTTTATACATGAACATCTAGGAAGGTCTCAATTGTAAATTAGTACAAATGTTGTGTTCTACCTTTTTCTTCTAGGTAATGGCTGTGTTATTCACAGAAATTGCCCCGAGGCAGAGATCAGCAGAATGGCTAACCGGGTCCTCGACGAATTGGTCTCACCCTTCCAAGACATACAGATTGATGACAATGAATATGCAGCTCTGAAAGCCATTGTTTTTTTTGATCCCGGTAAAGTTTGCTATGCGTAAAGTGTAAATTCACACTCAGCTCTAAGCTCCTATCACTGCACAATTTTGAGAAATGCTAAAAAGTGGGGATGTGAATGAAAAGGGGGTAGGGAGGGGAGGATGGGGGCTTGAACTTCTAATGATGAGCCTTGATAAGCATATATTTGGAAACGAGTCATGTTTCACAAACTCATGTTTAAGGGCAGGGCCTAGGAAAGTGGAGGCATCCACCTCTGATCAGAGGGTGTTCAGGTTATTTTTTTTAAATGAAAAAATTACGACGGTGTGAAGTACCAAACAGTACATCAGGATGGGCCTTTCCAAAGTATGTGATGATTTTAACAAGTAGATGGCGTCTTAAGCCATCTTTAACCCTGAAATTCTGATTTTAATAAGAAAAAATTTTAATTAAAAAATTATAATAACACTGGCATTGATGTATTTAAAGGGGCTAAGAAAAAGTAGTCAATGAACACACCAAATCCAGAGAGAGAGAGAGAGAGAGAGAGAGAGAGAGAGAGAGAGAGAGAGAGAGATTACCACAGACAAGTACTTACTAGTGAACCAAGAACTGCACATTCCTTCACCCCAAACTCAGTTATAATGTCTAATGGACAGTAAAGTATAAGAACAGCTGTTTACCATCAAGCAGTTTTTGAGACGGTATTTTTGGTACATTGTGTCATCAGATCCACCCAATAACACTCCTAATATCACCAGTGATAAAGTAGTCACATCTCTGGAAGGAGTGTTTTTTTTTTTTTTTTTTTTTTAACAGAACTAGGATTACATTAACAAAAGAATTTAAATCAACAAGAAATTCATTAAAGTTTTTACATGTATCGATGATTTCAACAGCTGCATTTAAACATCACTAATAAGTGAGACTCAACTGAAAAATGTCTCATAACCATTTGAATGACTTGAATTTTATAAACGACCTTCAGATGCCAAAAGCCTCAGAGATCCTGCGAAGATAAAAAGCATGAGGTACCAGGTTCAGATGAGTCTTGAAGACTACATTAATGACCGTCAGTATGACTCACGTGGGCGGTTTGGCGAGCTGCTGCTGCTTCTCCCGACCCTGCAGAGCATCACCTGGCAGATGATTGAGCAGCTGCAGTTCATCAAACTCTTTGGCCTAGCCAAGATCGACAACCTGCTGCAAGAAATGCTGCTTGGAGGTGAGATGAGAGAAAGCACTTCGTTTAGGGATTCATTTTGTTTTAACAGAAAAAAAACATGCACCGTTAGATAAAAGGGCTCTTTAATGTCACAGTCAGAGATCAAGCTGCAGTTTACTAGTACGGGAGAGTCTGCAGGATGGACAGCAGATAAGCTGCTTTTATTTGTTTTATTAGCTTGAAGAGTGGGGGAAATAAAACAGCGGCTGGTGAGGGAAAGACGAGAATCAGTAGTTAGCAAATAGCTTTGTCAGATATTTTTTAGATAAGAAGTATCTTAACAAGAAATATTAATAATGAACAAGAGCACTTGGAGAGCATAATACTCCACCAAGCTGAGAAAAAAACTAAGTACACAGTGCCCCCTGCTGGGCCTGCTGTAAAATGACACTTACAAAAAATCTGACAACGTTGAACAATCCTTTTAAAAAATCCTGCATCCAGAATTCAGGGGATTATTTCCTGTCCAATGCCCCACCTATAGTAGTAATTTCATGAAAGTCAGGTGATAATGTTTTGCATAACATTCATGGTGGATGTAGTAAAACTGAGAAATCTGCACTTCATACAGAATACTTAGTAAAAAGAAGTAAAATAAATGATGATAAGTTGTATTTTTCCCACTAAATTGGTCCCCTGGCTGCAAAATATTTGTAACCCCCATCCTATAGACCTATTATTCGATAAAAGCAGATTAGAGCTGACATGATCAGGACTCAGAGGAGGATGCCGAGTTAATGATGTCAGAGCCATCTTTGGCCCCATTGGAAAAAAAAATCCCTTCAGGATTTAAAGCATCATTTATAATCAATAACTAAATCTATATGTCGATGGGCTCCCAGGTCTGACCACAGAGCAGCCTTACTTGCACCACCATGGCCACCCCCAGCTTGCCCAGGATCCAATCACAGGCCAGACGTTAGTCATCAGCTCCATTTCAGGCCCTCTGCATGCACAGCAAATCGGTGAGATCATCATTTATAGCCACATCACAAGATGAATATTACTGATACAGTGCCACAATTGACCCACATGCATGTACGTACACACATCTATTTAAATCACATGCTTGTTTTTCCAGCTTCTCCAGACACTCCAATCCCATCTCCTCCTCAAGTTCAGAGCCAGGAGATCTACAAAACCCCCTCTAGTCCTGCACTCTTAATGCCGACACAGTCCAACTCCAAAAGATCCTCTCCTGATCCTCGCCAGCACTCTGAGGCATAAAATAGCATCATTAAAACTGTATTCCAGTGTGTATGTAAATGTGTAAATACTCTGAGATTATTCAGAAGGAAATATGTGTATTATATAAAATCGTTGATAACAGTGATATGATGTGGTATGGGGTAAATTTTGTGTCGGGGTGTGTGTTTGGGGTGTCCTACATCATGTAATATGCAAGTTTATAATTCTAATCCATATTTGACCAGTTATAATCATGACAGAAGCAGGTTTGAGTCTGAAATCTTTTAAATGACATGTAGATAGTTAATGGTTTATATATAAAGGAAAATAGCTGTTCTATAGAACATAGTAACCCCTCAGCCAGGATGCCTCAAGCGCACGAAGGACAAAAGTCGTCCCCCATACGAACAGTTTCGGATAATCAACATTTTATTAGCCCCTCCACGCACAGGTTTAGGTCATAGGGAGTGCCTATGCAAATGTTCTGAAGGCTGTCATGTGCATGAGTCGAGCAATGGGCCACGCCGCCCACCCTGCCACCAAGCCAGCGACAATACCCCTCCAGCCATAACCGGCTGAGGGGTAAAAACTGAAGAGCATGTGCAAGTAATTTAACTTTAGTTTTGTAATCTGTGAATTTTCAATTTGTTTGTGTATTTATGATTAGGTTTGAAATAAACCAAACATTTTAATGGATGCTTAGCAATGCTGATTTGATCTGTTTTTTAAGTGTATACAATAAATGATGTATAATTTACACACTTTAGCTTGATTTAAAAAACAAAAAAGATCAGATTCGAGTATTGGGGGTAAAATCTTCTGGGCTTTTATTATGATTTTAACCTATCTGCGTTGAAAATGATAAATCTGGCAACCTTCACAAAAAAAAAACCCGTCATGTGACAAGTCTGTACATGTCTACGGCGCGTGCGTTTGTGATTAATTGATTAATTAACGGTCCTCCAGGATATTTTTGAACACCACGGCCATACAATGAATTTTAAGGATGTTAGGAATTTGTTTATTTACGCTTATCTGTCGTTATTTTATCAGATATCTTCGAATATGTAAAAGCTTTTTAATCAATAAGAATTCAAAGTTTAACTGACGCCACCTGGTGTCCGTTAAACTCTAACCGTCCTCTTCAGTGACAGTCCCGAGGTGCTCAGGTGTTTTCAGGTGAGTTTATACACTTTTTAAATATAAACCACAGCAAAAATATTCATAGTATAACTTTATTTTAAAACTAGTTGTGGCAATAAGTCGATAAACCGACATTATAAGGTTTTATACGACAATGAAGCTGAAGTTCTGACCTCCAGGCTTCAGTGTAACAAACAAACCAAAATAGATCCAATAAAGGAAATGTATTACACAGCCTGTACCTATTTATTATTATTATTATTATTATTATTATTATTATTTTTAAATATGATGTTTTATTTAAAAATATATTGCAAAAACTGTGTACATTACGCAGTGGAAAATATAATGCACATAAACAGAGTTTTGCAATATATATTTTAAATTATATAGTATATTTAATTTATGTTAGATATTTATATAAATTGTTCCATCCATCTGTTTGCTGAACTGCTTAATCCCACTGGGAGAGCCTGGGGTCTAAATATGAATATCTACTGTGCAATTTAGTAATAATAATAATACTTATAATAGAAATTTCTATGTATACTGAATAGCCACTTAAAAAGCTAGACCTCCAAGAAAAAAGAAAAAAAAAAACTATGAACATAAAAATACAGAACACATCAACGCACAAGCAGGTCACAAATTAAGGTGAAAATCCAACAGTAGATTTTACAACTTAAAACAACGTAAAAATCTCCCATAGGTGTTTACAGGTTGAAAACTGATGTTCGAGAAAACAGAGAGTGGGGTGGGTTCATCGTGGAAAACACCCATTAGGAGAGAAATATTTAATTGAAAGGTAAAGGTGATCAGACAGACTTTTTTTTCTTTCTTTCTTTCTCTCTTTCTTCATTATTATTAATTTACATTGACCTTTCCCTTGACAGAGATAATTCACCCTTACCTTAACAGCCAAAAAAAAAATGTAAAAAAAGTCCTTCGCAGTATAACAATGTCAGCCATTTTTCTCTTTAATTTGTCACCTGTCTGTATATACATACATCCAAATAACCTCCTTATTTATGCCTGTATCCCTCCTGGAAAAAACAGCTTAGACGAGCATGAAATTCATGCTAGTCTAAGCTGTTTTTTTCCAGCAGGGATATAAACGTAAATAAGTACGGATATGCAGTTTTTTAGGGAGGGCTGCATGCGAGGGTGAGGTGAGGAACGAAACTGTAAGATTAAGAGAAAAGATGAGGTTTGGAAAGGAGATGTAAAATGAGGATTTGCATGTATATATATATGTGTGTGTGTATTATATGTATGTATGTATGTATGTGTGTGTGTGTGTATATATATTTTTATATATATATATATATATATATATATATATATATATATATACTCAACAAAAATATAAACACAACACTTTTGTTCTTGCTCCCATTTTTCATGAGCTGAACTCAAATATCTAAAACTTTTTAGTGTACGCAAAAGCCCTATTTCTCTGTAATATTGTTCACAAATCTGTCTAAATCTGTTAGTGAGCACTTCTCCTTTGCTGAGATAATCCATCCGCCTCCCAGGTGTGGCATATTAAGATGCTGATTAGACAGCATGAATATTGTACAGGTGTGCCTTAGTCTGGCCACAATAAAAGGCGACTCTAAAATGTGCAGTTTTACCGTATTGAGTGGGGGTGGGGAAACCAGTCAGTATCTGGTGTGAGCACCATTTGCCTCACGCGGTGCAACACATCTCCTTCGCATAGAGTTGATCAGGTTGTTGACTGTGGCCTGCGGAATGTTGGTCCACTCCTCTTCAATGGCCGTGCGAAGTTGCTGGATATTGGCAGGAACTGTGTACTGTGTATAATTTGTATGTGACAAATAAAAAATTGAATTTGAACTGGAACATACTGTCGTATAAGCCGATGCAGAACATCCCAGCCATGCTCAGTGGGTGACATGTCCGGTGAGTATGCTGGACATGAAAGAACTGGGATGTTTTTAGCTTCCAGGAATTGTGTACAGATTCTTGCAACATGGGGCTGTGCATTATTATGCTGCAACATGAGGTGATGGTCATGGATGAATGGCACAACAATGGGCCTAGGATCTCCTCACGGTATCTCTGTGCATTCAAAATGCCATCAACAACATGCACCTGTGTTCGTTGTCCATAATATACCCCTGCCCATACCATAACCCCACTGCCACCATGGGCCACTCGATCTACAACGTTGACACCAGCAAACATCACCCACACGACGCCATACACACTGTCTGCCATCTGCCCTGTACACTGAAATCCGGGATTAAATCCATGAAGAGAACGCCTCTCCAATGTGCCATACGCCATTGAATGTGAGCATTTGCCCACTCAAGTCGGTTACGACGACGAACTGCAGTCAGGACGAGACCCTGATGAGGACAATGAGTATGCAGATGAGCTTCTCTGAGACTTTTTCTGACAGTTTGTGCAGAAATTCTTTGGTTGTGCAAAGCGATTGTTGCAGCAGCCGTCCGGGTGGCTGGTCTCAGACGATCTTGGAGGTCAAGATGCCAGACGTGGAGGGCCTGGGCTGGTGTGGATCCATGTGGTCTGCGGTTGTGAGGTTGTGAGTTGGATGTACTGCCGAATTCTCTGAAACGCCTTTGGAGACGGCTTAGAAATTAACATTCAATTCACAGGGAACAGCTCTGGTGGACATTCCTGCAGTCAGCATTCCTACTGCACGCTCCCTCAAAACATGCAACATCTGTAGCATTGTGCTGTGTGATAAAACTGCACAATTAAAAGTGTCCTTTTATTGTGACCAGCCAAAGGCACACCTGTACAATATTCATGCTGTCTAATCAGCATCTTGATATGCCACACCTGTGAGGTGGATGGATTATTTCGGCAAAGGAGAAGTGCTCGCTAACACAGATTTAGACAGATTTGTGAACAATATTTGAGAGAAGTTTTAGATCTTTCAGTTCAGCTTATGAAAAATGGAAGCAAAAACAAAAGTGTTGCATTTATATTTTTGCTGAGTGTATATGTTTGATTTCTTAATTTGCTATACTGTATTAATTGCACAAGGGAAATTATTGCCTCTGCATTTAACTCATCCAAAGTGAGCACACACACGTAAACAGTGAGCACACACACTCGGAGCAGTGGACTGCCACACACATTGTGGCGCCCGGAGAGCAGTTGGGTTAGATGCCTTGCTCAAGGGCACTTCAGCCATGAAGGTGGAGGAAGGGAAGGTGTAGCTCACCCCCTCACTCCGCCACATTTTCTCTGCTGGTTGGGAATGGAACCAGTGGCCTTTTGGTCCCAAAGCCTCGGTCCCCATTTCATACTAGAGTCATGTAAGAATTTAGGGGGCCTATCTCTATTTGTGTGTGTGTGTGTGTAAAAGAGTAATACAATATTGTGAATTTCTTTGCAAATTTCTACATAAACTCTTTAACTTGAGAATGAGGTCCTGACTCAGATCCTCATTCTTCTACTTACACACGGTTCCTGTTAGTGTCAGTGTAGTTACTGAATAATTTAGTCAAGTTACTGGATAATATGTTGTATCGTAAGTTTCTAATCTCCTCCAAAGCAGAAGGTTAAGTATAAATGGTACCTCACGTTCATGGAAACCCGCTGATTATCTCCTGTTTAAGAATATAATTGAATTTCAACACTATTAACACTGTAGTATACCGTATGCCAGGCACTAATAACGTGTGTAAAGCTAGTTTTCTTTCTCTGTTAAATTGGATTTTTGGAAAGGCAACCATAATGTAGTGTCTTTTTTTCCCTCTGTAATGAAACATTCTTATATTACGTTCAGTAAAGCATGGTCATGAATGCTACATTGGTTTCTATAAAACTGTGACACCCAAACCTATCCAAGATAAGAAACTGAAGGTGTGAACAAAAACAATAGCTAAGTCACTTACATATGAAATGGAGCAAATTAACAAAAGTCTCTGCTGGACATAACCCCATTGTTTCATAAACTTGATATGGTCATTTCATACTAGAGTCATGTAAGAATTAAGCATTTTAATTTGTTGATTTTTAAATTGCATTTTTAATGTCCTCAGTCAGATTTCAGTGGTGCGCTTAGAGTTTCCTCTGGAACTCTACCAGTATCTGTTTGTTTATTTTTTTGTTTTCCGTCTCTTTACTTAAGTTTAGGATTAATAAACTACTGAATTTTCTGGTCCCTTAGTTTTTGTCTGCCTCCATCTTTTGCTAAGGCTCATTGTAAGATTGTAAACATATTAAAACTAATATTTTTTCAGTTCAGATCACGAGACATTACACACACTATTCACTGATGAAGGAAAGTTTATATTGCTGCAAAAATGCCTGCACTTAGGGTATTTACTTGTCTGATGATATAATTGAACATATCACTAAGTTATTGACACATTGCCCAGCCCTGAGTCAACATGACAGGGTACCAATCATGCTTCCATTGCTCCATTATTGAACACCCCATACTCAGTATGTACTGATGTATGGCACTGAAGTGAAATTATAATCTGTACAATTTATTTGTAGACTCTAATCAGAAAGAGATGCCACAAGTACAGCAACACTATCTGAAGAAGGTCTGTCTTTTGATGGAAGCAATGGTTCCTTAAATGCTTAAATAGCCAAGACTGTGATGATCTGGATTGGTATTAGATGTGATTATAGTAGGATGTATTTGTGATTATAGTAGACTTTTGCATGTCCCTTTTTTTCTGGCTCAAAAACAAATCTATTATCAACAGATATGAAAGTGATGCCGTTAGCAACTCAGTAGCTGTTCCAGTGTAGCAGAGCTGCTAGGAAGACTGAGCAGGGGCAAAATAAACAGAGCAAACCCCACCAAGCACTTCGTAATGGAGTAGTGGCTTGCGTGGGGTTAAACTGTGAAGCTCGACGTGGGAGAGATCTGAGCATCCAGTGCTCTTTTAATGAAGAGCTGCCCAGTGCACGTGGCTCTTATTGGTACACAAAATGTAGTCTTAGTATTCGAAGCACACATCTCATTTCAAGCATGCAGCTTTGTGTGGTGATGTGGTATTAAGCCTTGATAAGCTGTCTGTGAGCAAACTGGGTTGCTTTGAATAAGCATATCCCTTCTTTCCCCCTTTTTGTCCTGACTTGACATCCTCCGTGTCTCGACTTTTATCCCTGAGACTGTAATCCATATGATCTATAAGGTGAAGAGGAATCTGTGAATTTCATGTTCTCCTTCAGGAGAGGGTTTAGATGTCATGATCAAGAAAATTGTGTTTATTTGATTGAGTATTTAAAAACCTTTCTACAAACAACATTTGGACACAGTAATGGAAACTAATTTCTGACTTGGATGATGTTTTAAATGATCTGAAGATTTTTTTTATTGGGGCAAAGGATTTGGTTTTAACACTATAAATTTAAAAAAAATATATATTTTTTTTATTGTTGAAATATTAAATGCTTTTTTGTGCTGTTTATTGTGTTTAGCTGTTGTTGTGCTCCTCAGCTGCCTGCTGGTGTCACTAGAGGCCCATAGTGACTTGGTGATTGGGTTTATTCTCTTTGTTGTTTGTGAATTTCGTCCATCAGTCTTTATAAATCTGCCTTGATCTTTTATTATACGAAAGCGAATCTTGACTAGTAATATCGCAGTGCTCCTACTGAGTTTGAGCCATGGTGCTATTCCAAATTTGTTCATTTTTATAACATTTCAGGAAGTTGATGTTCAGTATCAATTTTTATTTTATTTTATAGAGTTTTATTTTATAGAGTTAAACAAGATTTTAGATTTACAATTAAGGTTAACAGCAGCACAGAGAATATACATTTTCAAGAAGATTAGGTTCATTCTCAGGACCACATAAGCTACTTGACTAAAGATTTTGTCTCATTATTTCTCTTATACACATTTATGCACTACCAGAACAACAGAAATTTCTCTTGGAGAACTGGAGCAGCATTCACAACCTGTTAATTTTTTTTCCAGATGCCTATACCCTTTTCCACCTGGTGCATGTCTTTCCTGATTAAACCTCTGCAGCTTTTGGGGGAAAAAAGGCATTTTTAAAAGTAAAGCCTGGAATCTTGTGTTCTTGCTCCGGAGTGCCACATTTCCTTGGACTTCTTTTATACTTGCAAGGCTGCTGAAAAAAGCAGGAGGGCAGACAAGAGAGAGAATGCGCTCGGCCTTCGCCGCCACCTCATATTCTTGCATTGTCCAGACAGACGATCGGAGAAAGCACTTGTAAAATGTATTCAATTCAAATCAAATTGGTGTAGCCCGGAGTAATCTTTTTCTATTAGATGTGTCACTTTTTGAAATTCTTCCCTAATATCCTTTATGACTCCCAATATAAGATTAGCGCTTTCTGTGCTGCTGCAGTTTCAGTGCCTTACTGAATTATTCACTGAGGCATGACCTTCAGTTATCAGGTTAGAAAGACCTTGATTATAACAGGAAGTCAAGTGTAGAAAATCACTCTGGGCTAAAAGAAGTGTTTATATGATGTACAAAATGTACATATAAATAATAATATGAATTTAATTACAAAGTAGCAAAAGAGATTTTGGTCAAATTGCCATGTAAAGAATTCGTTCTGGTGTGTTTGGAATTAAATGTGGATTATTTGCACTTTCCACCTCTGAGTCTTGTCATCTTAATAAAAGCGGAGCCACGGCGCTAAAGAAACCATGCAGTTTATTCTAATAATTTGCTTACAGTCATATTCCATCCTGTTTAGTGGTAGAAGCCATTTGTTGGCGATAGTTTCACATGCTTTCACTTGTACTTCTGCATGCTTTTTGTCTGATGCAGTTAGAGGAAATGGATTTAAGCCCATTAGCTTCTGGCATGCTGGAATAATAGATGTCTCATTACAGCTACTAATAAATAACATTCGCAGAGGACATCTCAATTATTAGGAGTCTATGTGAAGTAGTACTTCTCTCATTATCTTCATAGTAAATAAGGCCAGATGAAGGATGTCTTTCGACCTAAGACCATGTGAGCCCTGTCTGCTTTGCTGGGATGCTTGATCATAAAGCTACCCTTCTTTATAACATTTACTCGATTTATGATGCCTGGATTGGATATGTTTATGGGCTTGATATGAACAGGTTTTACAGTTTGTCCATTTAATATGAATTGTTTATTAAGGTTTGGCTCTTGATGTTAGAGGGAAGTCAGTGCGTTGATTCTGAGCTGATAAAAATCCTAAAGCTACAAGTTTAAATACTTTCTGTAGTCTGTATGGAGTACCTGTCAATGTTACGGGCACACCTCATTAGCCCTCCTGCAGTAGGCCGTACGTGTTTCTGCTTTTTTCTTTCTTTTTTTTTCCTTCCACACTCGACCGTTTCCAGAAATTATCTTGTGGAAAAACTTTGCCAATCCTCATCGAACTTTGAATACTTGCCTCTTTGGGGGTTTGTCCAAAAGCCTCTTGTTTTTTCTAACACTATATTAAGATTTCCTGGATTTATTAGCATATCTATTGTTGTCTATTAGCCGCTGTGGCCAGTGCTCAATCCACACCCTGTGCTCATGGGACCATATGAGCTTCTAGTGCTGGGGTGGTGCAGATGACACACATAGCCTGCATTCTGTCCATGTCGTACAGTATGCTCGGCTTTGAGGCAACAACATGTACTCTCAGTACTGAATTTTTAAATTTTAAATTTAAAAAAAAAATGCATTTACAAAAAACCCCAACAATAATTACATTAATAATAGTAGTATTAAAAAACCTGGGATGCCTTTTCTTTTGATCAGTTCGCTCTGTAGTTCGAATCAAATTGCAAGTTGTGTCCAAACTTTTGACTGGTATTGTACGCTGGTGAATTTAAAAAAACAATTATTTTATTATTATATACAAAAGAGGCGTAAAAGTATATACAAAAAACCCCCATTTGTCGAATGGATTGAGATTTACATTTCTGCAGAATTTTCATAAACATCAGTTTTGGTCTTCTAGGCTACTTTAAGCATTCTCGTGTATTTTAAGTGGTTGATACAGGAAGGGTTAATACAGTGGTGCTTAAAAGTTTGTAAACCCTTTAGAAGTTTCTGTATCTACTTTTAGTTGTGAAAACCTTTTAAATCATATTGATGCAGAAATATATAAAATTCACAAACGTTCAAGTACCACTAAATAATAAATTTGTGTGTGTGGGTGTGTGTCACAAATACATTAGTAAAAAGTTAATTGCTATTAAAATATGGTGTATGTACCTAGATTTTTTACTTTCATCGCATGAACATGTGTATTCTTGTGTAAGCGACGCCATTTTGACCATGAAGTCACATCAAAAAAGTAGTTCCCAAATATGTATAGAATATGTGTGTGTGTGTGTGTGTGTGTGTGTGTGTGTGTGTGTGTGTGTATATATATGTATATATATATATATATATATATATATATATATATATACCGGATATGGGCGAGGAGTTCCGAATGGGGGTTACTATGATACACAAAATAGTATTTGATTTTGGTGGGGTTTTGATAGCATCAAGTACCACACTGTGCAGTTTGCTTTAAGTATGCTTTTAAATCTAATCATTATTATTATAATTTTTTAAAGATGTACTCAACAAAGTTAAGTTGAAATACAACATTGAGTACCAAAATCAAACCAGTCAATGACTTATGAAAGCACCGACACCTGATATGAATAATATTCAGAACTGAGAATTATATGAATATAATTTCTATATATCTTTATGTCCTGCATGAATATTGAATTGATCACACACACAGTTTATGCTCATTGTGAGAAAGATGTAAGGGTCGTTCATACCAAGTGCTACTTTCCACATTTAAATGAGCAGTGATGCTAATTTCACATTCAGATTCATATTGAATTTTGCTCTCTTAAGAATGTGTGGGAGAATGCAAAGCGACTTTTAACTATGTTTGTGTAGTCAGCGTGGCGTACGGTGGGGCATGTCTCTGGGACAGATAGTCCCTGGTTGCTTGAGTGCTGCAGTGAGTGCTCAGGAGGTAAATAACCCACCTGGCAGTCAGAGATTGGAAGCCCAGCATGTCTCCCTGATAAAGTCAAAGCCTGCTGTAACTTTTCCCCTGCCACATTTATTTGTGCCCTATATTTCAGCATGGTGGAGATGTAACAGCTTAATTTGCCACCAATCATATTTCTGCTCACCTACAGGATAATGAGGTGATATTGGTTATTTTATACTTGGCTGCATGGATGCCTGTGGTAATTTGAGGCAGCGGTGTGGCGGGACGTAGAGTCTGCAGTGTGACCTGGCCTTGGCTCATGTCTCAAATCAGCAAATAAATAGGAACTGAACAGTATGTCCTGTGGTGCTACCAGTCTTGTGCTTTCAGGAGGGAATCAGTGTCCAACATTTCACAGAGATGTTTTTTCAGGCAGCACAAATACTTTTAAAGAAAGCTTTCTGGCCACAAAATTTGACTAATGTATTTGAGAGAGAGAGTGAGAGAGTAAGAGTCTCCAAACCAACAATTCATCTTGGCACATTCCTGGTGATATCCCAGCACATTCTTTGTGTGTTTCGGGCCACCTCTGCAGGAAGCTTTGTTGGCTGCATGCTTTTTCCCCCACTCCCTTTCCCTCCCTTTCTTTTCCCAGACACGCGTTCCTCTGGCTGAGCTGTAAATTGAAAACACTGGCAGTGTTCCTCTCTCATCGCACACTTCAGAAATGGACTTCATTCGTTCGCATGAACTTCCCCTCACCCCTCACGTGCGAGACACTCATCATCCAGCGTGGGCCTCCGACTGAAGGCCGTTCCATCATGACAATAGCAAAAAGAGCCCCGCCGAATGACACGCGCAGCCTTCTACCCTCCCAGATCTGATTAGGTGCCTCCATACAATCTAGCCCAACACAATGCGCTTTCATTACACCACGGATGCTGTCATTTCTCGTTTTCTCAAGTTTTATCTTTCTAGTCTTCCTTTTTTTAACAAGTGTTCATCTCCAAACTCTGATCAGTGGCCACACTTTCATCAGTCTAATGCATCTGTCTATCCCAAGCTTGCACTGATGTGGCCTTCCCCTTAATTTCATTTCCTCATTCCTCCAATAATACTTCCTCTGCATCATGGAGATCTCAAGCAATTCTTTTCCATACAGTAAATCACTGACTTTTACCTGTGGATGTCACATACAGAAAGGGGACCAGTGACATCTGACTGGGCCTCTTGGTGTCTTCTCGATGAGTGACATCACTTTACCTGTCTCCTGACAACATAAGTTATTTATATGGCCCTCAAGAAACACACAGATTTGATTAAAAGGAGTCCAGGAATTCGTTATTCACATAGTTACAATGTGAGTGGTGTTCATATTCAGAAGCCCTCATAACGCGTGAGTAAATTGACTTGCACTGATTTGCACAAAAAGACCCCTTTTTTTTTATTCACCTCAACAATGCCCCTTTCAAGAACCTTACAAAAATCTTTACGCTCTCAGGTCTGAAGGGCCTTCAAAATGTAAAATGTTAAATTTTTATGTGTAAAAGAGGCAAATTGCCAGTGAAGTAAGAAATGAATCCTAATGTGCTGAATGACCAGAGGGCGTTTGAAATAATCTGAGTTGTAAACCAGAGTTGTAGATTTATTTGAGTCTGATTGGTCAGAATGTGTTGATAAAACTTTTCAGACACTAGCAAATGACCAGCTCATAACAAACCGCTCATTTGAATGTAAATAGAGACCTGTAAGGATATGTTTATTTAACATAATAGAAGGAGCCTCCAGTGTCAGAGCTGAAGCTATAAAGGAGAATATACTCAAAAAGCGATGAGCGACAAGCAAATCTTTTTGCTGCTGAAGGTGTCACTGGCTATGGTTGCCTAGGTAACACTTTTGCATGTTTACCACTCGGTGTTTGGCAACATCTGTCAATCACTGTTATGTTTTTGCCCTTGTTGGTAGTCACTTAAATCGTTTCAGCTGTTGCTTGAGGAAAATTTGCTTGTCCTTGCTCATTTAGCTGACTTCCATTGTCTTTACATGGCCACTTGTCTATTTCTCTCACACACACAAACACACACACA
>JAQMYF010000025.1:9543018-9553844 GCA_030014195.1 Neosilurus mollespiculum | reverse complement strand
AAATTAAAAAATATGTGAACACTATGCCTGAAAGGTTAAATGCTGTAATCAAAGTAAAGGGTGGCCACACTAAATATATGCTTTGTGGAGACATGGCTGCACCAGGATATTCCCGATCACAATGCATCTATCGCGCGCTTTCACACTGTTCAGGCCGACAGAGACTGCACCACGAGCGGTAAGCAGAAAGTAGAGGGGCTTGCCGTTCTTGTCAGGAACCGGTGGTATAACCCCGCCCACATTACACAATTTCCTCCGGAATCAATAAAGTATTCTGATTCTGCTATGCATCATTCAAGGTGAGAAATATTGATTGTAAACATGCTTTGTTGATAAAAGTTTCGATGAAATGAGGGAATACTGCGTACCATTGCAGTACCTGAGTGTGTATGTACCGTGGAAACCGCTGCTATGTTACAATGAAAAATGGCACAATTTTTCTTTAAAGCACAACTCAGATGTTGACAAAGTACTTTAAACAGGCTCCAAGTGATTGGGCAATGGGCAAGTGATTATTCAATAAATATTTAACTTTGAAACTATGAAACAAGCAGTGGCTTGCCATGAATTCTGTCCACATAACATTAGCAACATACCCAAAATTTCAAAACCCTTTAATGGTTATATTATGATTGGGCCAGGTCTGAAATTTGGTAGGAATGATTTTTATGAGGTAAATAACATCATAAACCAGTGGCATTAGATTGCTTTTAGATTTTATAAAAAAAAATCAAGTGGGAATAATTACACCCATTTTCTATAGAATCTGCCTAATAGATGAGCCCTTTTTTCCCTCAATACATATGTGTGAAAAGCAGAGGCCTGGCGTGGCATTGGACTGGTATGGACACGCAGACCCACCGCCATGATGAAAGGCAGCAAGCTTTGCTCTTAAGCCTTATAACAGCTGGCAGCATTATTTTTTCAGGTGGCACACAGCCACACCTTCACTTGTGCCAGCTCCTGTCTGGATCTATAAAAAAAGTGCGAAATGAGACTTTCATGAAGCAATTCATTTTCAGCTCAGCAAAGTGGCCACAGTGCTAACTGAAAACACATTGTCACGTACATGGATTTGCATGTGCAGTGACAGAGTGCAGATGCACATGGGCAAGCTCTGTGTGTGTGTGTGTGTGTGTGTGAGAGAGAGAGAGATTGGCTCAGAGAGTATGCATATAGACTCCTACACATCTGATGAATGAAAAATATGTAAGTATGCTGAAGTTGAAATTATCTGACTGTTGTGTTTTTTAAGAACCATTTTCTCCACTTTTCCTTTGTGGCATTTGCCTCATTTGTCAGTTCTAAGCTACCAGCTTTCCTAGCTATCTACCCACTTCCTTATACATGAGCATACATAAGAGCTTCTGATTGGTTAGTGTCACTCTGACTGACAGGTGGAAAAGCAAAAGCCACTTGGTCAGTTTTGGATTCATACTCACAGTCTCCCGACAATAACGCACTAGCTTTTTCCGTCATGTCACTCGGGAACCTTTCTTTCTTTTCAGAATTATTCATCAACACCCACCATGTCTACAGTTGGTGTAGATGTTGGATGTGCACCATGTTTTTTGTAAGTCCACACTTATGAAATTGGTTGATTGCCTTGCACTAATATAAATTGCTCAGACTCAGAGTGGCATCTGATAAGACAGAAGACCCATGAGGTTATTCACTCTGTCCTCGACTTGACCAGCAATTTTATGCAAAACCCACAAGCCCATGTCTTACTCTGACCCATCTATGGAAACTGAGAGTAATGTCCATTATAGTTTTGTCAAAACAAACAAACAAAAAAACCCCCCCACTATTTCTTTGCCATGACTTATTTGACCTAATGATGTACAACATAGCTCCACCCCAAAGGCAATTTTGGAGGCGCAGTGGGCCGATATAAATGATCTGTGATGCACGGAGCCCAGCTCTTCCACCCCCACCTTTGCTTTCAGACAGTCCGATGCCCTATGCTTCCCATGTCCCAATGGCAAGGGCTGCTTTCTTTTTCTGTCTCTGCTGGCCAAGTTCAAAAGCCTTGAATGTTAGTCAGAAGAAGAACGATAAAGGATTAATCTCTGCCAGTCCCTATAGAAATGACCATATGTGTTCCAGGAGGATTGGTGTTATTGGCATCACAAAGCTGCTGCTCATCAGCTGAGCAGATTGTAAACTAGAGCCTAGAGGGCAAAGGTGAATTACCCCGTTACCCCTCCAGTATGAGGGCAATTCTCAGGTATAATTTATAAACAATCAGTGATACAATATATCATCAAATGCACATAAATGAAAATCTAACAGATTTGATCCAGTAATTTATCACTTTCTTTATTTCTTTCTTTCTGATTACTACAGTTTAACTACAGAAATTGGGAAACTTAATTTTGTACTGAAAACTTTTCTAAATACTATAGCTATAATTTTGTGTAATAACTTATCAGATATTACTTCATGTTAAATGTACTTGAATCACTGGCAGCTGGTGGTCTATTTAACCAGAAAGCACTACATCAAAAAAATTGTCCATTATTTCATCATGTTGTTACTATGTAAATTCTTATGTATGCCCTGTGAAAGTAAGCCAGATCTCCAAATCCCAGTTTAGACCAAACGCCCTAACGAAACGATGGTTTCTTTAAAAAGCCTGCAGTACATTCTCTTTTTCACAGCACTTTCAGTCAGCCAGCTCACCTCATGTCACACCACTGTGTGGCTAGAATAATGGACAAATGTAAAGATGCAGAGCAAATATAAATAGGTTTATTGTGAAACCAGGCAGAGGTATCCATAATCACAATCCAAACTTAGTGTTAGACAGGCACAGGTCAAATGATTAGACATTTCTTCACAAGCAGGCCAAACTCAGTCATAGAACAGGCAGGTAGAGACCTTACACAGAATGGCTATATCAAAGGAAGAGAGTGAATTAGAATGCCAAGAAATAAACTGGGACAAACACAAGAAGACTAAACCTAGAACTAAGACATGGCAATGCAATTCTTCGTGCCGTGCTTTAAAGGGGACCCGTATTGGTCATCCTTACAGCATAATTTGTGTGTAATGTAATATGTTTAAGCATTACTGAGCTTATTTTAAGATAAATGACCATAAAAAGCATTATCCTGGGCAATTTTATCTTGTGGATTACTAGCGGGGGCTGAAACAATGTGGAACAACCATTTTTTTCCACGGAAGCAACATGAACTCATTGGGTTGGGTTGTCCAGCACAAGTAAACTGTAACAACCTCATCTGATCCTCTCCCATCATCCAATCAGCAAGCACCTTTACCCGAATACTAACCAATGGACTTTTCCACCTCATCATTCAATCAGTGCACACACCTGTTGCAAGCTCGTCGTTCCCGGTCACCTGATCCATCTGCACCTTCTTCTTATCCTGGACTCTGTATCTTACCTTTGTGAAATCTTGTTGTGTTTTTCCCGTGTCTGAATGGTTATTTTGATCTTGACCTTATTGCTTACCAAACCCTTTGTTGTTGCTCTGTAAGGTAATGTTTTTCAACTTCGTTATTAAAAGTCTTGCTTTTGGACAATCTTTCGCATTTGTGTTCAGTATTTTCACAAAGACGTTAAAGAAGATTTCACCGCCAAAAAAAATGCAGCAAACTGCCCTCTTCCAGCAGAGGCTGACAGAGATCCAAACATCTCATCTCTCACTTCATCAGTGACCTCTCTCAGCCTCATAGTCGGGAACCAAGAGCAGGAACTGGTCTGGCTTGGTTCCACCGTGGGTGAGGTTGTACAACGGTTTAGCCATATCGCCAGCTCTCTAAACCCTCTTGATCCTTCTCCAGCTCCAGCTGCACCAGCAGTGCCCGGCCCACCTCCTGCAGCCATCAGACTGCCAGATGCCTATGCAGGAGAGCCAAATGGATGTGAAGGTTTTCTTCTCTAGTGCTCACTGTATTTCTCACACTACCCAATAATGTCTGACTGTTCTAAGATCGCATCGGTTATCACACACCTCACGGGTAAAGCCCTGTAGTGGACGATAGCGGTCTGGAGAGGAGGAGGTGAGGTAATGAATTCCTGCACTCTGTTTCGTGCAGTTTTTGATCATCCCCCAGAAGGCAAGGATGGAGGTGATAGGCTGTTAAGTCTGACTCAAGGGCCAAGTACAGCTGCAGAATATGTCGTCAGCTTCCGAACGGTTGCTGCTGCAAGTGGATGGAATGACCGGGCCTTAATAGCACTGTACCGCCGGGGAGTAATGGGGGACATTCACACTGAACTTGCCTCCGAGACCAAAACTTCACGTTGGATGAGCTCATAAACCTTTCCATTAGCCTGGACTGTCTCCTACAAGAGCAACACAGGTACCAACACTCCCCTTTGCTCAGCTATTATTCACCTCCAGGGCCTGAACCTATGCAAGTTGGATCAGCTCACCTCAAGAATGCCGGTGTCGAGTTGAGCATGGTCTCTGCTTGTACTGTGGTGCCCAGTCACACCTATTTTAGGCCTGCCCAAACCGCCCATAGGGTAAATGGAGACGTCCACATTCTGCTGACCCCAACAAGGTGAACAATTTTGCATTCTTTGCTAACTGCAAAACCTTTGTTAATTCCTGGGGAAAAAAGTATGTCTGTGTCAGCATTATTAGATTCTGAGGAAGCAGGGAATTTCATCTCGCTGGCCTTAGCCAAGTCTCTACATCTACGCCTTCACACTCGCTCCCCACCCATTGCCGTCCAACTACTAGATGAGAAACCCGTTGGGGAAGGCACCATTACTCCTTCAGTCCAACTCACTTTTCTTCCATACATCATGAAAGTATAACCTTCCTTGTCCTGCCCTTTTCACAGCATCAGTGGTACTTGGCCTCCCTTGGCAGCAGAGACATGAACCAAGTATTTCATGAAAAGAAGAGACATACTAACTTGGTCACCTAGCTGTCAACAGCATTGCCTTAAATATCCATGCACCTTTACCACAGTAGAAAGCCCAAACTTGGCCACATCTCCAAGGATCCCAAACCAATACCAAGACCTGACCGATGTTTTCTCTAAGACCTATGCCACTTGTCACTCATTGGCCCTGGGACTGCGCCATTGATCTTCTGTTCGGTACCTCACCTCCCCGGGGTCGAGTCTATCCACAGTCTATCCAAGGAAACACAAGCCATGGAGGAGAACATTCAAGAGACACTTCAACTGGGATACATCCGGCCCTCCACCTCAGCAGCCTCGGCAGGGTTCTTTATTGAGAAGAAAGATGGTGGCCTTTGCCCCTGCATTGATTACTGGGGTCTGAATGTCATCACTGTGAAGTACAGATACCCTCTTTCTCTCCATGGGGCACGGTACTACACCAAACTTGACATCCGGAGTGCCAGTAATCTGATCTGCATCTGGGAGGGAGATGAATGGAAGACATCTTTCAGCACAAGTTCAGGTCACTATGATTATTTGGTAATGAGTTATGGTTTGGTTAATGCTCCCTCTGTTTTCCAATTTTTCATCAAGGACATACTCCAAGATATGATGGGAAAGTTTGTAGTTGCATACATAGATGACTTACTCATATTTTCCACTACCCTTCATGAACACTACACTCATGTTAGAAGAGTCCTTGCAAGCCTTTTACACCACCACCCCTATGTCAAACTTGAAAAATGCCTCTTCCACCAGACCTCCATCTCTTTCCTAGGATATGAGAGAGGCCCAGACGGAGCTCAAATGGAAGACGGGAAGGTTGAGGGTGTCACACAGTGGCCAATCCAGAAGAGCATCAAGGAGTTGCAGCGTTTTCTTGGGTTTGTCAATTTCTATGCCGATTTATCTGTGGTTTCAGCTTCGTCGCATCACCCCTCTAGTCCCTCCTCAAGGGCAATCCGTGCAGCCTGCAGTGGACGGACTCGGCACAAAGGGTCTTTGATGCACTTAAGTGTTGCTTCACTACAGCACCCATCCTGAAGTTCCCAGACCCAGCTAAACAATTTGTGGTGGAAGTATATGCCTTGGATGCTGGGATAGGGTCATCAGACGGTCCCACATCTCCTTAGCTTCGGGCCACCCTGGAATCCAGAAAACTAGAGAACTCATATCCAGAAAATATTGGTGGCCCACCTTATCACACGATGTCCAAAGGTATGTTCAGTCTTGCTCAACCTGCGCAACTACTAAAACCCTTCATCACCTACCACTAGGGAAGCTAATGCCCTTACCTACTCCAGACTGACCCTGGACACACCTGGGTGTTGATATACAGCTATTTAGTTATCCTGGTTGTAGTGGACAGGTTTTCAAAGGCCAGTCTTTTTCATCCTATTCACTTTCATGCCTTCTGCTCAGCAGGTTTCGAATGCCCTCTTTAAACATGTCTTTTGTCACTATGGCCTCCCTGAGGATATCGTTTCAGATCATGGCCCCCAGTTTACACCCCAGGTGTGGAGGGCCTTTATGAAGAAACTGGGAGTCACAGTGAGTCTCACATCTGGCTACCATCCGGAAGCAAATGGACAGGCAGAGAGATCCATTCAAAACCTTGGGAGTTTCCTCAGGACATAATGTCATAACCACCAAGGAGACTGGCCAGAGTTTCTCCCCTGGGCTGAGTATGCCCAAAATCCATTGAGACACTCCTCAACCAAACTGACCCCTTTTCAGTGTGTCCTAGGGTATCAACCTCCTCTCTGTCCCTGGGATACGAATAGGACCAATGTCCCTGCAGTCGACAACTGGTTCTGCAGAGCTGAACAGATGTGGGAGACCACACACATCCCAATCGGCAGAGCCATCCGGCACCAGAAGACCCAGTCAGACCGCCATCATGACACCCATGAATACAGGCCCGGGGACAAAGTTTGGCTCTCAACCAGGGACCTGAAACTCCGCCTGCCCTGTTGAAAGTTCAGCCCCTGATTTGTGGGGCCCTTCAAAATTCTCAGTAGGTCCCTGTCACACGCACTCTCCAACTACCTACTAACTACCATGTGTCTCCATCTTTCCATGTTTCCCTTCTTAGGCCGGTGGTTCCATGGCTGATGCTGTCCCTGAGGAAACGCCACCTCCTGCCTGGAAATTGAGAGCTCTCTGGCCTACCAGGTGAGGGCGGTCCTGGGTTCCAGATGCCAGTGGGGGTATGGCTATGGCCCTGAGGAGCGGAGCTGGGTTTCCTCTTCAGACATCCTGGACCCCACCCTCATCTCGGACTTTCACAATTCCCACCCATACCGGGAAGCCCCTCGCCGAAGGGGTCGATGTTCTAGTTGACAGTGCCACATGGCAGGAGCCGTGCCTGAGGGGGGGTACTGTAATACCCTCATCTGATCCTCTCCCATCATCTAGTCAGTGATCATCTTCACCCGAATACTAAACAATAGACTTTGCCACCTCATCATTCAATCATTGCACACACCTGTTGCAAGCTCATCATTCCCGGTCACCTGATCCATCTGCACCTCCATATAAACTTGGACTCTGTACCTTACCTTTGTGAAATCTTGTGTTTTTCCCGCGTTTGTCACAGTTTGTCCTCTGCCAATGTAATGTTATGTTTTCTGTGATTTCTGCTCTTGTTGTTTGTGCATTTACAGAACACAGCTCAGCACTGGCCGATAATGTGTTATCTTAGACTGGTGTCTGCTGCATGCAGCCCAGCCAATAGGGCAAAACAATGAATTTGTGTCATTAGCAGGGCAGGAACAGCCAATGAAGGAAGCAACATGTCGCTGCACATGCCTATTAGTAATACTAGTGTAACAGCACTCGTGTATACTTGACAAAAAGCAAGGACTGACGTTGGCTGATGGAACCGCTGATGTTATACGTGACCCATGTTGTAAGGAGCTAGTAAGACAAATTCACCACAGGTACACTTTAATTTGGGTGTGTTTAAATAGTTCTGCCAGCAAATAGATAGGTTGTGTTCACCTGTGCTGTGACCATCTGAACATGAACCCCCCAATCCTCATAGAGTCCCAGGGAAGCTGGGGTGGGATGTTTTCCAAGTGTTTGTCCAATGAACGTCTCACTTTGCTGTACTGAAAGCAGTACGTATCCCGAATGCTACAAGTCTTTAGAGAAGCTGTGCGTCAGTAGGTTTTAATGGATCGTGCTGCCATGGAAATGTGTGTGCAAAAGAATTATATTAGACAACCTGTAAGAAATCATTACTGATTCTGAATGAATGAACCAAAAATTTTAACAAGTTTTAGCAGTCTTTATGTAATATTAATGTAAATGCCATTGTACATGCGTGACACATTCTTTAGTGACATTTAGAAGAAGCAGAGCTTCCTTGTAGTCTTAAAACAGTCACCACTTCAATTCGAAAATCAATCAATCTATTTATCGATCTATACTTATATGAGTAAATTTATCTTATAAGTTATAAGATATTATATATCTTATAACTTATAAATTTATAAGTTAGAAATGACTATAAATGAGCTGGCTTAGTGTGATCTATCTTCCTGGACGATGGTGGTGTGTCAGTGTCTATTAAAGGCCCATCCTTCAGTGTGTTTGCACTTCAGTGAGAACGCATTATTTACTTCCTTCTCTAGGAGACAGTCTCCAGATAGACCGAGCCATATAAAGGTTGCATGTTTTTTTTTTTTTTTATTATAATTTTTTTTATGAGCACGCTATAGATAAAGATAAAAAAAAAACTGTTAGAACATTCACAATTTTGCCTTTGCTTTTTTATATTTGACAATGATTAAGACAAGCAAGCTGGGGGGAGGTTTAAAAGGACAGTCAGGAGTAAAATTGTTTATCAGGTATTTTCTGGAACTACTCAAACTAATAATGGTGCAGTCAGTAGATGGATGTGATCTTCATAATTCAGGCAAAGACATACTTTTAGATGTCATCTGCTCTGCTGTCATTTATTTCAGACTCAAACAGCTCATATAACTGAAAGTAATGTCCATTGTGCGGGTGTGTGACCGTACCAGAGCAAGTCATAAATTTGCTTCTGAATACGAGTTCAAACCTGGCAGTGCTCGACATAGAACTATTTTCATTATGGCACTGCAGTGTGTAATGAAAGAGGAGGAAAAGCCACAATATGCTAAAAAATATAACTAAGCAACATTTTGCAGAAACTATGTTTAATTCATAAATCAGCCTGGCATCTTGGTTATTCCCCTTAAAGAGAATCAAAGGCTGAGCCTGTAGCTAAAGTCCTCATTATGGTTTGTTGATTGGGCAGAAATAAAGGATACAAGAACAGTTACAGGAAAGAGCCCTAATCAGTCAGAGGTCTAGCTGGCACTCATGCTCCTCTAAAATAATTATGAGCAGAGTCAGAGTCAGAGGGACTCTTTGCTTCACTAACTAGTCATTTGCACCTCTTGACAGAATTAACAACAGAACGGTGAGGTCTGCTTATTTTCAGTGATGCACCCCAAATTGTGGAGAACACAATTATCATAAAACACTTTAATTTAAAAACAAACAAACAAAAAAAAAAAAGAATAATTAAATTAATAAATAAAAACATCTTAGTGTTGCTAAGTGTTGCAAGTGTGTATGGTACAGATTTAATTTTTAGCTTACTGTAACTGATTCTCTCTTATACTTGTGCAGAATGTCCTACAGTTCTCCTTTTTCAGCTGTGCATGAGTATAATTGTTCCTTCTTTAATCTGCATTCTTTTACTTGGTACAAACTACGAAACTAGAGAGATAAGAAAGAGGACACCATTCTCAGCGGCATGGTCCTCCGACCCTGGATCTCTGACAGTGATAAAAGAAGATAGATTGCACGTAGGCCATAACAGAGGTGACCTAAACAGCATTTAACATTTGCCTCCCATGGTGTCGTTGAAGAAATATGAAACGACACCTTTTTTCTTTTTTCCCTTTTCCTAGGAAATTAAATTACATGTCCACGTTCCATCCCGAATGCCAGGTAGAAAGGACACTTGTCAGCACTCATGCCTTAGTCAAAGTTTACAACAGTGATACTTTTTATTGCTCACACATTTTGAAAGTGTCTGATGGTATCAGAGCCAACAAAGCGGATTTGCTTGTCTGTACTTGTTAAGTGTCCTTGCATTAAGAGGGGTGTGGAGAGGAAGAAGACATACACACTTGTTACACAGAAAAAGTGCACATTATGGCACAGGCTTTGAAAGCCAGTGCTCTTAAGGAATGTACAGAAGTAAGCACAGCTATTAACTGAGGGCCTTGAAGTGGATCTCAAGGTAAGGATGCGCTCGCTTTGGGTTTCTTAACGGTCGTGACCTCACACTCTATTGCATTCATGAAAAAAGCAGTTGTGATCATAATGAATACACTGTTATTATGCACCTGTGTGTGTCTATATACTCAATAATACACTTACAAAGAAAAACATCAAGAACAGCTGACATCTGTACAACATACAGTACACTCTTCCGAATGTTCTTTATTAGAGTTCTACTTTAAAGTTTTAAGAGACATTAGAGAAGTTTTAATTCTAGATTTTTGGCTAGAATGTTTTTAGAGATTTATTATTTATTTACAAACGATGCAACAAAAACTCCAGCATTCAATTTTGCTCTATCTGAACTTATAAAGAGTGTTTTTAATTTATTTATTATTATTTATTGATTATTATTATAATTTTTTTATTAATTTTTTTATTGAAAGCCTTCATAGGTCACACATAGCCAGAATTACATCATGATAAATGTTTTTTGTTTTTTTTGGGTTTTTTCCATTGCATTCAACTGGGATTTTCCCACAAGTTCCATGCACCCCATCGGAATACAGTACAGACCAAAAGTTTGGACACACCTTTTCATTCAATGAGTTTCCTTTATTTTCATGACTATTGACATTGTAGATTCACACTGAAGGCATCAAAACTATGAATTA
>JAQMYF010000025.1:9530766-9542138 GCA_030014195.1 Neosilurus mollespiculum | reverse complement strand
CTTATATTCTAGTTTCTTCAAAGTAGCCACCTTTTGCTCTGATTACTGCTTTGCACACACTCTGCATTCTTTTGATGGGCTTCAAGAGGTAGTCTCAACCATGAATGAATCCGTGAGACATACATGGCCTGCTAGATGTTAACGTAGATTTTCATTAAGGTAAAAATGTACACAGAACATCGGCTGCCGTGTGTGTATTGCAGTTAATGCTGGTGGAGATGACAGCTGTAATGTAGAGAATGCATCACAGATGCTAACGATTCTTGGGCTAGTATATATTTCCTCTGTCCATATTTTTGTGTGAAACTGCCCCCAAAACCTGCTGGTATGACTTCTGTAATCCCAGCAACAGTTCTTACATATTAACTGCCTATGGAAGACCTTAGCATAAGGTAACTTTGTTTTCTGTTTTCTGTCATAAAACAGTTACCTGTTGTACTCAGGCACCTGCGCTGACAACAATTGTGAGATGTTTTGGCCCTGCTCTGGCCCTCCAGTGTGCTTTCCCTTTCCATATGATGGGCAAGATTTACAGCTATTTTAAAAAGCCCTGCTAAATTCTAAGCCCCTGGAGCAAATTTGGGTCTTCTGTATGGTTCAATGGCTCTCAGGACCTGCTTACCAGTGGGCCGAACATCTCATCAGGACAGAACACCCGTGCTTGAGAGTATCTAAAAACTTTGGGGAGATGTTTAAATGGATCTGGGAGGTAACAGGCGTTCCTGTCTCACTGTGAAGGCTAACAAGGCAGTCTTTACTCCTGAGCACACAGTGGAGGCTAACAAGGCAGCCTCCAATCCTGAGCATCCTGAGAAGGCTAACCTGGCAACCTCCACCTCCGAGCAGTCTGAAGAAGATAACTTAGCAGCCTCTACTCCAGAGCAGCCTGTAGAGGTCAACAAGGTGGCCACAAGCCCAAAAAGCTCACCCAAAATAAAAGTCAACCAAGTGCCTTTTTTTTCAGGTGGCTTCCAACCCAGAGCTGTTGCCTGAGGGCAACAAGGTGGCCCCCAACCCAGAGCTCTTACCAAAGGCTGACAGGGCAGCCTTTAATCCAGAGCTCCCGCCAGAGGCCAATAGGGTGGCCTCCAACACAGGACTCTTACCAGAGACTGACAAAGCCTAAGAGCTCATACATAGTTATGAATCTGTGGTGGGCAATGAACCTGTGATCAATAATAAATCATTGTTTACTTGTGAACCAATGTTTGACTGATGAAGAATGTGCTTGTATCACTAGTCTGCCTCCCAAGCCTGCCACTGAGTCTGCTGCTGAGCCAGCGATGGAACCCTAGACTGCTCTCCAACTCGCTTCTCTGCTGGCATTCATTCCTACATCTTCCCCTGTGTCTGAACCCTCAGCTCCACCCAGGTTCTCACTGGCGTGGAAGTTCAAGCATGTGACAGAGATAATGCCTTCTCAGATGCCTGAATCCATGCTTGGCTCGGCTCCATTGTCTGATCCAGAGCCTGTTACAGAGCCTGTCCAGAAGTAGGTTTTAAGATGATTCCTGTTCCTCATCCTAGTCCTGTTACTAAGCTGATTCTAACACCTGGGCCAAAGTCAATGGCAAAGTCTTTGTCAAGATCTACACCAGAAACTATGCCAGTAATTCCATCAGTGTCTATGCCAAGGTCTATACCAGAGAGCACAAGCAAGAGTCCACGCCATGGTCTAAGTCTGAGTTTAATTCCGAGTCCAGAATCAAACCAGAATTCACTTCTATGCCCATGCCAGGTTGCAGACTGGCATACAGAGGACCAGGTCCACCAGGAATTAAAGTTGATGCTGCTCCAGGTCCTTCGGGGGGCTCTATCATGGTTTCTTCTCGTTCAGTGCAGCTGAGCTTTGCCTACTGTACACCAGCTTCCAAGTTTCAAAAGCAGAAGAACTACAGAGCACCCCAGGAGACTTCAGTGAGCAGCACCTATGCGTAGGTAATTGCGCTACATGTGCAAACTATCTGACCTGTAATGAGAAGGACACACAAACTAATATGTGACACAAAGCATTGTTATTGTGTCCCTGCTATTAGTACTTGTCTAGCCTTTATTCTATCCATTTTGGATTTTTGTCTATACCCTGTTTTGCCTACCCGTTCCTAATCTCAGTTTAGCCTTTGCTTTTGCCTGTATGCATATGGCCTCTAACTGCCTGACTCCTGACTGTGAGTTTTCCTAATCTTTGATGTTCTGTTTGACTGTTTGATCGACCTATGCCTGCCTGACACCCAACCAGAACTGTGATTTGGATTTTAGGTATATTCTCTATTTTTGCATCTGCCTATTTCTTCAATTTGTTTGTCTGCATAATTGTTCATTTTATAATACATTAATAATATAGCTATTAATATAGGTATTAATTTATGTACATCAACAGATTGATTGAATTTTAGTTGCTCAGTTTGTTCATTTATTTTATAATTTATTTATTCATATTTTTTCCACTTTTATTTTCCACTTTTATTATCTTGAATTATCTTTAATAAATAAATATTTTTAAGGTGTTACCTCAAAAAAAAATCATAATGAAACAAACATGAAAAATAATATACTTGATGTAATTTTAAGCATGTGCCGGTCACAATTTGATGTACTTAGAGGATATGGATGTTTTATTTTATACCGAATCTGTTAAATTTAGCTTCTCTGTGTAAGTGAGTAGACTGTGCTTTGTATGTGTATGTGTGTGTGTGTGTGTGTGTGTGTGTGTGTGTGTGTGTGTGTGTGTTTGTGTGTGCGCTGTAGTAGTTTGTGGACATCCCTGTGATTAGTTTGCTGCAGCAGAAATCCTTGTGGGGGATCGTACCACTTCCTGAATCAGATAATGCTCCTGAGTGTACATTGGGCTCCTTCCATGTTTGACTAAAAGTGCCCTACATCAACTGTTATGGCTGGAAAATGAACTTCTCAAGCCTTAGACACAGCACTCCTGCAGCTGGCGATTCCTTACGCCGTATTTGTGTTTGCAGATCTATGCCGGTGATTTTCAGAGACTTGTTCATTATCAATCATTCTAGTTGGCCCGCAGCAGCTTCTCCAGGCCATGGGATGATAATCTTATCCCCCACATTTGCTAGAATATTCTGTTACATATCAATTTCAGCCATTTAGTCATCATTCCAGTGGCTCCACGAAAATAGAATTATTTGTGCTTTCAGCTATTATTGATTAGCTCTGAGTTGAAAAAGTACGAGCCATTATATAGTACTTATGCGATCTTGTGTTAAAATGCATTTTAGGTATATATAATGCATAAACGTCCCTTAATGGCTATAAACAAATGGCTTGCTTGTGGTCAGTTCCTATATTATATTTTGCTGTTCTGAAAAGCAATTTTGATGCTTTGCTAGTGTTTGAATACCTGAATTGCTAACACTGAAATGTAATGATTCTGAATGACTTGTACTTCATTGATATTCACTTCTTACCATTTTTTTCTTCAAACAAACAAACAAACAAACAAACAAACAAACAAACAAACAAACAAACATAAATAAATAAATAAATAAATAAATAAATAAATAAATAAACTGCTGGAAAATATACAACAGTCTCATTTATAGATGCCCCCATCTTCTTTTCTCATAAGCAAGAAATACATTACTCTGTGATTCACAAACGAGCTGGTTGTGACTTTAAAAGTGCCCCCTGAAAAAAAATCAATATGGCCTTATCAGATCTTGCGCTCTAAGTCCTCGTCACCACTTGTCCAACCTTTAGCCCTGGGCCACCACTGCATGTTGGATCAAGTTCCTTATGCTCCTCTACATAAAGCCTGAAAACATAACCTCTCCTAAATATAAATCAGGCCTGAACCGGTGATCAGGCCTCAACCAGTCACTTATGATCAGAAGAAATCTGCTAGAATGTCTCAGGTGGAGCCTTGGATGAATGGAGGAGTCGCTCAGGGGATCACAGCAAGATTCGGACCACGGCAATGGGGAATGAAGTGCCTCGGGCTCCTGCTCGTCAACACAGGGACCTCTTTGGACAGAAAGCCAAACACACTTTGAGTCCAGTCCCCAGTCTTATAAATAATGCTAGTTGTTAATAATGAATTAATAATTACACCGCTGCTTTTATCTTGGTAGACCAGGCTGTGGTGTGCTGAGGGGTTTTAGTGTGGGTTTGGATGCTGCCACGATCACCTACTTTAAACTCAACTCCTATAACCTTTAACTGTGGGTACATGGGTGGATCTTTTGGGTTTGGGACACCTTTACAGTTCATAGAAATGTCAGTGCTGAGTATGAATTCAATCCTCATAGCTCCTCAAAGAGATTTAACCACAGTCTTTAAAAAGCTCAAAGCTCAGTCACTTAAAAAAAATAAAAACCCCCAAAAAACCTCAGAAATTACCAAGTTTGAACTATTGTGGACTCATAATATGTTTCCTCTAGACGCCCATATTCAGTCAGCCCACACAGTTGCACAGCCAGACCCGGTATCTGTGTCCAACCTGAATGAAAAAGCATTTCAAACATGGGTGGGATTATTGCTGGATTTTCCTTCACTCACAGTGGCTCAAAAAAAAAAAAAAGTAATTGAAGTACATAAATTATGCCAGTACTGCATACATAAACAACTTTGGAATTAGGCTTATGAAATTAAAGTACATAAATAGAGCGTGATTTGTAAATTACAGAATCAGTTTTCAAAACAGTGGCACGTTAGTGTCATCTGGAGTTACTTACAAAACCAGCATGTAGGAATATTCAAAACAATACACCTCGAGACCTACAGGAGAAGGGAAATGTCAGCACTCATTCTTTAAGAGGAAATGAATAAATAACTCATAATAATACATTTCCCCGTTTTTAAACAGTGTTTCAACAAGGCCAAAATGATGTAGTTAGCATAAAAACACTTAATTTAGTGGATTAGCGGCATCTTCCTTTCTAGCGGAAGAAATTAAACTTTTATGAGAACTGATTTATGATTTTATTTTGTCTTGAAATGTTATTTGGTGCTTTCAGCCTCAATGAACTTTTCGTAGTTCTTAGAACTGTTGGAGGAAATACTCCAGGGTAGGTTCTATCACAGCAGTCTGGAGCCTATGTCACCTAACACCCTGAACAGCTCTCTATTCCATCGTGAGGCCAACACACACTACCTTTCACACTTAAAGGCAAATTGAAACAGCCAATTGGCCTAATGTGCATGTATTTAGACAGAAGTACCTGGATGAAACCCATGCAAGAATTGGGAGAGCAATGCCTGTCAACCGCCTGTCACTCATCCCAAATGGAACCCACAATCCCTTGCTTAGGACACCAGTCCCTTATCCATTAGGCAGTGGTGCTCTAGTGTTAAAAATGAAAACACAAAACAAAACAAAAACAAATGACAGCAGTTAAGTCCAGGCTTTACTGGCGACAGAAGCAATACAAACAGATTTTGATGTGTCTAGGCAAAAGTAAAAAATCTGTCACTATACCAGCCACCAGCTTTCTTACGTCACTTCATCATTGCCTTGGTGGTTTTTAGTTCTCAGGGGAGGTCCCCAGGGGTAGTTCCTCTCAAAAAGTTCCTAGATCTGCTGTTCTGCATTTTATTTATTGTTGTGTGATTAATTGCTTACGTGCAACTTTTGTAAAAAAATAAAATAAAATTCTAAAGGTCCTACAGATCGTTTCCTTGGTGTATGTGCTTATTTTAGCAGAGAGACGGATTCTGTAGCACAAGTTAGCACATGCTAGTCACCTCAGCAAGAAATATACATACCAACCGTAGTGTCTTAGATTTAAAGCATGTTACGTTTAAAGCACATGCTCTGTTTGTTCGTGTCAAGGGGATTTCCGGGGTAATATTTCTGTTCCTGTTTATGTTAAAGCACTCTTAGAAACCAGGAATTTCACAATTGTTTATATTTAGTGTGTGTATTCAGGCAGGAAAAAATGAAGAACTATATGCATTCTTTGCATTTCGCTCAACTGAGAACAGCACTGACATGCTGCCATTTCCCCATCCAACCAGTGCCACTTGCTTCACAGCGGATCCACAAGCCCAATAAAACATGTAGTTGTAGTGTTTTTCTTAAATTTTAATGAGATTCCTGTTTTGTAGAGTCATCACAGTTTAATTACTCTCTGTAAAAACTTTTCAGTCCTTGTTTGTGTAGAGATACACAATATGTGTGGGACAGAAGAATGTGTGTGTGAGTGTGTGCATGCTGGCAGAAGAGAGGCGAGGCGTTCTGCTTGTATAAAGGTTAGTGCCGTGTTTAGTTGTTGACTGGGAGAGCTGGAATGCCACGGTCTTAATGAACCCTCCAGAGGAATCGGCTCAGGCGGAGCAGGTTGAGTCCGTTCTGCCAGGAACACTGAAATTAGTTATTTCAAGAAATAACCTCTGATGAAAGCCTGCCTTCAAACCAACTGCCTTGTCACCAGCTTCTCAAGACAACAAACCAATTAGGCGGAGCTGCTCTTGAGCCCGTGTTCTTCCACGGTGCGAGAGAGACAGACAGGAAGTGAAAAGATGAGCTTGTTGTTGGAAAATATTTGGGGCCATTTTGGTTTTAATTTCCTTAGAATCCATGTGTGGGTTTTTTTCATCATTGTGCTTGTTGAATAAGAGTTTTTAATAGCATATAAACGATTTCCCCTTGACTTTTCCATTTATTATTATGCACATTGGGTCCTTTCACTGATGAAAAGCCTTTTTTTAATCTAGCTCCGAACAGGTCTTTCCAATGCACTTTCTCCTTTATGGTTATGCATTTTATTTGATCCTTCTGTATAACCTCGTCTCTTTGCTCCGAATGACTGGCTTCATGTATAATTCCATAACTCACAGGTGTCCGAGTAGCTCAATTAGATTACATAAATTAGCCGCTCAATCAGTGTGTGGTTTTGCAATCAAGCATATATTTATTCTTTTTCCACTCACCTCAGGGACGGTGCTGAACGAAGCACAGGGCCTTGGTGGAAGTCTAAAGCCCTGAAGTCAATCTCCAAAGGTCCTTGAAGCCTCAGCCTCTGAGCCCCTGATATTAATGACCCATGGGCTGTTTACATATTAATGAATGCATGTAGTTTTTAATTTACCACGCAGTAAATCAACCTCACTTTAGACATCTTGTCTTGTGTGATCCATATCCGAATGAAAGAAGCACTTTAAAGGAAGAATGATCTCCATGCTGGGTCTTTGATTAGACCCAGGGTTACAGTATGGTTTAGCCTTGTCTTTTTTATTTTGCCGACAAACAATAATCACTGGTCTATCGTGAGCCTGGGGAAATATAGCCACAGTGATGGCTTCCTCAGGACCAACGCCGCTGCCACAATCACCCAGATTCGCCATTGATGGCTAATATAATTAGATAAATTCCCCTCGGCCTTAATGTGACTCCCTCTCAACGGGGTGCACTTTAATTAAAACAAAGACGAGAAAACACACTCGGTGTCCAACAGGGGAAATAAAAAGAAGGTTGCATGTGGATTTTAACCTGCCTGTGATGAAGGATAGTGTAATGCCGTTTTCAGTGTGCTTTTGGGGCTTTAAATGGTAAATTGGCCAGGAGGCAGAACGAGCACTGCGGGGATCATGCGGTGTATATATTCTCATTACTCTGATTGAGAGATTATCCCTACCGTGGTGAGGAGCAGACGAACGTGAGCACAGACAGCATCTCTGTGCTGATACGTTTCCCTTTGTCCATGCCGCCTTGAGGTCCTGCCCCTTTTGCACCCCTATATGTAATGTTTTTGTCCCCCCCTGGCTTAAAGCGCAGCTTATTATGAAGGATATATTCACAGCACTGCGTCAGTCTGCTAAACACAAACAGACCAAATCGACATAATCCCTGAAGTGAAAGAGATCCTCCTGTTTATGTCCATGTGTGTTTAGCTACGATAAAATCCTGTAATTAAACAAAGGATTGGGGAAAGAACAGAACGTAATAATATCTGTTTATGTATCAGTCTTCTTGTTCGCTCTGTTTGTCTTAGCATTTTTTCATATAATGCACTTCTGCTTTATTTCGTATATCCTGAGTTTTATAAAGCATGAAATAATAAACATCTCTGCTCTCTATAACTATGTAACCACATGTAAAGCTGTGCCCCCCCAACATTCAGTCATGCCTTTTTTTCCTTGACCTAGTCATTTTACACCACTGACTGGCTCCAATAATTGAAGGTACTCGTGGTGATTTCACGCAATCAGACCCTCACATTCTTTGTGATGAAGTGAATCAAAGATGGGAGACCCTATTCGTGAAAAAAAACTATCTTGGAAATCGTCAATTATCTATACAATAGCTTATTAAAACCTTTTTCGCCCTTTCTCCCATTTCCACATCATAGATTCATGACGCTTTTTCAATCTATAGGCGCTATATCTGAAATTATCTGACTCAAGCCCTTATCTTTTTAATCTTTCATAATGAAACTGCAGAGACAGACAGACAGAGAGAGAGAGAGAGAGAGAGAGAGAAGTCTCTTGACGGCTTGATTTCCATCCTGGGCTCTTTGTGAGGCGATAGTGTGAATGGAACGGACAGCCCACGCTGCCGCCATGACGCTGATAATATTCCAGCGTGTGCCCTGAATCAAGATTGGGCGCTGTGATATCCAGGGAGAAGAATAAACCAGCGTTACAGCTCAAATACAACTTGGATTCATTAATTGCATTGTATTTGGGCCACAACAACATATGCGCAGCATGAGGGGAGGGTTTTTTTTAAAGGCTTGGCCTTATTATCCCTGCTAAGGTTATTTTTATATCTGTGCTTAGATCATATCTGCTGCTCGACGTTTATATTCTGCCCCTGAATCCTTTTTAATGCTAATATATCTGGGATACAGAGAAAAAAAAAACACTAGGGGGTGTGTAGTTAAAGGAAAATAATCAACATCAAGGCAGTGTAATGAGGCGGAGTCACTATTATCACGATTATTGCAGCACATTTTAAAGTATTTTATTCCTCTTATACCACAGTATTTTTTATTATTTTTTTAATTAAATTTGTTACAGCACTTTTTATGCAGAATGCATCTGAATGTTGCATTATGTTCACAGAACAACTATAAACAGTCATTCTTATCTCCTTCTTTCTCTCTCTTTCAAATAGCCAACTAAACTTTACACATCCCTTTAAGTGCAACTAGTTCCATGATATGTAGGAGGAAAGAAAAAGTAACCGTTTACTTGCTCACAGGTGCACTCAGGTTATACACGCTTAGATTAATCATGAGGAAAGGCACTTATTATATAAGAGGTGCAGGATAATCTGAAAGCAGCAGAATGGACAAATAGTAATGACTTTCTCCATCAGAAAAGTTAAGGTTACAGCTTTATCACTTAATGAATTTTAAAAAGTTCTTTTGATTCAACCGATAAATTGAAAGAAAAGGATATTGCGAGGACTTTTTTGAGACTTTGGTGCCTTAATGTGTCCTGTACTATATATGGAAGGGGGCCTGACCTCAGGTGGGTGGGAAATGACTGATTTCCTTTAAACACCGACACTCGAGACTCCTTCCACCACAGTCATATAAACGTGCCCTTACAGGAATTTTGCCTTTATTATTCCCTTCAGGAATTTGTGATATCATGATCCCATGAATCCATACAAATTCAACCAATTATCGTACATTCTGTGCAACCTTGCTTTAAACAATCACCATAACTTTCATTCAATTTATTACATTTTGTACAGTTTTTGCCATTTGCACTATATTCTATATATTTGCACTATATTCTATATATTTTGCACAGTTTTTGCCATTGCATTATACTCTATATATTTTGTACATATTCTGCAGTTTTTGCCATTTTCCACCATACTGTTACACTGTCCTTATTGCATATTTTTATACTGTGTACATTGCTTTTTATTATATATATATATATATATATATATATAATCTTGAGTCGATTTTCCATAGAACAGTGCTCGATACGTTGAAGTAGAGCTAAATATATTGTATGTGGGAAAAAATATTAGTACTACAATTTCATGAAATTATATTGTAATTATATATGTGTGTGTGTGTGTGTGTGTGTGTGTGTGTGTGTGTGTATATATATATATATATATATATATATATGTATATGTATATATATATATATGTATACGTGTATATGTATATGTATACATATATATATGTATATATATATATATATATGTATGTATGTATGTTTTTTTTAAATATAAATACTGTCTACATTTCATATATTCATGTCAATTTCATATATTCATGCTGATCATTTTTCATCTCTTATACTGTAGTGGGCAAATTCAATGACATTTCGTTCTGTATACACCTGTATATCTAAATGACAAATAAAGCTAATTCTAAGTCATAACTTCTCTGCAAGTTTGGCGAGTCATTGTATTATACCTTGTTTCATGGGTCGTAGAAGTCCCCCGCACAAACGTTGAGCCATACATCACCATACATGACTTCCTAGTTTTTGGTTTTTAAGACATAAAGATACAGACATTTGCATAGAGCTGGGCAATAAATTTATTTTATCGATTAATTCAAATTTCTGCTTTAGGACGATGTGTGAAATAATAATCATGATTTAAAATATTTTTTTGCTGGCATAGGATTTTTTCAGCTTCATTGGCTATGTACATTCTGCACAGCTCTGGAGCCCCCCGCCTAGTATTCTTTCCTGCCTCACACTTATTCCATCATAGGCTCCCACCGTCCAGTAGAAAAAAAGCCTCTCCCTGCCTATCAAACTCCAACACACATTAGCAAGAAGGCAGCACAGACGTCAGTAAGGATCTCATCTCGAAAACTGGCAGCGTCTTCTCAGTAATTTTAAAAGGGTTCGCTTATGCAAAGTCTGACAAATCAAATCTCTGTTCGCTGTAAGTCTAAAATCTGATTGGAATATAGGCAGAAGCACCCGAGTAGCAGGACTAACTCTGAACCTAACCCCTTGTCCCAATATCCATACTTGCACCCTTGTGCCCTTCAGTTGCACGTTCTCGCTCAGGAATGGACGACTGTAGAGTGTTCCAATTTTCTAGTGTTGTGCTCTAAATGTGCCTTGTGTGCCCTTAATGCATCCCCTTAATGCATTACCCAGAATGCTTATAGTGACATCATGTTTAAAACATTTACCCAACGGGGAAGCAAAATGGTTGTTGTTGTTGTTGGGTTTTGTTTTTAGTTTATTTTTTACAGTTCACTGTTGTTCATAATTTTATGTCAACATTTACACACTATAATGTATACAATCACAGTGTAACAACCACCATGTCGGGGGACTAGGAAACAACATTTTTGAGCTATTTTCTTTATATACAGAAAATAAAACTGTATATTAAGAAAATAGCTTAAAAATGTTGTTTGTTTTAATAGCTTTCCTGTTTGTAGATTCCGAAATTGAAAAAGAATATACAT
>JAQMYF010000025.1:9517994-9528289 GCA_030014195.1 Neosilurus mollespiculum | reverse complement strand
TATATATATATATATATATATATATATATATATATATAGATGTATGTGAATGAAGACATATGAAACAAGAATAAATTGTGAGCCAAGATTATTATTATAATCAATGAAATCAAAAATTACATTTCTCCAAAATATTTTGGGGTATATTTGATCAGAACCATGTGACATTTACTCCATAACCTTACAGTTTCTTAGATTGGGAAAAAAAACAGTTAATTCAGAAGCTAAATAAGTTCTGCCGCAAATATGAGCTACCAAGCCAAAAGTTTTTTACCGAAGTTGCTCTATACAGCACTACTACATGTGAAACATGCCTTGCCTCAAGCATTTTGCTAACTAAATAAAAACACTTTATTGCATAAATTACAAAAGCCCAAAATATCCTGTTATTTCTTTAAAAATTGGTGTAAACATTTATTCCTGTAAAAATGTATTTAAAAATTTTTTTTAAAGGCACATGAGCTTCCATTTCATTGATTCTGAATTAGAAAGTGCGGTGAGTAGCTGCTGAGGAACAATCCCAGCTTTAAACCAGTTAAGAAATGTGTTTGCTTCTTTTGTAGATTGATATTGCTACCAATTAAATGTATTTAAGTGGTGTCCTTGCATTGAAAATCGGATTTGTAAATCAGGTGCAAGTGAGATTTTATTTTTAAGTCATAACACCCAGCCGTACATGTGCACAAATACTTCTGTGATTTTCACATAATTTCATTGCAATAAACATCTCAAAAGTTTGTAACATATGTCACTTTTTTCTTTTAAAAAACTGCCATAAGTTTTGGCATTTTAGATTTCAACAATCACAAAATAAAGTCTGTGAAATCCTGGAGCGACTGCTTTGTCAATGATTACACATAATTTTTCATTTATTCATGTGGTGCATCCTTTACACAACTCCCTGATGACATTTTGTATTTACATTTATGGAATTTGGCAGATGGCCTTATTCAGAGCATAAGTGCGGTGCTTTGTGTTACATAAGTCACTGTCAGTAAATGCATTTCGATGCTGGTTCACTAGGATACATCCCAAGTATGCCATCTGTCAAACGTCAGTGGGAAGTTGTTGTTGTTGTTTTTAATAAACATAAGGATAGATATATAAACTTGAGGATAGATACTCTTGCTAATCCAAGTACTTCCGAAAAAGGTTGGTTTTCAGTCATAGTGTGAAGACATCAAGGGAAAGTTCATTCCACCACCACAGTGCCAGAACAGAGAGGAGTTTAGATGCATGCTTTCCTTATCCTTTGATAGAAGGAGGGACCAGTCATGTTGCATGTTGCAGTGTGGGGTGTGATAAGTGCTTTGGAATAGGAGGGTGCTGGTCCGTTTTTGGCTTTGTAGGCAAGCACTGGTGTTTTAAATCTAGTGTTTAGAATATTATGATGAAAACTGATTTGCTGTACGAGCTGCTGTCTTGGAAAAGGAAAACCACATCCACACCTTCTAACCAATCAGATCTGAGAATACAGTAGTACTGTGCTACTGTACTGTACATTTATAAAACAGAAAACTGTTGGTGGAAAGCAGACGTCACACACCTGCTGTCTAGTCGTTGCATCAGAGCTGTTTAAAATACAGTTTTCTATTTTAATCTCAGAGTCGGTACAGAGTTCTCACACGAAGAGAACTCTTTTGGGAAATTAAGCATTTTAATGAAAAGCTTGCTTCTCCATGGCTAATGTTAGCACAATGTAACACACTAAATTATTCATATCAAAAACTCTTTTCTGTCTTACCTGATGGAGAGACAGATGACGGTGGAGCCATGAATTATACATTAGATAGAAAGCCTTTTGATTGTTCAAATGTTGTGTTTATGGAATAACTGTGCACTTTGTCACCTTGTTTACTGTCTTTTTTGTTTCTGATGATGAGATTCACAGAGGAACTCTTTGAAGCCACTGAATAATAAAATCAGACTTCAGAATTTGGGAGCAAAAGGATAAAGAGCATAACGTTTCACTGCTTTGAAAATAAATTAATTAATAAACTGAAATAATTAGAGTTACAAAAGCATCACACCTGATTAATGTGATGTTGGAGTTTTTTTTAAAGGTGTAGGTCCTGAGAAGGAAATAAAGCAATAACCTGTTTTATAGCCCTGAAACAATGTACAAGAAAAGCAAGAGAACATTTATAAATCTTTAATAAACTACTAACATGTAATATATTTAAAAAAAAAAAAAAAAAAAAAAAAGGAGGTTCCCAAAACAAGCTGGTCATTACTCTTCTTCCAATTCAACGACGTAGCACCAAAGCAACAGTAATTATTAATTACGCTAAGTTATTTTATGTTAATCCCCCGACAGCTGTGATTAAAAATAAACTGCTGCCATAGAGTGTTGCTCCGAGCGAAGCCCCATGAATTAACTACAGGGTGATTAATTTTGGAGCGATGATTCACTAAATATTTAACAGCTTTGCTTCGTACAAAGTGTATCATGAATTATAGATGGGGAGAATTAGAATATCTTGATATAGGACAGAGGTTAAAGAATTAACCTGCAATTGGGGAAGAGCAATTACCAGTGTAATAAATGATCTCCAAGTCAAGGAAGGAAGAGTCTCTATTTTTTTATTTTTAATTAATTTCTGCACATCATCGCAAAGGGAGGGATGTGTTCCTCTCATTACTCTGTGCCACTTTTGTGGCTCCTTTGTTCTTGATGAATAGCCGGCCGTTCGCTGAGCTGAGATCTTTGTGTATCATCTTTTTTTTCCTCCCTCACTATTCTGTTTTGATCATGTCTCTTAATGATCATCTGGTTTAAAAGCAAAGCAGTGCAGAGGTTTCCTTTTCTTCGTTTGAATTTACATGGCCACCCCCACTCTCCTTTTTTTTGTAAAAGACTCTGCATTGGAATGAGGGACGCTCCTCTGTGAGAAGAAATATGAGCTGCTTATTCCAGCGACCTGTCCAGGGGACCCCTGGTGGAGGGGAGGAGGAGGAGGAGGAAGAGGAGGAGGGATAGTGGGGTGGTGGGGTGGTTGTCTGCTTCTTCAGCCCTGTCTGCTTATAAACTGACTGAAGGTGTTGTGAAGTGTGTGTTGTGCACACTAATTGGCTTTCTGTAAATGGTTGTTGAGTGTGACTGAGACAGTTGTGTATAATGGGCCTGTCTTTCTGACCTTTACCCTCCTGCTCAGCATCTTTCCTCCTGACTGTACAGAACAGTACACAAAACAAAAGCCATGGGCTGAGCAATTTGCTGGGAAAATGTTATAGAGGATTGGTATGTGGGGGAAAAAGGTAAATATGTGCGACGTAGCATTTTTGAGCATTGTTGTGGTGCTTTAATAACATGTTGTGAGTGTTTGTTTTTATATAATAAGCATTAGGTTTGTAGTTCAAACTGCTTCTAGAGAGTATACCAAGATTCCTCCACCACACAGTACAATGTAGCCAGTAGACCCAAAAGGGATACTGGTTTTAATTAACCACGTGCCAGTCTATGCTATGTTCTATAATACATTAAAGTGACCAAATTGTAAATAAACTTTCTTGATTAAAGGATTTACGAGATGGCTGTGGATTGAACCTTGAAGGTCACTCAAGGTCAAAGATAATCGTCTCATTTGAAAGTCCATATCTGGTTCATACCAGTGTTCCATAGTAGCAGTGCGTCTGTCAGCACTTGTTTGGTAGTTATATGCGCTCAGTTTCCAAAAATGTGTGACCTTGCTCTGACAGTCCTAAATCAAATCATCTCTGGCACTCAGAACATCATTTCTGTGAAAATTTGTGCATGGGTGTGGTCAGGATTTTGTTCACACAAAAAACCCAGTGTTTAAAATACCTCAGCCAAAACTGTTTTGTGGCAGGGGTAAGAGGATAACTATTACACAAGATACAAAATACTCTGATTGTAAGAGTATCAAAATATACTATACTACAAAATAAACTATAATAAACAGGACCCACACTATATGTTAACAACCATTTACTGGGGTTTATTTTATATTTTAAAAATATGTTTCCAAGGGAGCATAAAATCATTTCGCAAACCTTCTGCCAGGATACTGACTCAGTTAATGAAGTGAACAATGTTCGGGAGTCACAGCTTTTCTCTCATTAATTTAACACATTAATTTAATTCAACAACAGATTGAATATTTGGACTTTCCTCTTACACGCTGCATCCCCACGTATCCCTGTGATCACAGAGATTAAGGAGAGTTTTAAAGTCACCAAAAGTTTCATGTTTAACAAACAGTTTGCTAATGATTGATAATTGCATCATATTTTGGTTCTTGCTGTTAATGAACTTATCATTGACTGCACTGCAGCACTGACTGAACGGACAACTGAATCCACCTTAATCCTTAACAACTAGCTTCTAAGACATTAATTAATCATGTGATTGTTAATTATCCATCCATCCATGCATTATCTATGACAATTATCCACCTATCACAGAAACCAACATCAGTTCTCACTCACGTTCTTACCTATGGGCAATTTAGAGTTTTCACTTGACCTAGTCGGCATGTTTTGGAAGTGGGAGGCAATTAGAGCACCAAAAGGAAACCCACACATGCACAGTCACGGTGAGGACGTTTAAACTCCACACAGGTAGACCAAAGTGAAGTCTGAGAATCTTCTTGCTGTGAGGCAACACTACCAACTGCTTTGTCATATGCCATCTATTTTAACCAAGGCTTTGATTAAGGATTTGATTTACCACGCACAAGAAATACCATCTCTTCTTCCCTGTAAACGCAGCTGCAACCTTGCAAGTCATGTTCAAACATGCGTAGTAGGGTTTTAAACATGGAAAGTCTGTTTAGCTTAAATAACAGCCCTAAAATATAAACAGTATGATGAAGTAAACTTTCCACAAACTTTACTCATGAGGTGGACTATGTTCAATATGATTAAAAAAGGTAAATTACCAATTATGCACCGAAGGTGAGGTGAATGCCGTTGAATAGTGTCTGAAACTCATAAGCTTTGTGTGCATGTTCGAGCAGGTGTGTGTAACAGCTTTTACTCTTCAAGAGATTTGCTACATAGAAACACCAAGAAAAGTGAAATAAAACAAGATATTTATAGGTACTACAGCTACACCCTGGGCATCTTGCCAGGCCATCACAGGGCAGAAACACGCTGACGGCAACCCAACGGCCTACTCTTTACGAAAGTCAGCAATGGTTCTTTTACATTCCTCTCACCACTAACAGTAAGATCCATGGCTGGCCTTTGATAACCCAGTTAGATGCACTGGGGGACAGCAGTGACAACTCGGTGATAGTGGGGCTTGAACCCCTGACCTTGGGATCAGTAATCCAACACCCTACCACCATTCCACCACTGCCCCTACTACAGCTACAGATTATACATATTTTAACCATGACAGAGGCAGGTCAGGTGAGCTCCGTGCTTTAAGCTGAGTTTAGCGCTGTGTACCTAAGAGTGTCTGTTTATTGACACTAAATCTAGTACATTTTACACAGAAACACTGCACTCCATGAAGATATTTTACTATATACTACACAGAAACACAATGAAGATAATATTTAAAGTATAATAATGATTATTCTATCTGCTCCATGTGACTATGATAAACTGTGAGTGTCTGCCATTTTGATTCAAGTGTTATGTACTGGGGATAATGTTTTTTTAATCCTGAGGCAGTGAACCAACCTGATCACACAGTTCCTGTGAAGTATATTGCATCATTATGATTCATTAGGCACTTTGTAAAGATTTTAGAAGTTAGGAGTGAAAATGCCTCCTTGTACAGAACATTGATATGAAATTTATAGAAGGTGCTGAAGATAAATTTGCCTCTGTGTAAGAGGAAAATTGTTTCTCACTTTTGTTAATCACAGTGACAGTCATAGACATCTGTGTGCTCATATATGTGGAAGAGGGTAGATAACACGTTCCTCTGAATGTTGCTTGTTTTTTTTTTTTTTACATGCTGATCGGTTCTGCTGGAGACTTGTTTTCATTCACTGCAACTGTGGCTGTTTAATTGTATATTAAGTTGCATCCCACTAGAGAATATTCAGTTTAAAGAAACAGGAATGTAACTTTTACTTAATGCTTTAAAGCTGCACACAAACTAAATAAAGATATAAAAGTACTACACACAATATTATGGTAGGCGAAACTATAAAGCAAGGCTGAAACATCCTCGTGTTCCTGTTCAGCTTACATTAAGGCTGAATTGTAAAACTGTTAGTGTCTGTGTCTGTATTTTGTCTGTATGTGTCTCAGGGAAGGCCTTTGTCTCTTACAGTTTTATGGGGAAAGATTCTGATTGTCATGTTATTTTAAACTAAGATTTAAAGTCTTAACAGATCGTCCTCTTATTTTACATCATATTGCATTTGTAGTCATCTGAATTCATTTTAAAAGACATCACCTTGAAATTGAATCTTAATTCAAAAAAGTATGATGCAGACCCAAAAAAGCCTTCTGAAGATGCACATCGAGAGGTTTACTGTGGGAATTATGATCATTTACTGGTTTCATGTAAATCTAGTGGAGTTTTTTTTTTTTTAATGAGAAGCATAATCATTTTAGAACATGCTACATGTGAGTTTATCTACTTGCATTTTTACTGAACCTTAATAATTGAAAGAACAGACAAAGTGTAGCAACATTCTTATAGCAAGTAAACAAAGATGGCTACGCCGACTGTTTCTTGCGCTATGGCAATCTACAAAAGACTTAATGACCTCAAGAAATGGTTTAAAACGGATTCTCAGTGTGCGTCTTTGGCCGGAACTTTGTGTACTTCATAACATTTATGGTGTCCGTGATGTGCCTGATAAATCAGTATGTATTAATCAGTAGTATTTAGATGCTTATTAATTCAAACTAAATTAAATAGAAAACTTTCCACATGCATAATAAAATATGAAAAATTCCTTCTGAAATAAATTGTTATTGTAAGAATGCCACAAAATATCAGAATATAATTTTTTTTGGTGATATCACCTAGCTTTAATCAGGAATTTAAATACAGTTTTTTTTTAAGCTTTAGAAAGCTCCCTACTGGAACTATAATGTATGTTTCTTTTTTCATCTAGTTCTCCAATAACCAAGTAAAATTTTGTTCTGTAACCCCTTCACATTATCTTTATTATTCGTCATTAATTCATTCATTTTCTGAACTGTTTAATCCTAATTAGGGTCGCGGGGAGGCTGGTGCCCATCTCAGCCGACTGGGTGAGGGCAGAGTACACCCTGGACAGCTTGCCAGGCCATCGCAGTGTTATTATTATTATTATTATTATAATTTAATTAGGGAATGTAAATGTTCAAACACTGTAGAGGAACACCTGTATGAATAAAAGGTGTGAAGTAGATATCCAGGTGATTGTTCTCCCAAATCCTGCATGAGTTTGACCTTAAAATACTTTTAACCAGCCTATTATGCAAAATGCATAACATACATCACAAGTTCCCAGCAAAAAAAATAAAATAAAATAATAATAATTTCTTTGCAAGTCCCCGGGAAGCTTATTAAACCCAGGAAGAAAGGAAATGAATAAATACTAAATGTGTTGCCTGCGTGTCGAGTGCTGATGTTGTTTGAATGGCATATTTCCCGCATGAACAGTATATTTTCTCAAAACAAAAAAAAAAAAAAGAAAGAAAAAAGAGAGGGTACTCGAATATCATTAGGGTTCAATGCAGCATCTCGAGCTCAGAGGCGATCTCGGAGGCCACACCAGCAGGGTGGAAAACACCAGCGTTTGATGTTTTCAATCATCCACCAGCCTTTGTGTCTCTCAGCTGGTCCCTGCAGGTTGACTTTCTCTGAATAACATGTTTTTCACTTTTAAAAAAGAGAGAAAGAGAGAGAGAGAGGGGAAAAAACTTCATTCGAAAGAAGAGTGTACTATTGGGTCTCGGCATGTTTACTTTCATTATCTTTGGTCCCCTTTTCCTCTCCCTCTGCTGTAGAAGCCAAACAGTAGCCTTTGACGCTTGTAAAGGCCTAGCGGAGGGCTCGTGGGATATTCTGCCACTCTGTTCTGCATGATAGTGCTTAGACCAGACGGGGTGCTCAGTTCGGCCTCCAGCCAAACACTGGACTCGTATTTATCAACCAATAGCCAGACAAACACCAGATACACAAGTGCAATGCCCATAAAAACAACAAGCCTGTGCTCGGGCATGTGCATCTGTGGTGGCCGGGGAAAACCTTTCACATGGTCTGATTTCGACATTTTCTTCTAGATGATGTTTCCCTGAACTGAAATTGAAGCTGCTTAGTAGTGAAAAGGGAGAATGCTTGTACTGAAAGACTGCAGAACACTGAATTCATGAAAAACAAACACAATTACTTTGTAATATGATTTGCATTTGCATTGCATATGAAACCACATTTAACCACAAGCTAGCTCCTTATCTGTCTAACCTGATGCTCTGAGGTTAGAAAGTAAGTAATGCTAAACTCTTACTTAGCCGTTTAACAATGAGAAACGTTGCTGGGATTACCATGGCTTTTGTGTGACTATTCTAGGTCGGATGCAATCCGTCGCAAAAATCTGGGCAGAGGAAACCGCGCTTGCCTAAAAAACATGAGCATCTGAGATGCATACTGTACATTTCAGATGTCATATCTATTAGCACCAACTGTGATGCATACGTGGTAGTCATTGTTCCATTCATATTTCTAGCTCCCGCTGGAGCTATCGAAATGGATTCTGTCTGTCCGTCCACACAAATTGTTAGTGTTATAACTTTGGAAGGAGGTATCACAAAATTTGGTGGATAAGTTCCTCTCTGGGGCAAATAGTTTAGGATTGCATATGGCTTGACCTTGACCTTGTTTCAAGGTCACAAGATCACTTTTCCTATATTCTTCTTGTCAAGGCTTGTGAGGGTAATATACAGGCTTGTTAGTGTTGTATATACATACATAAACATAATATTTTGATTTCCATTTTTGAAAAAAATCATCTGGGCATCTGGGCCCCTGTGATCTATTTTTACCTTCATGTAAATCTATGGTAGGCCATGTATGCCTCATGGATGCCTTCACGTTTTTAATAGTTGAAGTGACCTGCTTCCAAAATTGACCCACAGTAAATTTCAAAACTTTCAGTAAAAATTCTGGTCCTCAAGATAGCTTTGCAGCTGTCACGTATTCCAATGAAAGTGCCCAGAATCTTAGGGGATAATGCTGATTGAACCCCAGAAGGCAAAAAAAAAAAAAAGATCTACTGTGAAGTCATTTCTACTATGTGAGCACTTACAGTTTTTCTGGGAAACTCTACTAAAAGAAATCAAGGTTTTCTATTTTCTCTGACGTTGGCCAGGTTTTCCCAGGACACCATACATGGACTCTGAGAACATCAGAAATGAAACAGATGCTCGAGGTGACGTGCCAGTAACCCTCGGATATTTACAGCACCGAGGATGATTGATGCAGTCATATCAATCGTCCTCTCCGAACAGTTTTGGGACGATTGTCACATTTTGTTTATGATGGATAAACATATTAGGCCTTCACATCCAGGCTGCATTAGAAATGTAATGATTTGTGTGCAGCTCTGCTGTAGAAGCCCACTTATTGTACATAAGTGTTATAATTGGAAGTTTATTGCATTACCCGGCCGCAGAGTGTTATTTCCTGCTATTTGTCTAATGCATCTTAAAGAATGGTAATCTAATAAAAAATCATTATTTCTTCCCAGGCTTTTAGACATTGCGAATGATTTAAGGGAAAGTCATTTACAAAATGTGTCGAGTACAGTGCGAATTAATACCTCACCTTGTCAGAATATGTGCATGAAAAAAATTCTATTGAGGCAATGCGATTTTATTAAAACGGATGTACGCGGCTTTCAAGATTGCCACGAGCTAGGATCATCTTAGATAAATGGCTTCACTCAAATAACAGCTCGCATGGAAATGTGTTTTGTACTTTCTGCGACGCTGCTTTCCTTAATGTTGCTTTTAACTTTTAATGCTTTATTATTAGATCTTCCACTGCAGCAGTTTTGCTTCTCGTCTCTTTCACGCGATTTGTTTTGACACCCAAAAGTTTCAACTTGACTTATGGACAATACTGTATATGTTCCTTCTTATATTAGTGTGTGTGTGTGTGTGTGTGTGTGTGTGTGTGTGTGTGTGTGTGTGTGTGCTTTAAAGTAAAAAAACATAATGATAAAACATTGAAGCTGGTGGATGGATCATCCTGTGATTATCATTCCGTATGGAAAACACATATACCATGCCCACACACACACACACACACACACACACACACACACACACAGTCAGAGAGAGAGAGAGAGAGAGTGAGAGCGGGGGCGGGGGGG
>JAQMYF010000025.1:9507249-9517894 GCA_030014195.1 Neosilurus mollespiculum | reverse complement strand
GGGGAGGCTGGCGCCCATCTTAGCCGACTCCGGGCGAGGGCAGAGTACACCCCGGACAGCTCGCCAGGCCATCGCAGTCTTTCTTTAAAGTGTTTAACACATTTAAATGCTAGTCTGATAAGATGTGCAGGGTGGTGGTCACGCCCCTATCCACATTGAGGGGTCAGAAGTGGAGAGATTCGGTTGCTTCAGGTTCCTGGGGATCAACATCAGTGAGGATCTGAGCTGGTCACATCACGTGGGTGTGATCACAAAACCAGCGAGACAACGGCTCTTCTTTAAAGAAGTTTGGCAAGGACTCCAGAATACTCACCAATTTCTAACGATGCACCATCGAGAGTATTCTGTCTGGCTGCATCACGACCTGGTACAGCAGCTGTAATGCTCTGGACCGCAAAGCTCTAAAGAGGGTGGTCAGATCTGCACGGAACTGAAAGCCATCCAGGACTTCTACACACAGCGCTGTAGAAGGAAAGCCCAGTGGATCCTCTCTGATCCCAGACACCCCAGCCACACACTCTTCACGCTCCTGTCGTCGGGCAGACGGTACAGGAGTATCTGGACTCAGACCAGCAGATTCAGGGACAGTTTCTACCCACAAGCCATCAGGCTACTGAGCTACCGATATACCGGACAACTTGCACACAACATTGTGCACACTCACTGTACACACTGTACACGTACATACACACCACTACCTCTGCCCTACAACCACTTCAGTATTCCTTTTAGTATTCTGTATTTAACCTACTGTATATACATATTTTCAACTTCTTTTAACTTATATTTTTATTTATTTTATTTAAATTTTTTTTTTTTTTTAATTCAATTTTATCTAACCTATGTTTTCATTATGTGCGATATTTGTTTGTTTATGTGCAATATTGAGAGGCCTCTGAGTCCAAGAATTTCATTGCCGGCAGTGATGTTCCATTGTTACCTGTATATGACAATAAAACTTTAAACTTGATTAATAAACACTCAGAAATATAAAATATGAAAAGCAATAGATCAGGATTAATCTCATGAAGCTCAGATGAGAACGACTGTGCCGGTTTAAAAAAAAAACTTCGATTATTTGGGCTTTTGTGCTCCTCCATGTGAAGAGGATGAATCTGATTACACCCCTCCTCCTCGAAACCATAGCAAAACACTACACGGGAGCGATGCCATCTGATTGGTCTGTTATCCGTGGACTAAAAAACATTATTCTGAGAGGATAATCCTGGAATCTCAGTGACGGACACTCACAGTTTGTCGCAGTCACTTGGAGCAGGAGGCGTCATCATTATTACGCTCGAAAATGGAAAAATAAACCATAAAAATCTCATTTTACTTTACATGTTTTTATGTATAGTATATACTAAAACGTAAGTTTTAAGTTTATCACATTTCCTACACAGCGCTTAGCTGTGGAAATCACCTGACCCGCCTCTGTCATGGGTAAAATGTGTAAAAATATTACGCACCTCAGGCTTCTCATGTTCTGTCTTGGCTAATATTCAGCGATATCCACCTCGTCTTCACCACATACTTATTAATCAACGCCACCTCACTGTCCTGTAGAGTTTCGGCAACCCCTTCACCGAGCCCAGTCACCTGACTACTGTCTCATGTCACATGATTGCTATGCGCCTGTTCTTACTCCACCGATCATCACCATGTGCACGTTTAAAAGTGAGGCTGAACCATGAATAATTTGTGAAGTATTAATGCACTCTCTCTGACACTGTGCCGTACCAAGCATTGATTGTGAATCGCTCACTCGGGTTTTGTTGCCCGTGTATTGATTTTGATCTTGATCTTGATCTGCCTGTGTATTTTGACCTTGATCTAGCAAAATCCTGTGATGCTGTTACTCAGTGTATTACCTTCTATCCTGCGAGCGTTACTCCTCACCTATAATATACATCTTTACCTGTGTACTGATCCCTGCCTGTGTAACCATTGCTGATCCTGCATCTATCCGTAGCTCCGCCTCAGCCACCAGCCCTTCGTCGATTATTTTACTGTGGTAACATTAATGTAAATAAAAGAGGCACCAACAGAAACTTGGATAAAGTAATTATTCACTCAGAACGGAACAGATCTCTCTCACTTGTACAACTTAATGAATAATTAGGAATATTTTAATTGATGCTATTTTGATTTACCTTATAACACACACACACACACACACACACACACACACACACACACGTTTCTTCTTTATTTGACAATGCCAGCTTTCAGTCCGGGTGTAAAATACGAGCCTCATTACAGAGGGACAGAGACGAATCTGTCAGTGTGATATGTTACACCGACTCACATCATTAATATGTGGCTTCCCATGTATGAATATTCATGAGCTCATTATATATTCACATTACATCACACTAACGAGGGAAGACACAAGATCATTCAACATCACAGGGTCAGCAAGACACTTCCCGTCCCCCCCCCCCTCTCTCCCCCTGTCTCTCTGTTTCTCTCTCTCTCTCTCTCTCTCTCTCTCTCTCTCTGTTTCTCTTTCTCTCTCTCTGTCTATTTGTCACTCTGTTTCTCTGTTTCTCTCTCTCTGTCTCTCCGTGTCTATTTCTCACTCTCTTTGTTTTTCTCTCTTTGTCTGTCTATTTCTTACTCTCTCTGTTTCTCTCTCTCTGGCACTAGTTCTCACTCTCTCTGTTTCTCTCTGTAGCTCTCTCTCACTCTGTATCTCTCTCTCTCTCTGTCTGTCTCCTCTTCTCTCTCTTCCTCCTTTTCTCTCTCTCTGTTTCTCTGGGTTTCTCTCTCTCTCTGTCTCTCTCTATTTGTGTTTCCCTCCTTTTCTCTCTCTCTGTGTCTATGTCTCTCTCTCTCTCTCTCTGTTTCTCTCTCTCTCTCTCTCTCTCTCTCTCTCTCCCCTTCCCTTTCTCTCTCTGTTTCTCTCGGTTTCTATTTCTCTCTCTCCCTTTCTCCCTCCCTGTTTCTCTCTCTGTTTATCTCTCTCTCTCTGTCTCTATTTCTCTCTCTCTCTTTGTTTCTCTATGTTTCTGTCTCTCCCTCTCTCTCTCTCTCTCTCTCTCTCTCTCTCTCTCTCTCTGTCTCCACACATGGATGCACAACTGCCTCGGCTTGCTCTCTCTCTCCAGGGAGAAGAGAAGCTGCCTCACACTTACCATTGCTGTGAAGAAATGAATAAAACCAAAATGAGATATCGCGGTGACAGTCCTGCCTTTTAAAAGACACAGATTGTCATTGTGTCACATGCTGCCCACTCCTTTTGTTGACATTATAAAAAATGGATTGCAAAGAACCTTTTTGAGCATGCAGCGAATTGATGAGTGGTCCTGCACGTCCACATCCACGTCCCCCATTTCACTTTGTCTGCTTGTTATATCTTTTTTGTTCCTGCTTCCTTTATCTTATTCCATATCAGTTCTCTGGGTTAAATCGGATTGGACTGAGTTTGTATAATTCACAATACAAATCCCAAGTGTTTGTCCTCACCTGTCACACTTGACCAGTGATCGACTTTGAAATTTTCTCAGTCTCAGTAACTCTTGTTTATTTACAAAGCTCCTGTATCCATTAATTGCAGCATTTTTATAATTTAGGATGAAGCAGACCTTCAGACGCCATGTGCTGCATCGCTGCTTAAAAAGTAAACAGTGATAAATGATCGAAGCCTTCTCTGCTCCTGACTTTGAAAAATACCTGCATGCAGTTTCAGGTCAGATTCTGACAACAATTAAGCTGAGAAAAATTAATAGTCTTTGACCTTTTTTTTGGTGGGGTTTATCCTTTTTTTTCCACAGGAAACACCACAGTGTCCTTGACAGGATATGTATACACAGTGAAGAGCCAATCAGCACTGTACTTTTAATGATTGCACTGTTAAACTGCTAATTTTGGAAGATGACACACAGGGGAGTCGTTGTGCTTTGACACAAACCCACGGCGTGTGCTACCTCTGTAAATGTTTTCCCTTTTTCTTTTTTTATGAAATACAGGGCAGCCTGAACTTTGATTTTAATTAGTTTTATTTAATTTGTGATGCTCCTATATAAAATCTAGTGCTCATTTAAAAAGATATCGATTTGTGGATTTTATTCAGACTGTCCTTAATTCGCACTTTCATTTTAGAAAATCCTCAAATTCTCCTTTTAGCGGTCTCAGTCCCCGGCCTGAATAAATGACATGGATATAAGCTTCCCTCGATGCCGTGGTGTAAAAGTATTAGCTGCACTAAGAGACCTGCTCCTACTATAATTATGTTAGGAACCAATAAGACAGCTCGGAAATCAATATGCTAAGACAGATAGAGTATAGGATCACGGGCAGTGAACTGGCCGTAGATTAGGCTGGCAGGTCCCTGAGCTGAAGATCACTAACATTTAAGCCAATGTTTGACTTAACGTTTCCCTGAAAGGAAATCATCAGAGCTTTCACCATCCACCCGGGGCACTGGATTAGCTCTTCTCAGCAATTACACTTCTCCTTTTTTTTTCTAATTACACGATTTTGACTGGGTAAATCCTGTTGGTTTTAATTTGCCTGATTTTTAACTTCCTCATCTCATTTTAATCAATATGCACTATCAGACCTTTGCAAGGGCAAATGTTTAAGTCTGATAATTAATCCACGCTTTTCAAATTCTAAAAAAATAAAAAGTAATTTGAATACTACACTTTTTAAATAGCACCAAGTGTTTTTTTTGTTTTGTTATGGACTTAAACAAATGCTGATATGCTTCTCGATATATATATATATATATATATATATATATATGTGTGTGTGTGTGTGTGTATATGTATGCATGCATGCATATATGTATGTATGCATGTATTCAGTAAAACAACACTAGGGGAGGAAACAAAAAGACATCCCCTTTTAGGTACAGTACATCTGCTCAAGCCCAATCAAGCTTTGAAAGCCATGGCAGAGAACAATAGCCTTCATCAGACAGGAACAAAGTCACAGATGTAAGTGGTCCAAGTAAGTGTGCAATTTCTGCCCATATGACTGTCCTGACACAATTGCTCTAATTTTCCTCCTTTGAAATGACTGATAAAAGACTTAGGTAATTGCTATGGAGACAGCATTTCGTCCATCAAGAAGGGCTCTGTGTGTGTGTGTGTGTGTGTGTGTGAGAGAAAGAGAGAGAGAGAGAGAGAGAAGGGGCATCTCAAGTAATACTGCCTCAGGGCTGGAGGATGGAGTGTCAGTTTCTGCACAGTCCCAAATTAATACTTGTCCCATTCTTCAGCCCTACTTTTCCCTGCCATCTTATTATGTGATGCTAATTTGTGTTGATGTCATATCGGAAAACACTGACCGAAACATATTCTAAACACAACAAACGCCTGGATTAATTCTCCAATCAGAGGTCATTGAGAAAAGCAGTGTCGCCACACGCTCTGAAAAAGGCCCTAATGCCCTGCTTCCGTGATGCAGATTACGCAAATGGCATGAGAATCAAACACAAGCGCTCATCTCACCCTCGGAGCGCAGAAAGGTGAAGAGATCTCTCAGGCTGACACCTGACTTTGAACTGTGTCCATTCGGTCCGTGACCTTGTCCCTTGAAATCAAACTCTATTTATCTGCCTGATCTCTGATTATCTGGCCATTGCACCGTGCTCTCGAGGAGAGAAAGCAGACCGCCGTTAGGTAATGGGGAAGAGGCGGGGGCTGTGACACACATGAGCACTGACACACAAGCAAATTACTGCCCTGGCCTTCGTTTCTATCTGTAAGCAATGCCATGCTTTTTTTCTTTGTAAAAGTCTTTGCTCTGGAATAGTGGGTAAATTCCTAAGTGCCCCCCCCCTTAAATGCGCCTACGTAAAAATATTTTATTTATAACTGTCAACATTCACCCCCTCTCCATTTTGAATTTGAATTTAATTTCCACACCTCCACAACAGCTTTACTGAAAGTAAACATATTTCCATCATGCCCACGCGACTGATTGCATCCTCCTTCCAATAAATCGTGTGAGGGGAGGTCTTATAGCGTATGTCGAGACTCCAGATTCCCCTGAATCAGCTGAACTGGGATCCCCGAGGTCCGGAAACCCACAGCGACCTCCCAGCCTAACTCTCGTTAACCACTTCTAACGTGCTGACTTTAAAGCACCGTGCAAGCCCAAAGCCAGTAAATAATACACAGTAATGAGCTAATCAATACTTATTATGGTTTCATTGGTTCACTAAAGCTGGAACAGAACCTGGTGAGCACAGAGCAGTGGAGGGACGAATCACACACACACACACAGCCCAGTGTGCCTGATTCAGATAGCATCAGATTTTCCCCAGGGATTTCTCTATTCAGGAATCCAGTTTTGCATGGCTGATTGACATGGACTGGATCTCATAAGGTCTAATTAAGATCCCAATAAAGATCTAATGATTCCGTCCCTGTTTTGGGCCATTTGTTTTCTATTTTTCTAAACCACATAGCTTGTTTAGCATTAGTGTGTGTCCATTGCATGTGTGATGTGATGCCCGAGCTACTTTGGAGTGCATGTGAGAGAGAGAGTTTCTCTGATTAAGTCTACGTGGAGACACACAAGAATCTGAGTGCAGAGAAACACTGCAAGGAATAAATACAATTCTTTTCTCTGTAAGTAAGAAATAAAGTCACGATATAAGAAAATAATGACTAGATGGAGTGTTATTGCCTGAAGTTATACTTTCCTATATTATTCATTAATCAACAGTTTCTGATTAACCAGAATATAGAAATATGTGGTGCTGTGACATGTCAGTGTTTTTTTTTTTTTGTTTTTTTTTTGATGGATAATAATTCTTTAAATTTGCCTCCTGTATACCAGGGTATGACTGAACATGTATATCCCTTTACCAAATTATGCAACTACCAGCTTAAACAAAACCAAATATCTGTTTTTAATAGGTCCAGAGATGTATTTAACAGGTAGAAGGTAATCATAGTAGACAGGCAGGTATAATTATGAGATCTCAGACGTCTCAGACGTGTAATTACATTTGCACATTCTTCCAAAAGGGAATTAAGCCAGAAAAAAGGAACTTCCGATAAATTAGTTTGTCCGGAACCTGGACGTTAATTAAGAAATCCGGTGTCGGGTTGCTGAGGAGACAAAAGCAAGGATTCATGCTAGTGTTTGCAGAGTAAAGCTCAAAGCTACAGGAGAGGAAAGACGAGAAGATTACCCACGCAACCCGAACCTAGGATCAGCAGCGTGGAGCGCCGTTGCTATCATTCCCCTCAGTGATACAATCGGCAGGCAACAAAAGACAGGTCAGGAACAAATACAGGCCTGTCAGCGGGCCAAAGACTGCACTCACAGAGCCTCTCGTCATACAGTCTGTCAGTGCACGGAGGTTGGTGTCTCCGAGAACCTCTGGTGTAGTTAGAGCTGCTGCACTGCCAGATGTGGTGGTGAAGGCAGTGGTCATGGCATAGTTTAAGGTTAACAAGGTGGGCTGGAGCATCTTGACACTGTCACGCCAACTGTTTTGCTGAAGGTGTGCTTTCATTTACTCAAGAACTAGATGACATTTGTTAGATCACATGTAAACTATTTGCTCCCACATGTTAGAAATAAAACACTTGAGTATGCGGTTATAGGAAAATAATCAGCGCAGAGGTGGTGTAATGAAGCGGACGTACTGTTACCCCCCTCCTATTTTCCTCTCACAGTGCACAATGATGCCATTTTACAGCACTGACATTTTGTATTAAGTAAAGAACAACATGTCGTACGTTGAAAAAAGAAACGTACATTCCTGAGAAAACGAAAGCGCTCATACTGGACTCGCAGAGTGCAAACCTCTGCCAAGCCCAGCAATCCTCCATGTGAGCCAAAATGTTAGAAATGGTCCTATCCTACAATGTTAAAGAATCCTCCAGAAATTGGCCCAGATTATCTCCAAAATTTTAAGACTCTTTCTTGTGCAGAGCCCCACCTCTGGAAGAAATTTAACAAAAATCCAAACAAACTTTTTATGTCATCCTGCTAACAAGCATACAAACCGAGATCAAAACATAATGTCTTTGGCAGAGGTAATATGTTTTTTCTCAGCCACCCTGAAGAAGTTGCTACTACATTTTACATTTTATATTAGCATTAATAAAATTTAAAATAACATTTTTGTCTTTGTTTTTAAACATGCCTGGAAGTACAGTAATGTGCAGTGAAGATTATACAGTCCCACTTTTTTCTAAAAGGGCTCCTAATAAAAAGAAGTAAAAAATTACTTCTCTATAATTTTTTGGTAAAAATGTATTGAACAATGCTATTGTAGGCAATGAGAACCAAAAATATCATTACGACAAGTATATTGAGGTAAAAGTATGGCTAATAAACAAAAACACTGAAAATACCAATTTTTCAGAAAAATTGAAAGGTGTTGCAATTTAATTATTTTTTATTTTTTTACTTTTGCATAGTATGAATGAACCTCAAACCATATGGAATGATTTAGCGAGTGAAGAAATTCAAAATACAGTGATGCAGTAATGATTACACACTTGACAAAATGAAGATAAATCAGAAACCAAGTACTATTCAGGTATTTATGTCATGTAATATTGGATCATATTGATGAGAATAAGTAAATAAACAATAATTTATAGTAATAACAAAAATACCTGTCTCTTTTTTGAGAAAAGAAAGTCAATATTTATTGTTTCCACCCTTTCCTTTGATTACAGCATTTAACCTTTCAGGCATAGTGTTCACATATTTTTTCATTTCTTCACTTTTACCTCAGTATTCTTGTCGGAATGATTTTTTTGGTTCTCATTGCCTACAATAGCATTGTTCAATACGTTTTCACCAAAAAATTATACAGAAGTAATTTTTTACTTCTTTTTATTAGGAGCCCTTTTAGACAAAAGTGGTGGTGTATAAGCTTCACTGCACATTACAGTATGTATTGATTTTTTTCAGGCCGTCGTCCTCTGTGTGTATGATTTTTTGCTAAAACATACCTTAAATATTCAAAAATAATCCTTCATTTGATATCACTTCATGAGACTATTGCATGCTCGGCAAATGCTGCAAATGTTTATTGTTGCTTAGCAGTCTCTGACAGCGTGGCAGGTAGAAATGGGATAGTTTTGTACACACAGCTTTGAAAATAGAGGTAATCATTGTATACAGTGAAATGGCGCTGCCACTGGGATGTGCGGAGAGGAAGTGCAGCATGGATGTAAAATAGGCTCCAACAAGTAATTTTTATGTGCTGTATTTTAGCCTGTCATCACTTTGCAGGCAGTGGGAGAGGGGAAGCGTGGAAAGGTGTAGCGGCGAGGACGGGAATACACAGCCTATCATTCTCGCTGCTGAGCAGGAGAGGCTACAGGGAGGGCACCCTTCAGGAAGCTTTGATGTAGATTGACAGATTAATCATTTCCAGCGTCCTGTGTTCCTGCTGACCTTGACAGCACTGGAACCTTGTGAAGAAAAAAAGAAAACAAGAGAAGAAAAAAGACAGGAAATCAGTAACAAGAATTAAAAACAATTGTGAAGATAATATGCATTTCCCTAGCGAGGAAGAAATGTAGTGGCCTCTGTTGTTTATAAAATGTTCTGTGTTTGTGTCTCAAAAAAAAAAAAAAACCCTTCTGACTCCATATGCGAGTCTTTAAGCAAATGTTTTAATTTAACTGTTAAGCTTGGATGAATTTTTGTTTTGCAGTTCTGCTCCCAGTGACCTCATTCCCACCTCCTAAGTCACGGCAGGGCAACCTCTGGCACTGTTAACCTTTGACAGTTATTCAATAGCAATCTTTCAGGTAACGAGCCGAGGGCTGCTGGTGCTGTGCTGCTCACCGTTCCTCCGGTGCTTGGGGTTAGGAAGATGTCATGTTTAGTTTGTGCTTAAGTAACCTCTCACTCTATTGGCACTGAACATGGCTCGTTGGCATGCTGACACGTCACAGTATTAACGGAAAACTTACTTCACGTAATTGATTGCGTTGCAGATGCAAATCCCAGCCTGATCCGTACACAGTATACACATGAACAGTATAGATTTTCGACCATGGTTCTTTTTCCACTTCACTTTTTTCAAATTGAGATTTCACACAACGTGGCATGTTGATGTCAGGAATTTTCAGCTGCCTCATTGATTCGGGGAAAGTCAAGTGCTATTGAACTGTACACGAGACCTTGTAAGGCCGGTGAATGTAGTAATAGGAGCAAGAGGGGGAAAAAAAGAGACGAGGAGAGCTGTAATGCAATTTGGCTTTAAGACGTTCCATAGATTCCGTCAATATGAATCGCGATGCAGAAAAGGTGAACGAAAAAGCGCCGATCATTCCTTCCTTGGGGTGTGTTTATCCAAACAAAAGGATCTATTAAAGTGGTGTATCACGCACACACACACACACACACACACACACACACACACACACACAATGCTTAAGAGCTGCCAGCACCAGCCATCTCCCACTACTTCCTCACTGTGATTCATAATCTATATTGATGCCTCTGAGACAGCAGGCTATTGATCCGGCCCTGTCTATAATCCCGCACCATATCCTCTGCTTGTTAGACATCTGTGGGAATATAAACTGGGTTTTCCATAAAACTGAGAGAGCTTCTGTCTGTAATGCACCATGGGCAGAACTTGGACCTCCTGTATCCTCCTTTCGACTTTCAACAAAGTCTTTTAACCACATAGGGTATCCCATAT
>JAQMYF010000025.1:9479929-9492122 GCA_030014195.1 Neosilurus mollespiculum | reverse complement strand
ATATATATATATATATATATATATATATATATATATATAGATATTTGCATTAGTATGCCATGTTATACTTCTATAGGGTGTCCCTTAGGTAATGTTATAGAGTATAATACAAGGTAAATATAGCCTGTCTCTCTGTAAAGGCGTAGGTTTCAGGTGTAAAGTGATAATGTATTTATCACCGAATGACATGGAGGAGAAAAATAGAATGTCTTCTCTTTCCAAAGGTCATCTTACCTACACAAGTCCATAAATGCTCACCTGTAACTCCACACAAATAATAATACAGGTTACCTTTTGAGTTAGTGTTAGTGTTGATATTAGCTTCTGTGGCGTCTTCAGAAACTTGTGGTATAACAGGGTCTGCTCAGCTAGGAAACTTCACAGCAGTCTCAGAAGATCACAGATTTTATGGCAAGGTAGCAAAATTAGATAGCTGTTTAAGTTTTATTGACCTTTCCATCGACTTTTTGGCATGAAGGGCAGTGACTCCTGTAGTTGTTGACTTGCAAAGGAGCAAAACACAGCACCGAAACAGCACAATCAAAAAGCAGCAAGCAGATGGTGACCACTGGGAGCTGTTTTAATTTTTTTCAGCTCTAAAGAGGTAAACATAAAAGTGCTGAAAACTTAAAGTACAAGTTTATAATATTTTGCCTTCCTCCCAGGACACACTACGCAGACTGATGCTTTTTTTTTTTTTTTTGATAGATTTCTTTTCCCCTTTTAATCATAGGTCAGATCTGTTGCTGTGTGTACGTGCATAATTATATTTGAGTGTATGAGTGCATTGTACCTGTAAAGTACATCAACCATCAGTGTGCTATTAGTTTCCGGATGATGTACTTTTGGTTTTGGCCATGTATAGAATGGACAGGGCTTTCAGCCTTTGTAGAAATGGTGGGCGAAGACGGAAGGGAAACACCCAAATTATTATTATATTGACTGCTGGATTTTGATTACGGATATAATGCCTTAATTTTAGCTAGCTTGCTACTTAGGCAGTATCACATGAGAGGGAGTTCTGTTGTACTTTATCAGCATGACTGTATTTTGGTCTCTATAGCTAATCACAGCACTACCGATATTTAGTGAACAGCAAATTGATATCAAATAGCCACAATGATTTGTACATTCTCACTTTGAAGATTGAAAATGCTTCTGATAAAACTAGGGTTCCTTCTTCCTTTTCATTAAAGCTATATCACTGAAAAATAGTTTACATCATGTCTGCTAATTATGTCACTAACAGTACCACAGTAAACGTTCAAACTAGGAGGAGCGGAGAGGTACACACATTGGAACATCACAGCACTTTTATCATAAAATATCGGCACTCTTGGCAAGCCGCTTGACCAATCAAATCAGTTGGCAGGAAATAACTGTTGTATATTATTGCTGACATCTGAACATGCTGACAAAGCTAACCAACACCCTGGTCAATATATGCGGCGACATCACTTACCTCACGATTACTGAGGCAGTGTATCACATGACAGCGTCGTACAAGCATTAGTTGCTGTATGTGTACGTACTGAAGCTAACTGGCGGATGTGTGCCTGACTTACATTATTTTACTCTTTAAATTAATATAGATTTATGGGATATGGGATATTATATATCTATTTTATAGTTGGGATTTTGAATTAAAATTATGTGCTAAATATATTTAATTATAGTCATTTGCTTTTATTTTGGGTTATTGTTTAATTTCATATGCTAATAATAATAATAATAATAATAATTATACTAGAGGCCCCTGATGGGGGAATCTCACCAGTGCTGCTTAGCCATTATAAACAATTGGCGGTCATTTTGCTGATCTTGAACATGACCTACAATGACCTTTTCATAAACTTTTTTCCACCTCTTAGTCTTCGTTGCTGCCCAGAATATTTGACAGTGATATGTCAGGCAGTGTTTGAGATATAGGCATGTGTAACCATACACACACACACACACGCGCACACACACAAATAATAATAATAAAAAGCACAGAACGGCAGAGGTGAAACAATGCCATCTACACTATTTCGGCTGGTAAAAAGAAGTCAACTTTAAGTCATTTCATGTTTGTATGACTAAGTCGTGTTTTTTTTTTTTTTTTTCCCCACAATGAAGAAATTTAATTCTAAATTTGCAGACTTCATTTTTCAATGTAAGACACATTCAGCACCATTATTCACTCAGCCAATCATGTGGTTGCATGTAGGAAGTTTCAGATCAAAACACAGTATGTTGTGCATTCTGAGATGATTTTTTGATCACCACGGTTGAAGGACTTTTTGTAACTATTTGAAAAATGGAATGAAGTAAATGTGCCTTCTTCTTCCTCTTCTTCTTCTGCTTCCGGTAGGTTCCAGAAGAGGTCTTAGGGGTCGCCACAGCAGATCATCCTTCTCTTCTCACTCTCCCTTAGCCAATCACTTGACTGTCCTCCCTTACCTCATCCTTAAATCTCCTCTTTGCCCTTCTTTTTCCTCTTACCAGGCAGTTCACTTCTCAGCATTCTTCTACCAGTACACCAATCTTCCCTTCTCTGCACATGCACAAACCATCTCAATCGGGCTTCTCTCACCTTATCCTCAAACATCCCTACCTGTTTTGTCCCTTGAACATATTCATGTCTAATTTTGTCCATTCTTGTTACTCCCAGTGAAAATCTTCACTTCCAGCTCCACCTTCTGTCTGTTTTTTAGTGCTGTTGTCTCCAAACAGTGCAGCATAGCTGGCCTCACTAGCGTCTTATAAACCTTTCCATTCATTCTTTCAGATACCCTTTGGTCACAAATCACTTATCCCCTCTCCTCCACTCATTTCACATTGCACATCTTCACTTCTCTACCACACTCTTTGTTACCTTAGATAGTTGACCCGAGTATTTAAATCCAACTACCTTCATCACAACTACTCCTTGCAGCTGCACTCTTCCATTACTCTCTCTCATTTACTCACAAGTACTCTGTCTTGTACTCTGTCTGTACTTTGTCTATCGCATAAATTGTGTATGAGTATATGAAAAGTGGCTATTAAATATCAAGGACAAGGAAGACTCCATTTGATATTTGAGATGATTCAGATCAAATTCTGGAACCAGGAATTTTTGAAACGATCCTTTAACATTGTGAGATACAACAAAGTTTTGAAAGTATGGTATTACAATAGGCCCAGATTTTTTCAGATTGGCGGGGCCTTGCATTCTCTGAGTCTTTTGAATTTTGCAAATTTTTGGAACATTCGTGTTTATGCTTGCCTAATGATTGATTTAAGCTACCTTACATACCAATGTATACAAGTCCAATCTCGGTACTTAATGTCCACACCTTGTATAATCAATATACAACTCTTTTAACTAACTAAAGCTTAAAATTAATAACTCAGGTCCTTTTAACAGTAAGATGACACGGTTCTCCAAAAGGTACAAAGAAAATAAGCCATGAGTAGCTAATCTTCTCTGTAATACTATCCAGTCCTTAAACAAAATCCTTCCCTCGTATGACAGTCAGTGAGTCCTTTTTCCCCTCCACCTTTCTAATAGGATTTTGAAGAAAATGGTTCTCTGAATCGCCCTCTCCTTCTTGCTCAGCAGGCCCATACTATTTCTGCTTGGAAGTGGTTAATTGCTTTAAATGACTGATGATGTACGAGAGGAACCTGGAGCTAGGTAGCGTGATGGAAAATAGATAGCACCCGAGGTCGTGCCGGTGTAGAGACCCGGTGAAACATGAGGGTTCCTGGTCAATTTCTCCTTCAGAGATACTCTTCGAATGGATGGCACAGATGAATTAATCTTGTCAAGCAGCAGAGAGGATGGGTCTAGTGCTTAAAAATGAATAGAATTATTCACTGCAACTATACTCGGATTTTGCGAGTAAGATTTTTGCAGTTATTTGGACACTGAATGTTTTTGGATACAGCAACATTACACATTGGTGTTTCTGTTCTCACACTTGGAGTACTAGTTAAAGATAAAGGAGCATTTAAAAGCAACTCCAGATCAAGTTATGGTAATTAATATTTGTAGGCATCTTAGGCTAATTTTACAATAGTTTTAAACAATTTGAAGATATGGGCAGTGGCCGCCCGGTGGTAGGGTGCTGGATTACTGATCCGAAGGTCGGGGGGTCAAGCCCCACTATCACCTGGTTGTCACTGCTCTCCCCCCAGTGCAGCTAACTGGGTTATCAAAGGCCGACCATGTTTCTCACTGTGTACAGCAAGAGGCATGTAAAAGAACCATTGCTGACTTTTGAAAAAAGTAGGCTGCGTTGCCGTCAACATGTTTCTGCCCTGCGATGGCCTGGCGAGCTGTCCAGTGTGTATTCTGCCCTCGCCCAGAGTCGGCAGAGATGGGCGCCAGCCTCCCTGCGACCCTAATTAGGATTATGCGGTTCAGAAAATGAATGAATGAATTTGAAGATATAATTTTATTAACACTGCTCCACAATTCCTTAGATTCAGACTCATGGGTGTTTGGAAAGAATAATTTCCGAAATATGTAGGGAAAAACACATGTAAATCAAGTTTTTTGTTTAAAGTGTTAGCTGGAGGAAGTGGCTGGGGAGAGGGACGTCTGGACCTCACTGCTTAGGCTGCTGTCCCCATGACCTGACCCCGGATGATGATGATGGTAGTCGTACTAGATAGCTACATGAGATCGGACTTCAAATAGACTATCGTCGAGTAAAACTGAAACTGATACTCGCCAGTCATCTTAATTCAAATGTAAGAAAGCAACAGAATGCGTAAAAAAAAATCAGTATGAGTCTAAAGAGTCTAACTCGTCTGACTGGTAACTCAGTAATAAATTCCCCTTGGGTGGGGTGAATAAATGTGTGAGGTGCCCTGTGCTCCGTTTGACCCATATCCTCTGTGATCCTCATTAAGATAAAGCACTGATGATTAATGAATGAGTGAATAAATGTGTGAATTAGATTTGTTTTATATTATCAGGGAATATAAGCACACGCATCTTTTACAATGTTTACCAGGGTGTCAAAATTATTCTTAATATGATTTAAAGATATGCAGTTTATGTTTCAGTTACAGAAAAAAGGCAACTCTAGCGCAAGCCTCTACCAAGCCAAAAAATTATAATAATAACAGAAATTACACAGCACCCCCTGCTGGGCATGTTATAATACTACATTTAAAAAAAAAATCATCCTATCTCACAATGTCAAAGAATCCGTTAAACAAATTCCTGGATCCACAGTTTGATTCAGATCATCTCCAAAACCTGATGGGGTGTTACTTGACCCATTCTCACCCCTCCAAATAAATAAATGAAAATCCATTGAGAACTTGATAACAAACAAGCAAACCAATGCTGATAAAAACATGACCTCCGTGGCGAAAACACAAATGATAAAAAGTAATTGTTATGGATTTATTTCCTGATTTTGTATCATATCACTGATTATTCACTTCATTCGACCAAATATTTAAGGATAAATAGATTCATTAGGATTTAAAAGTTTGATATATTTCTGTTAGTAACTAAAACAGAACATAGGATGGTAAATATTGTAGTGATGTTTTTGGGTTTTTTTTTTTGGAAAACAGAATGAAATTTGTTCTGACAGTGCTCATGTAGACACTGTATTCATCTTGTATAATTGAATTCATGTTTTTTGACAAGACTAAGAAGTTAAAATGCCAAGCATGATTATTTGGAATTCATGCCTCCATACTTTTACAAACACTTTCCAAACATTTTTAGTCTCAAGTGAACCCACAAAACAATAAACTTTCTTCAGCAACATGGCCAACGGTTATTCTGTCTGTTCCTCGTTCATCTTTTGCCACTTGAGGCTGAAGTTAATACGGCACTTTTCTAGACAGAAAAGAGAGAGAGGAGGGCTCTCTTTTCTCCCCCAATCCGAGACAGAAAAGAACTGCCTTTGTTCTTTTCAAAGCTTCACATTGAGTCGAGCCCAAAAGGCTTCCTCAGAAATCAGCTGTAAGTATTGGATAATCTCTCTCTCTCTCTCTCTCTCCCCTTCTTTTTCTCCCTCTCTCTCGCTCTCTCTCTCTCTCTCTCCTTCTTTTTCTCCCTCTCTCTCTCTCTCTCTCTCTCTCTTTCTCTGGATGTGCAGTTGTGTCTTAATGACAAAATAAATGGAACAAACAGTTTATTCTCATAAATCCAGAGCGAGAAATCAGGGGAAGTAATTTGAATAACCTTGCAGGTGTGGAGTTTTTGCAAAATTATTGCTGAACCATGAAAAATCCATCAGGAAGTCGCATTAAAGGAACCTCTATTCATTATGTGGATCACTCTGCTGTTTTATTACATTGGAGTTTTGGGAAATATTGTTCAGAATTGAGAAGCGCTGCACTGTTCGAATGGCGTTTCGAGTAGCATTAGTGTTTGGTTCTGTTATGAAGGAAATTAAGTACGGAGCTAGGAATCAGACCCAGACACTTAAAGTATTATATTCTATTTAAATCTCAAAGGGCTAAAAAAGAGTGCATTCAAAAAGAGGAGCTAAAAGAACATCTCTGAGGCGGAGGATTTTTTTCTTTTTCTTTTGGAAAACAAATCTACGTAGCGTATATTGTGATATAGTCAAACGTGTATGCTTGCCAGGTCTTTGAAAGTGCTTACCTGTGTGGGGGGGAAAAAAAAACCATCAGCTGCACAGGAACAGCGAGTTCTCACACAGACAGGGACGATTCATGCTTCCAGCAGACATTTTGGCTTCAGCGGAACATGCTTTCTGATGTCATGTCTGCTTTCTGACAAATTTTTCATTATGTAATTCTGACTGTATCAGCACCAGAGATGTGGATGTTCTCTGTGCAACTCGACTCGGTCCGCCTGTAACTGCAGCCGTTTTTCATGTGACATGAGCAATATAGGTTTCCCAAATGATCCCAGGTGAGTCTCATTAGAAATTAAACCTTAGACAGATTCAGCTGTTCTGTACAGAAATCGGGGACAATCCAGATTCAGAGAAATAAAGACGCCACCGTTACTGCTACTTCATTCATCTTTCTATGTGGTGAGTGAGGTACTGTACACAACAGCGACACTGAATTACTGAAAGAAGACAGCACTGTGCCACCTTAACATTTTATATAAAATATAACAGTAATGAATTTTATTCTCTCCATACTCACTGGATATGAGCACTTGTGCGTTGGCTAACTGGGTAATCTACTACTAGGATATCTCCTCATATACCATTAGTAAGTGTGGCACTACATGACTCAAGCTTAGCTAACCACTAACACTAGCCTGCCAGCTCATCTGTTCATTCCAGACTTATTCCACAAAAAGCAATAACATTTGGGATGAAAGTATTTGATATTAAGAACATATATTTTATTTTCAAGAATGAAACAGTGTTTTGTTTCTAGTTTTTTTCAAAAAACATGACTTTATTCGCCTGCTGTTGGGAACAGACCTCCAGTCCTTTGCATCACCTGATGCTGGTGACCGAGGAAGAGGCCATCGTAAGAGGTGTGCTTCAAATAGACGTGCGGCGAGACTGTTCTGAGTTAACCGCCTAGGATTAGCGGGCTAACCGCTAATACTATCGAGCTGGCACTTCAATTAATTCTAGATTTATTCTAAGAAAAGCAGCAAAATTTTTAAGAAAAGTATTTGCTAGTAAGAAGGTGTTTTACTGAATTAGATGTTTTTCCTATCAAATGCGACTTTATCACCTGCTGCTGGGAGAAGGATTTCAGTCCTCGCCGTCGCCTGATTTTGGTGACCAGGGGAGAGGCTATCGTAAGAGGTATGTGCCAAGCGGAAGTGCGGCAAACGTGTGGGACCCCATGCCAGGAATATAATACTAAAAGTGCCTTATCTCTGACAATCTAGTGGGTTTGGATAGAATAAAACAGTTATTGCAGTTTGTAAACAAAAGATAAGCTGTAAGCAAACAAAACTAAAGAAGTAAATGAAATTCTAGTATGTTTATAATGTTTTGGGAATTAGATTGTTGCCACGTAAATTATAAAAAAAAAATAAATCAAGGTTAGAGTCTATACATAGAAAGCTATGGCCTAATATCTGCTCTGAATATTTAACTGAAGAAATCAGTGTGTTTATGCACTGAAAGGATTTTAATATCATACCTCCTGCACAAAGCCTTCACTGCTCCAGAAAGTAAAGATGCAAACCTGGCTGATGAATTTCTCCCACTGACAGATCAGACTTTAGATAAGTGGACGTTTTTGGTCTAATCTAATCCTTCTGGGCTAATCTGGAGTCCAGAATGTTTCGATTGAGAAAGCAGCATGGTACCGTCACTCAGGCTGTGATGGTGCCCCAGCACGCTAAAGCACCATAACATTCCACTACACGTCTCAGCATGACCTTCAAGCACCAATATTTCCTCTGGCCTCAAAGCCCACTGTGTGTTCTCAGGGGCTAACTGTGTGACCTCGCATCCCGCGTGTCCGACCCTTCAGGGCTTTGACCTTAAGGGGTCACAACTCTCCTTGTAGTACCGCATAGATAGTGAAGAGAAGAACTGGAATGTATCTTCTAAATTTCCTTTTTTTATTAATATAATTATAAAACTGGAATAAGATCAGGTAGCAGATTTATTTCACTGTTTGGCACACACACATGCACACACACAGATATATACACATACACTATTGAATTATCGAGGGAGAATTGGGAAGAATCAAAAGGAAAAGAAATCAGAGTCCTCATTTTTCACACTTAGGATTGTCACAGACTGGAATTGACTTCGTCCCATTTCTAGAATGGAAAGGAGATCCGTGAGTGCTATGTCAGACATTTATTAATTCAACCATATCTGTGTGTGTGTGTGTGTGTGTGTGTGTGTGTGTGTGTGTGTGTGTGTGTGTGTGTGTGCAAACAGTGGGATGTTTGTTGCCATGGTACTTGGTTGCAGAACTTAATTCCTGATTACTTGGAGCTCTGATTTTGACACTGTCAGTTTTCTGGGTCACACTTTCCGTGTGTGTGTGTGTGTGTGTGTGTGTGTGTGTGTGTGTGTGTGTGCGTGCGCGCGCACTTGTACATGCTACATATTGAGGAACACATTTGGTGAGGTCATTTTTGCTGACAAAGTGGTGATTGAGGTTTAAAACTTGGTTTTAAAGTTCAGGTTAGATTGAGGTTTAGGTTAGGGTTAAAGTTAGGGTTAGACATGTACTTGTGGTGAATAAGGTTAGGGTAAGGGGAAAGGGAATTGCCAGTCAGAGTTCCCGCAAAGACCGAAGTACAAGATGGCCATTAATGACATTTCGCTATCAATTAATTAATTCTGTTGAGAGTTGTATATATGGGTTAGTTATAGTAAATGATTCATTTTCCTGCAAACAATATAATTGACCATTTTATTAAAGTTTAATTTATTGATACGTACTGAAAGCAAGAGAGAATTATTATACAACGTAATAATGAAGACTGTGGTAAGATTCTCTATGCTTCTGATATGCCTAATAATCTAATATGCCTAACTTACACTTTACAACTATGTGCTGAAGTTGAGATGGATGATGTTAAACAGTCAAGGCGACTCTTCAGTTTTCTATGGTTGCTGATTGGCTTTTATGTACCGCTGACTTGCATGATGACAAGCAGCAATAAAGGAAAAACAGACAGATTTATTCATAATGAAACTGAAACCCAAAAAAGTCCGACACACCACTGATTTGTCTTACACAAAATAAAAAACACAAAAAAGATTTTATTTTATTTTCATATACTTTTACATTTTTATATTTATATTGACTTTAACGCTAAAGTCCTTTAAATAGTTATTGTTATTGTTCTTTTCTTCTTGATATCGATAGGTTTTATTCTTTTTATCCAATTTTTAGGATAGTCGTAACAAGCATTTTACTACATATTGTACTGTGTATGAATTTGAATTTGAAACACAGTCTAACTCCGGTAGGCAGACAAACTTTCGCAGAGTAAAACAATCTGAAACATGAGCAGGAACAAGGAACATGAGCTTGATAAATAGATAATTAGGACAGGTGATATAAATATATAAAATCGACTCATGGAAGGTGGGGAAAAGAAAATTGGATGTAAACCTTTCCTGTTTTCGCTCCAGACCGTGGTCGGGAAACGCAGGGGAGCCAATAAGGGTGCCGCACTACTCTTCCAACACCTATCAGTAGAGCTATCTATCAGGAGCTCCACTTTAAGGCAGTGTCTCAATCTATATGTTAAATACTACATAAGAACATAAGCAAAAAGAAATAATAATAAAGCACACTAAAAACAAGATTTTTTTGGTTTATTCATTCACTCATTTTCTGAACCGCTTAATCCTAATTAGGGTCGCGGAGAGGCTGGCGCCCATCTCAGCTGACTCTGGGCGAGGGTAGGGTACACCCTGGACAGCTCACCAGGCCACCACAGGGCCAACATTCACACAACCATTCGCACTCACACTCACACCTAGGAGTGATTTGGAACAGCCAATTAGCCTACTGTGCATGTTTCTGGCCTGTGGGAGGAAACTGGAAACCCAGGCAAGCATGGGGAGAACATGCAAACTCCATACAGAAACGCCCCGAGCTGGGAATCAAACCCAGGACCTTCTTGCTGTGAGGCGGACGTGCTAACCACTACTCCACCTTTTTCTGGTTTATTTATTTCATTATTTAAATCATGATGGATACAGGCGAACTCTGAGCACACGCAGGTGCAGGGCTGTGTAACTTCTTAACTCCATTTAATGCCACTTTCTCACCAACGCAACTTGTCCCGCGGATCTTCATGTAATTGCTTCCGCAGAACACCACAGAGCAACGTCTTATTGTATTGCAAGTTACCGCAGAGAACCGTCAGCACCATAGCCTTCTGCAGCTATTCGCGGTAAATTCTAACATGATTGATTTCTCCGCCGCATTTCGGCAGAAAGTCTGAAAACGTGTCATTTTCCCATGACAACGTGACACCACTGCTAGCATTGTATGACCACCATGAACAACATATGAATATTGACAAGCATCGTATTGCTGGCGGTGACCATACGATGCTCACGGTGATCATACCTTTTTTCCGTAATATAAAAGGCTTTGAATTTTCACCTCAGCTCTTGTTGCAGAATCATGCCTTCGAAGGGCCGAGGACGAGGGGGGAAAAAAAAACTGGCCAACGTGAGAAAACGTTCCATTTCCCGCATCTACACCGTGGGGTGTTCCTCCTTGAGGTACTGCGGGTATCCACGTGAAAGTGCATCAGTGAGAAAGGGGTATAAGACTTGGACAACATAGGAAAGCAAATTAAATTTGTAGTTTTTTTTTTATATAGTTTTTATTTACATATTTAACCATGACAGAGGCAGGTTAGGTGAGTTCTGTGCTTGAGCTGCAGTGCAGTGTGCCATCGGTGTTTGTTTAGCCTATACATTCACAGTTTAGTACCTACTACAGAGAAACACACGCAAAAAAAAGGGAAATATATACTGTGGTTATTTCATTTATTTATTTATTTTTGATTTTGGAGATAATCCTCATTAAATTCTGTATACATTTTTTGAGGTGATTTTTTTTTTAATCTTTTACATTATGAGACATTATGATGTGATTTTTGACATTTTGGTTCATGTGGAGGGATTGCTGGGCTTGGAAGAGGTTTGCATTCTTCATGTGCTCTTGTTAATTAATTTACTTTTTAAGGTAGGAATTCTGGGGTTTTGCATAGTGAATAAGTAATGTAAAGCATTTTTACGTAAATATATTTTATAACACTCTGAAAGCACAAGTGCAAATTGTTGTTTTTGACAAATAGAAAGATTTGAAGTGTTTTAATAATAGATTTTCTTAAAATTGTGATGCACTATAATATTAATAAAGTAAAGTTAATTAGGTGTTTAATTTTCACCCAGTTCCACACCTCGAAATAAAATCCTGGAGCTTGGGCTTATCGTTTACACACTATGTCACTGTACTTTTTCTGTGCACGATTGCAAAATTTGTTGACATGTCTGATTCAATGAGATGAACAGAGTAAGCTCTGAGACCTACTTCTACATTAGCGATCTGACAGGGCTCCGCTCCTGCATTCCAGCAGCAGGGAAACACAAACAGTTTCCAACTCGTGTGATAAATCAGCCCAATTCTGTATATTTCTCTTTGTTTTAATAATCCTAACAAAAACCAGGCTCTTTTTTTCGCAGCATAATGGCTGTCTGGTGTGTGGGATGTCTCCTTCCTCCTCCTCCGCTTTCTGGGGGGGGGG
>JAQMYF010000025.1:9428733-9472530 GCA_030014195.1 Neosilurus mollespiculum | reverse complement strand
CCATAATGTAATTTGTTATTGCCCCTTTCCACTTTTTTATGCCTTGAAGGTCTCCTCAGAGGTTGGAGAGTGTGTTCACAGAGTGGATTCTTGTGTCTGTGTGTTGAACGTCTCATTGTTGAAGCGTTCACGATGCATGCCTTGGTGAATGGTGGAGATTTTTTGTCCGTCTCTTCAGAAGCTTGTTGACTTTGGAGACTGAACTTTTACTCAAAAGCCTGACAAATTATTCCCCCCTATAGTTCTCGTCCTGTGTTTTTACCTTACACATACCCATGATGAAATGATTGATTTGCTTCTGAGCTGAAAGTTCTATGGGTTGTCCGTTTCTCGCTGTTGTATATAGAGTAACACAGAATACAAAGCATACTTGGTTAATGTTCAGTAGATCATACCAGGATGCAGTGAAGCATACTTTATTAGAAAATCTTTTTTAAGGATTCCATACGGCATTTCTTTGATGAACGTGTTCCAAGAATTTTTTGGAATCCCAGAAATTGACAGTAGATATTGCTGGAAATTCAAACTATAATTCCATCAAACTTTAAAGCAAGGTTTTTTTTTCACTTTTATAAATAAACCCATATCAGAGGATTTTGCTTTAGTCGATGATTTTGCTTCATTTCCTGTTTGTTTTTTTTGTTTTGTTTTGTTTTGTTTTATAATGCACATAATTAAAATAATCTAAAAACTACATCAAGTGTTCTTTGGGGTTTGTGTAGGGCTGAAAACACACTCATTAAAAAAAGTATTTTATTCATTGCTTATGGGAAAATGGCACCTAGAAGGAAAATGCGCCTTGAAGGAAAAAAAGGTCCTGGATTTGCGTCCCGGGCTCAGGCATTTCTGTGTGGAATTACATGTTCTCCCTGAGCATGGGTTTTCTCTCCTACAACAGTCCAAAGACATGCACGTTAGGCTCATTGGCTGTTCCAAATTAGCAAAAGTGTGACTAAATGGTTGTGTGTGTGTGTGTGTGTGTGTGTGTGTGTGTGTGTTGGCTCTGCAACGGTCTGGCGAGCTGTTCAGGTGTATTCCACCTTGACTTAGAGACGGCTGAGATAGGCGCCAACCTCCCCACAACCCCATTAGGAGTAGACGGTATGTCAAATGAGTGAGTGAGTGAGAAATTTAAAAATGTTAAATACATGATGACGAACTTTGGGGAGAAAATGCAAAAATTATCCCCGCACAGAGAACACAGAGCACTAAATAAATCCTTTACAACATTTTCAGAGTTTATTTTCTCTGAGTGTATTCAGTCCAGTGCTACACAAAAGCACAAGAGTTTTGATAACGTTATTTGTAGACTCACAGTAATGTTCTTAAAATGTTAAAGGTACCATTTTCAATAAATATCTCAAAACCATTGTCAGAAGATGTTACAGCATCAATAATTTGCAAGAACTGTGCGTGTGTGTACTGTGGTTTTTATTTCAGTCCCTGCCTGATTCAGTCAAAAGGGAAACCCAGTACGGTTGTGCAGTCCTTTTCCCACGCTAGATGGCTCTGTACTGGGGACTGTGACATTTTGGCAATGCCAATACAACGTTGTGCATAAAAGTCATGCACTTATTCTCAATAAGCATTATGGTTTAACATGGTCACAATCTTTAGATAACATTTTGTGCATCCAACCAAATGATAACCTTTATACAACATCTCAGTAATGTTGTGTTAGCTGGGTAGAAAAAAGCGCTACAACCCAAACCATTCAGTAAAATTGATTCACTTCGTGTTGGGTCTATTCAGAGTCGAATCACTTTCTCAATGGAATCTGACTCTTGGTGACTCTGTTGTCATTGAGTTTTTGAGGCAACTGTTTTTACTGTGTGTGTGTTTTTTTTTTTTTTTTTTCTTAAACAGTTGGTTGCCAGTTCTCCCCTTTACCCAGGCTACAGACCAGCATGTACCCCTGTTGCCATTCACACTCACTTTCACACCTACAGGAACTTGGAACAGCCAGTCAGCCTAATGTGCATGTCTTCAGACTGTAAGCACAGGGAGAACAAGCACACTCCACACAGAAAAGGCCTCACTGGACGCAAGACTCAAACCCAGAACTTTCATACTGTCGGGTGAGAGTTCTAACCACTAGGTCACCGTCAGTGTTCTTCCCAACACTACATGTTACAGTAGCAGATTTGTTGCTATGATCCTTCCCTCTGTGTATTGTACACAAAGAAAGTGTTCCACAAGTGCTCTTTGTAGATGGTTCCACTTGGAACCTTCTGCATGTCAAACCCATATCTTGTTCGAAAGAAGCAATGTCAATGGCGGATAGAAGTATGAAATCATCTGACGTTTTTAACCCAATTAGGGCACACAAAACGATTTAATCAGCTTTTTAATTTTCCTTCTTATTTCAAGGGTTGAACTCAACACAGATAATTGTACACAGTGACCAGGGGTTTTGGGATGTCAAGTGAGCTCTGTGTAAATGTATGACTTCATGTTTCCTTTTGGTGGTAGCCATGTTTCACCTTATTTAAGACTCCAAATCCATGTGTTTACTTTGCACATTTATGCAAGTATAGTGTGTGTCTGTGAGAGAGAGAGAGAGAGAGAGAGAGAGAGAGAGACACAGCTACTGAAAAACAGAGACATAGAGAGAAACAGAGAGACAGAGAGAGAAAGAGAAACAGAGAGATAGAGAGAGAGAGAGTCCCATGTGTAATAAAAAATGTACTCGTGTGATCTGACAGATGTTGATTTTAGACCTCAGACATGTGTTAGCAAACATAGTATTCATGAACAAAGAAGAATCCTGATTCACTAGTGTGTGTGTGTGTGTGTGTGTGTGTGTGTGTGTGTGTGTGTGTGTGTGTGTGTGTGTGTGTGTGTTATGACCTTAACTATGACATCAGGTGAAGTAGTTCCAGATGAAGAATACGCAGAATCATATTCAATTCCATCCATCCGCATATCAATCATATATATATATATCTATCTATCTATCTATCATTACTCTGTGATGTTCATTAACTGCTTTAGAGTACACAAAATGTTTTGCGTAGACAATTTTTTTCCTTCTCATGTCTGACGTCATTGTTTATAATACAAACCTGACCGCAACATGACTCGCTGTCTGATTAATTAATCTGCTAAAACAAATTTTTACAACCTTTTTTCCACAAAAGGACGTCGCGCAGCATTATTGATGTATAAATCAGGCAATTTGATGATTGCCGAGCGCTCCGGCTAATGTTATTTCCCCGAAACAGATAACAATAATAATATGCATGTCTCTCGGAGCTCATAAATATTGTACTCAATCTCAGCAGAGAGGGTGCATATGCATAAAAGAGCACTCGAGGTGTGTGCGTGTGGGACTCGTGTATGCAGAGCGCCCTTTGTTAAGAGATGAAAAGTTCAACCCCAGTGACCCAGTCGCTGCCTGGCTATGCATATAAAAACAGGAGTCGGCATTAATATCTCGCCTAATGACCTCGCCGAATGAAAGCCCATTAAGGTAATGACATCGCTGCTGAGACCTTGATGTGTTCTTATTCTCCGTGCGTGCACAGAGGCAAAAGGGCTTAATGAGAAAACATTCATATTGTCATGATATTAAAATGAAACACACATATTTTTCTTGCTCCCACTCTCCCTTTCTATCCCTTTAAAAAATTGCTACTGTGCTGCTGTGTGTTTTCATTTTGTACTAAATGAGCTAGGAGGCGTTTCTCACACCTCCCCATGGCAAATCCCTGGGTCTTTGTGTCAGAAAAAAACAAACAGATGCTCAGCCGGTGCATTTTCACCTCCGTGATGAATGAAGAGCAATCTTGGGGTCGTCCACTGTAGGATTTGTGCTGAATTGAGTCCAGTCATGTTGTGTTTCTATTCCATACAAGGCCATATTTTGTGTAATTAGCCGTCACGTCACTGTCTTACTGAATTGGAATTCATTGCGTATACATAAACACGACAAAAATGCACCATCAAGGCTATAGTGTCCAGGACAGCCAACTTGCTTCACACTGAAACATCAGACTGAAGAGTCATGTGATCCAGGGGTTATAATAACACTGATTAGCTGTGCACCACAGCAGTACACGCACACACACACACACACACACATGTACAGTTTTATTAACATGAAACGTGTAAAAAAAAAAAGAAGGGGAAATTCCTCATGGAATTGGTTGCTCTTGTCTCTCACATCAAGGATGTATCCGTGCGCAGCCTCATTATCGGCACTTACAGTAACGACTTCTCAACCCTGATGACACATACCTCGATATACACATAAGCCATAAATGAGCAATCTGCGTTCTCATGGCAACCATATATCCTATCCATTCGCCCACAGAGCACACAATGAAGACTGTGTACAAAAATAGGCATGTAATTGGATTTTTATACACTGTTTATTGTCTCGTGCAAAACAGACAAAAATGCAGACATGCAGATAAAAAATTTGCTTTATCCTGAAACCTACCTTCTTCTACAAAAATATCAATGCTATCAATCATAACAGCCCAGCATGGAGTCAAGAGTTTCAGAATCATATGTTAGAATTACAGTTTTTGATATTGTTGTTGATTTATGAAGGACAACATTTTGTAATATCAGCTTATGTTTGTTTATTTATTTAATTATTTATTTTAATGGACAGATTAATCAATAATTTTAATTCTAGGCCCCTTTTTCCTCTCCAGAGAGAAACATTTGTTCAGCTCAAGAACAAAAACTAGAATAATGTATCCCATAAACGAGCAGCGGTTCCCTGAGCCGAGCTTGCAGCACATCGCAGCCTCGCATGGTGAAGCTCATCGCCGATCTAATTAACATGCAGATATGAATCAGTACATTGGCAATTCAAATCGCCTTCTCCCCTTAATGTACCTTCAAATTGTTCTACTTCAAACATTATGTTCACAACCCCCCTTCCACCACCACCACTTCCACCTTTCTCCAGCTTCCCTATAACGACTTTTTTTTTTTTTTTTACCCAGACCATCAGACGCTTATTGGACAATCTTCCCAGACTCCAGAAGACCACCTCTTCAGGTTTTGTCCCTCGGGGTTGACATGGGCAAGTTTCCTGTGCCCTCTGATGGAGTTCTGGGTGGCTGAAATCCCCTTGGCGTGTATATGGAAGCTCCTCGGAAAGCTCGATATCCGTGGTACAGTCCAGCGGAGCCAGGAAGCGGCGAGGCTGTCTACTCAGCACGTATTTGCATGCGACGCATATCTGAGCCTGGAATGCCAGCTTTCCGCCTCTCATTAGGCAAAAGAGGGGGAGCCCGCATCACAGCTCTTGCCACCCCCACCCCTTGCCCGCCCCTCTCCCTCCCCTCACAGACATGCGTTCAAACCTCACACACACCTCTTGGTGGAGTAGATCCTCAGCAGTGTCGTGTGTGTTTATGGAAGTTGTACAGCAGGTCGTTCGTGGGTGAGGATGTCACGTGAGTGCACTACAAGCGCACAGTGGTTCCTTTCTGCCACGCAACAAGTGGCAGAGTCAGCAGCATGCAGTCATTTAGTGCTACTGGCATTGGCCAGATGCCAGACCTGCCATCTGTCTCCTCCACATGCTTTGCCCCCTACTCCCATCACTTGACCATGCGTTTCGTAATGTTTCGTTTCCTGCCATCCCTACGGCATTTTGGAGGCGTGTTCCATGCGCCTCTCCCCCTGCCGTGATAAATGGCTCTCCGGGGACCAGGTGGCAAAGTGCCAACGCCACACTGGTGCCACGTGCATATGAAGACAGCGCTCTTATATTTATACATATAAACACAGACATCCACACGTGCACATATAAACCCCTCGTTCAGAAGTAGTCTATATCTCCTGGTGCCATCAAGGTTCTCCATTCTTCTGGTGCTCGGTGTTGATGTTTTCCCTCCTCCTATTCCAGTGCATGTCCCGTTAAGGATGCTGGCACCTTACACACACCACCACTGCGTTCCTCAATGGGGTGCCTGCGGCTGCCGCCGCCGCTGCCTTCTCTTACCTCCCCGAGCTCTGCCACCGAGTCCACCTCCTGCCTGGGAAATTGAGGGAATGCTGTGGGATCTATTGCACGCGTGAGCTGTTTGAAGCTGCGGAAAAGTGAATAATCAATTAAGTATTGATTTCTTGTAGGATTTTGTAAATTTCAAAGGCAAGACAAAGAGGATAGCTTAAGGAAAGGATGACACGGAACCCAGCGTAAATTAGCCGACAAAGCGCGCTGTGGAATAAACTAACGCCTCATCAGGATTTTTTTTTATCGTCTTCCTGGAATTAACGGCAGTTTGCTCTGAGACAAACACCACTTATTAAATGAAAACAGCGGGCAAACCAGAGTTTAAGCCAGCCACAGCGAGCCAGGCTAATTACGCTACCCTGCATAATGGAGCTCATTTGAATGTGGTTATGCAAATCAAGCTCGCTACCTTTTTTATGGATCAGAAAGCCAGCCATGCTGGAAAGAATTAGACCCTTTTATGCGGATGAAGCACTTTCATTTTTTTTTTTTTTTTTTTTTTGAGCAGAAAAAGGTAAGAGAGGGAAATACACTCTGCAGTGAAAGAGGCTTGAGAGAGGAGTGTCTTCATAGCACAAAACAAAACAAGCCAAAGAGGATTTTTTTCCCATTTTATGTTCCAAGGAGGAAAAAAAGCATGATCAATTATGCGGCGCCAATCCTGGCATACAGATGGATCCTCAACGTTGATAATTATCGTCGCTGGGCACGCTGAAATTTGCTAATGCAGACTGATAACTGGAAAGAAACATTCGCTGCTAATGGCGTCTATGTCTTATGCGTGATGACAACGGGCAATTATAAAGAAGCATTCATTTCACTACGCAGATAACCAGCGTTGACTGAAAAGAGAAGAAACCAAGAGAGCGAACTTGTGTCTTGTCTTTGTCCTGATAACGATTATCCATCCGACATTATGTGGATTAATTTACAGTTTAAAAAAAACATCTAGAGAAAAACGCACAAGTTGAGCAGGCAATTAGTAGCTGTTTAAAAATTAAGAGGCGGATTATTGCATGACGGTGATGTCGTCCTTGGCGCGATCCATCCATAGGAAAATCCTGTCTGTGCCTGGCAACCGTGTCTGTGTGTGTGTGTGTGTGTGTGTGTGTGTGTGTGTGTGTGTGTGTGTGTGTGTGTGTGTATGTTTGTGGAGTGTGTCTCCAGCCTCGTTGCCTCTCCGCCCATCCTGCTTTGCATATATGCAGACGCTGTGGGGGTCTGGAATAAACAGCAGAATGTTAAACAAGCGGATTTACATACTATTGCACCGGCTCTGGAAAAGGGGGTGGGCTTTTCAAGTACAGGATATGATGCAAGAGAAAACTGCATCGAGGGATCGTGGGGGATCATGTCAGAGTCCATTATGACATGTACACTGACAGACACTCCCCCATTTTTCTCACTCCATTTTCCTCGCTCTCTCACCACCTCGTGAGAGCATATCAGGAGGTGTGGCACAGAGCCGTGCGAATGCGCCGAGACCTCCCAGATTTACCCACGTGGATGCAGGGAGCACTGGCACAGACCGGTCCATCGTAAAAGTGGCACAGCACACAGCTCCGTGGGAACATGCACATTGGGAACAGACGTAATTTTTGACTTACAGACAACTAAGTTGTGATTTATTTATATATGTATTTATTTATTTCGATGTACAGCTTGTTATTAAACCATAAAGCAGGAACACTTTATTTCATTATTTCATTTCAGACAGAAGCACTTTTGGGTTTTTTTTTACATATAATTACTGCTATAAAAGAAAAATGAAGAAAACTAAAATGAAATGATGAAGGAAACTATACAAGATATAACACCACTCCTGTACCAGCATTTCATCTTTAAACATCATGCAGTAAATATTTTTTTGTTGTTATTTTTTGTAGGATAGTGCAGAATACAATAATATTTAACCCAGCTTAAAGAAACTTTTTTTAAATTCTGAGTAAATCTAATAAAAAAAAAACTCTTGTTACATGACCTGTGAGATTGTTATTGAAATTGGACAGGAAAATATATAATGTATTTGAAAAAGTACTTATAAGTATCAGATCTGATGTGCCAAATCCTAGCCTTATTAGCGCAAAAATGTTAAACTGAACTGAAATAGTAAAGAAGAATTTATCAGTGCTTAATAACTGATGATAAAAATATGTCATTCATTTTCTCAGATGCTTAATCCTAATTAGTGTCGTGGGGAGGCTGGCGCCCATCTCAGCCGACACTGGGTGAAGGCGGGGTACACCCTGAACAGCTCACCCGGCCATCGCAGGGCCAACACACATACAACCATTCACACCTAGCGGCGATTTGGAAGATCCAGTCAGCCTACTGGTCATATTTTTGGACTGTGAGTACCTGAAGGAAACCCATGCAAGCACAGGGAGAGCATGCAAACTCCACACAGAAACACATGAGCCCGGGAATCGAACCCAGGCCTTCTTGCTGTAAGGCGGAAGTGCTAAACACTGCATCACCGTGCCACCAAAATGAACAAGTGTGAAAGTATTTTTAGAAATGATGTTATGAAACATGTTATATGTATAGATGTAATAATTTGTACATAAATCTGTCAAAATAGTTCGAATAGGTTCTAAAAGGTGTCTAAAAAGACGCAAAATTATTAATATAAAAAGAAATTATAATAAAATTAACAACATAAAAATATTAATGGACCGAACTGACTCTTTAGTGCACACAAATAAAGGGGATAAAACTTTGATTAAGATATGACGAAAAAATGGATCCTAAGTTAAATGAATTCATTCACAAGGCTCACTCACTCATTCACACTCATTTGCTGAGCTGCTTAATCCTACTACTAGGGTCGCAGGGAGCCAACACTAGGTGAAGGTAGGGTACACCCTGAACAGCTCGCCATACCATCGCTGGGTCAATTTTCTCAGTCACTTTGGTACATAAAGACTAATTTTGTTGTGAGGGGTCACAAATATATAAGCCTATTTATATATGGCCCTGCAAAGGACTGGCAAGCTGGAGGACTGGTGTACCCCGCCTTCACCCAGAGTCGGCTGAGATAGGCTCCAGCCTTCCCACAACCTTAGTAGGATAAAGCAGTTTGGAAAATGAATAAATGAATTAGATGTCTGTATTATTTCCTTGAAAGCTCTGACTTTTATATGACCTTTATAGTTTATTCCGTGTCAATTTGTAACTGTTTATGCATGCTTTCATTGATAGGCTTTTATATTTAAAATTATTCTTTGCTTTTTCACTAGAATAACACTCCTATAGTCATTGACTGTGTTTTTTTTTTTTTAATTCTCTCACTGCAATCCCTCATCTGCTCAGCACAGACGTGTTTTGTGCATTTCCTGTTTTGTAGCGTGGCTCCATATAAGGATTGCATGGGCATCTGATGGAACAGAAACATCAACTTTGTGCCTTGACATCACCTTTATGATTCTATTACCATCGTTAGCAAGTGAAGGTTATCCAAAGGATAAAATGAAATATTAATGCTGAGGTCATTTAGAGCAGACCCATTAAAATAGTATTATGCAATTTCCTCGAACAAATTTCATTTTGAAAAACCATTACATTGGAAATAATAAATTAGCTTGCCGCAGTTTAATATAATTAGTGTAACCTAATATCATTACAGTCCTAAAATAGAACCGGCTGGATGAAAAGCCCAGTAGTACTAAAGCCCAGTCTAAATGAGAGAATATTAAAGTCATCAGTGATGTGATGTCCCAATTTAATGGCTGGTTCTTGGGTGCAGCGTGACAGCAGAAATATAATGTTTCATAACTGACAGTCCCGGGTTTGAGTAGCCTGCGGTTGCGGGACCCGGACAATAAACTGTAATTTGATTGATGGAAAATTGAAGTGGTCCATCTGACATGTTGTTCCACTTTACCCCAGGCCTTGCAATAGCATGTACTGCCTTGATGATGTCCTGAATTTATTTTATTATTTTTCTGTTCTTTCTTTTCTTTACTCCATTTGTTTTTCTCCGGACTCATTTTTTGGCCTACAGTTTGGTTTCAGCCTCTGATATTAGACTTTAATTGTGTGGCATGGACCATGGAAGAGAGGGGGGAAAAAAGGGAAAAAAAAGCTGAATAAATGAAAGGAACCAAAGAGGAGAACAGTGGAAATGATTGATAGAGCTTACTGTTGTATCATTCTGTGCTGACTCTCTCTGTCTTTCTCTCTCTCTCTCTCTCTCTCTCTCTCTCTTTTTCTTTGTACATATTTCCCAGATCATGTTGCAGAAATGTGTAATATCAATATAATTTCTCAATCTTTTTAAATACATTTTTACGAGAGGAATTTATTTACATTGTGTATGATTCACAGGATCGGATTGCAAGGGTGCAATCTGAATGGCGCACTATCACGGGAACAAAAACATTATCCCGAGTGAATAATGCTTGATTAAAAAAAAAAACCAGTGGGCAATCACGTATGTCATGGTCATTTGGGACAGGCGGCACGTTACATTTTAATATGGAAAAATATGAAATAAAAATCTTAATTTTTATTGTTTTTCATGTGTTTCCACATAGTATAGAGCTTATACGCTCATGTGATTGAAGTAAAACTGGAAATTGTGCAGCAACACAAAAGTGAAACAAAAGTAGGCAGGTGCCGTGAGTGCTGCTATCACCATGGTTCATTTTTCACAAATGAACTCAGGATTTGCTTGAAGTCCAGGTATATCAAAAAGTCTAGGGATATCAGCTCAAGTTCAGCTACAGTGGATCCACCATATTTCATAACATTGGCAATTACAACAGCGCTGGATGCTAAGAAGCTTATTGAATTGGCTGTTTCACCAAGAAAATCGTAAATTATTTAGTGCTGTCACATACTGGATGACTGATAACAATTTGAACATTTAAATGTTCACTCTATCTACAGTGACATATCAAAAGGAAATAGATACATCATCATTTTTTAAAAGATTTATACAGATATATGTGCAGATACCTCACCGCAGTATTCCGACTCATTTCGAGTTTCCGTGCGACATCAGTTTTCTTATATTTTCAACAGTTTGTGTGACATTGCAAAGACACCTGTCAGAGGGTCCACGTCCACCTGAGTGGGATGCTGTTGATTCCGTGTCTTTGCTGTGAATTGTATAATCACTCTGTTGACTGTAGTAAGAGGAATCCAAAGGTTTTCTGATGCTGGTTATGTCCACCTTAATATTGACCCACGATACACTCTCTTTAAATATCAGCCGTCTCATTTTTATACATTTTATAACATTTTATATGCTGCAATCTAAAATTAAGAATAATCATATATTAGCAAGTTTGATCAAACGAGTTTCACAGATAAAACTCTGTAATGTGGGGTTTATTTACTTTTGATATGTCTCAGTACATTAACATACTGAAGCCATAAACATTGTAACTGGGAGTGTGCATTTTTGAATGGACAGCTGTTATATGGTTTTGGATTGATGTTTAGCATAGATGCACTTTAATAAATGCGTGTCTGATTTACAAGACAGCACGCCATGGTGTGTGTGTGTGTGTTGGCCCTGTGATGGTCAAACAAGCTGTGCAGGGTATACCGCGCCATCCCCCAGTGCTAGCTGAGAAAGGCTTCAGCCTCCCCACAACCCTAATAGGATTAAATGGTTTGGCAAATGATGATGAAATGATGACTTACAAGATAAATTATGATTAATCACAGTATAACTTAGAAAGTGTTTCATTATCCCCAGTACTGACATTTGTCTAGGACCTACATTTGGTTGTTATTATGAATTCAGTAAAAAAAAAAAAAAAAAAGCAAATACATGAAACATTTGCCTGCATCTAATAATATCTATTACCAACTTTAGGAAATATTACACACACCAGATATAAAATGAGCACTGCATAACCGATGGTACTCTCATAGTTGCCAGGAACCTTTAGGGTTCTTTATATGAGCATGCTTTGTTGTCGATGCCCACTTCGCTTGTCTTTTGAGATCTCTGTAGAATGAAAGGTTTGGGTTCTTTGCTTGATTTTTATAACAGTCAAATGCGGCTCAGCCAAGCTGATAATCTATGCGTGATGTGACCTACAGTGGTCTTATATATAACTTGGAATGTGCTTAAAAACGCCATTATAGAGTGTGTTGTACTTGCGTATCCATGTACACTAAAACTTTGATCGGGTATAGAAAGATATTAGCCATTAGCTGGACAGTGTATAAGTCTGTATGGAGCATGCAAAACTTGCCTGGCTTGCCTCAGTTATGGTTAAAATATGTAAATATGAACAATAAAAATCAAATTGTAGTGTGGTTTTTGTAGTATATGTAGTATATACTACAATAATTTTTCACCTCAGACGCGGTGGAGGTTACTTTGGTGTTCCACCTCGGGGACTATTCAGAGTAAACCACCTCGCCTTGGTGAATAATTATTACGTTATAGCTGTTAACATATCTGATATTCTATTAGACCAAAGTAAACTTTCCTAGACTTTGCTCTGCTTTCATATCAGCACTGATTTATTTATTTTATTCATTCATTCATTTATTTTCTAAGCCGCTTAATCCTAATTAGGGTCGCGGGGAGGCTGGCGCCCATCTCAGCTGACTCGGGGTGAGGGTGGGGTTCACCCTGGACCGCTCACCAGGCCATAACAGGGCCAACACAAGTACAACCATTCACACTCCCACTCACACCAAAGGGTGATTTGAAACAGCCAATTAGCCTACTGTGCATGTTTTTGGACTGTGGGAGGAAACTGGAGTCCCCAGAGGAAACCCACACAAGCACAGGGAGAACATGCAAACTCCACACAGAAATGCCCGAGCTGGGAATCGAACCCAGGCCTTCTTGCTGTGAGGTGTTCGTGCTACCCCCGAGTGTGTGTGTGTGTGTGTGTGTGTGTGTGTGTGTGTGTGTGTGTGTGTGTGTGTATTTTTGGATGTATGAGTGGTCTCAGAAGCTATTTGCTTATCCTGTCTGTTTAGCAAAGATGAGTAACTTATTGTTTCTTGGATATTTATTTCTGATGTTAAGACTTTTGTATTTTATATTTATTTATTTATTTATTTGCAGTCAAGGAGAATGTTTTCATCCTGCCGTTATGCATAATCTGTTTACATTTTTTTGTTTAAATTTTTTAAAAGTTTTTCTTTATTTATTTATCTATTTATTTATTCATTTATTTTATTTTATTTAGTTTTTTTTATTTAACGGTGCATCCATATACAAGTCCTTGGTATATGCTAAGAAAGGATTTTTATAGAGAAGGGTGGTATCATGTATTCATTGAGAGGAATCATATTGTCGTTCTCTCAGAAACAGCAGAAACGTGACGAGTAAAGTGCTGTTTTACTGTTATTTAAAAGCATGCGAGATTAAAAATAGGTTATTTGGATGTAAAAACTCAAATAAATAAATAAATAGAAAGAAGGTATAAACTCAGCAGCCATCACTAGGGTTTTGTTCTTATCTTTTATTATGAAACATGGATTGCTTTGGAAGCGAGTGAGAATGAAGCGACTGAGTACAGCAGGACTATTTATGATGTGAGGCTTAAGACATGTCAGACGAGTTATAAGATTTAAAACCGTTTTATTGTGGGATTAAAACAGGAAAAAGATTTGAGTAGGAAAATATGAATCAGGCATTAAGCAGGAAAGTACAATAACTGAGGGGCAGAGAGTCACTCTTTTATTTCCTTTGTATATTTTGTTCCATCCTCAGGGCTGTTAGTAGTGAAACTACAACCGGGTATGTTTCATATTAAGCACAATGGGAATGAGCTAATGAATTTGATAGATTAAAAAGGCAATTATTTGTATAAATCAGTGAATTGTCTGATATTTTTCCATTTTTAAGCAGGACAATGATGACACTGCCTGCTCCAAGTGACCATGACAAACGATAACTGTCTGTCATTTCAATTAAAGCATTATCTACTAAGGATAACATTTTAATCCGTAGATTGCAGACCAATCAGTTTCTGCCTTTCCTGTGTAGTATATAGCACAAATGTCCACCATACTACATCAACAACGCCAACGATCTCTGATAATTTATTCCAATCTTTGTCTATTTATCTTATTTATTAATGTTATCAGAGCGCATCTGCCTCACAGCAAGAAGGTCCTGGGTTCGAGTCCCATGCTCGGTTGTTTCTGTGTGGCGTTTACATGTTCTCCTCGTGCTTGTGTGAGTTTACTCCTGGTACTCCGGATTCCTCCCACAGTCCAAAAATATGCACATTAAGCTAATTGGCTGCTCCAAATTGCCCCTTAGGTGTGACTGTGAATGGTTGTGTAGGTGTTGGCCCTGCAATGGTCTGGCTTCTTCTTTTGCCCGGTGTTGGCTGGGATGGACTTCTGCCTCCCCCTGACCCAAGTAGGATTAAATGGGTCAGCAAATAAATAAATAAATGAATGAATGTGTTTTGAATGCAGCTGCTTGGCATCAGGTAGAAAATTGTTGTCAATTACTTTGTCACTTGTGAGTTTAAGTGTCTTCCTGTAGCTTTCAAAGCTGCACACAATAAACAAGTTCAGTTTTTTTTATCATTTGATCACCTGAAGGATCATCCATGCAATTTTTTATTTTTTTTTACATTTATTTTGCTAATTGATTTCCAACAGCGTTTTTAATAAAACAGGTTGTGTGAACGAGACAGCGCCCTGAATATGTTTCTCACATTAAACTGTAAACTGTCTCACTACAAAACTTCCTCTTTACTCAGGAATTTTCATTCGATCTCACTAAGACCGTTGTTTGAAAAGTAGAGCGCATATGTCACGGTGCCCTTAACACAGCTCGGCTCTACAGGTATCCGTGGCTTAGTTCTGTCAATGCGCTCGTTTGTCCACGTTGTTAATACAAGCTTTCAGAAGAAGATTGCGGTGTCTTTCCTTTATCGGACGCGGCTCTCCAGATGAACAGCACTGTGATCTCATTTCGGGCTGTTCGCTGCTGGTAGTTTTAAACTCGCGGACGCTTGTGTTCCTCTTCTAAAGCTTCCTCATTTTCAAACCGGCATTGATGCTATCAGTTTTGGTCTCTGGAAACTTTTCTTTGGGGTATTTTTGTAAGCAAATTGGACAGCCTTGTTCATTATCGCTCAGGAATTTCTCAACAGAAACACTGAAGTCCTCATGTTTGTTTGTTTGGAGCTAGAATACATTTTTTTGTGATGTCATGTTATTACCATGTTCCAGAATCTTTTCTGTTTAGTAACCATGGTGATTAGTATCTAGAGTGCAAGCAATAAAGGGTTCGGTGTGGTGGTGTTATGGAAAAATTATCAACAATGATACAGATACTGTCTATTTATTTTTCTTTTGCTGCAGTTTTTTCCTCTCCATCATGCTGCTGTTTGTTTGACACTCATGGGGGGTCCATTTAGAATTTTTTCCCCCCAAAAATTCATCCTCACCAATTATTCATAATACAAAATATCAAGCATTAATCAATGCATTTTTAAAATAAAAACTAAGCTGTTGTTATGGAAAGCCAGAAGCCGATATTCTTGAAAAATAATTCTTAGCTCATGGCGTAGAAGTCTTTTTTTTTTCAAGCATCAAGGTTCAAGGTCTGACCCAAGACCCTGACTCTCAAGTGACTCAGGGATTTGATCTCACAACCTTGCAACCCTCACTAGATTCATAGCCTCAGCCTGCTGTTTGCTCTCATGCCATTTGCTCTTCGGTCTGCTTTATTTCTCCCTTTTATTTTTACATTTCGCTGCAGTGAGAAAACATACAGCTTTTTTTTACTCGATCAGTAGTTGAAACAGACGACCATTTCAAAGACGCCATCATAACAGATGAGGTACGCCACTCCAAAACACCGCAGCAGGATGACAGGAGATAAGCTAGAATTACGCACTACAGGCAGTAGTATTTATCACTTTCCCTTATCCTATTTCTTCACTCTTTCCAAACTTTATCTAAAGTGCTGTTTTTTGGGGGGTTTTTTTAAAGAAAAGAAATAGACAAAAGCGTACCTAACACCTGAACGCAGTCTGACAGACGACCTTGAGGGATATATTGCCTCTCTGACCACCTGTCGTTCCTTTATTTAAGGCTTTTTTTCTTACATTAAAGCATCAGCTTTAGAATAGTGGGTGTGCAGATATCACACAGAGAAGAGGAGAATCAATCCCACAATCCAGAGTTCATCCTCCCACTGAGGCTGATGTTTATACATGTGTGGATGTCTTACTTCTTTTTCTTAGTTCTTTATCCGCTCGGGTCACTCCAGGCTAGGCGTACATATTTTTAAACGTCAAGAGGTGCAGTATGAATGTGCTCACTGAACATTTGAAAGTAAAGCTAACTTATCCTGGCTGTATCACGCAAATTGTGGTTAAATGATGTTTATTAAAAAGTCTCTGTGAAGCTGCGGAAATCACAAAGCTATCAAGTTTGGGACTGAAATAAAAATGCAGTGGGGTGACAAGAAAAGCACTCAGAGAGCACAAACCTCTGCCTGTCTCAGCAGTTCCCCATCTGAACAGCAATCTCTTAATGTTAAAGAACCCTTTAAAAAAATTTCCTGGATCTAGAATTTGATCTGCATCATTTCCAAAATCTAAGGAAGACTTCCTTGTCAAAAGTCCCACCTCGTAGTGGTTTAGCACGTCTGCCTCTCAGCAAGAAGGCCTGGGTTCGATTCCCAGACTCGGGCGTTTCTGTGTGTAGTTTGCATGTTCTCCCCCAGCTTGGATGGGTTTCCTCCAGGTACCCCTTTCACAGGCCAAAAACATGCACATTAGGCTAATTGGCTGTTCCAAAACGTGTGAGTGTGTTCAGGGTGCACCCCGGCAAGAGTCAGCTAATAGAGACTCCAGCCCCCCAGCAACCCTAGTAGGATTAAGTGGTTCAGCCAATGAATGAATCACTTATATATTTTCTGAATGATAACTTAGCATAAGTGTTAGCTTGCATTATTAGCTTTATTTAATGCTTTGGGTGCTGACTTTTCTGCATGAAAATGCTAATATTTATTTTAATTATTTATAGGAAACATACAAACCTATATATGTTATTATATAGCAGATAGAGATTAAATAGGCGTGAGTTTGAATGGTTGTGTGTTATCCCTGCGATGGCCTGGCGAGCTGTCCAGGGTGTGCCACCCCCTCACCCAGAGTTGGCTGAGATGGGTTCCAGCCTCCCTGCGACTCTAATTGGGAATAGGCGGCTTAGAAATTAATTAACTTTTTGCACCATTCTGCTAACAAACAACCAAACTGAGGGTAAAACATAACCTTACCGGAGGTAAAGATAACGGTGGATATGGCATTATATTACTGATTTATTTTCATAAACCTGTGTACTCTGTGTACAGTACGTATGTAAATGTCTTGTTTAATTTTTTACTGTATGCAACTCTAGTAATTATAGAATTTAGGGATATACAGTCCTAAGGACATTTATTTATGTTTTCCTCATGCAGTAAACAGAGTTTCCACCCAACAGTCAAAAGTTAGTCTTATATTTTTAAATACACAATTTGTCCTTATTAAAAAATGTATATGATAACATCAAGGTTCGTGATGTGGCGTCTGTGAAGAACAGTATGGCCATGGGGTTGATTTTTAATGTTTTTATGTATAAACACGAATTATTAGTATATATACTGTGATGGACACTCATGGTTTGTCACAGTCACTTGAGAAGACGGCATCATCATTATCACACTTTATTATGAAAAATAAACCGCAAAAATCTAAATTTTGTGGGTTTTTTTTTTTTTTTTTTGTAGACAAAAAAAACTTTAATTAGTGTCAGGTTTCTCATGTCTGTGTAGTATGTATTAACACTCCATAGTTTTTCGTAGCTTATTAGTTAACCTGACCAGTCTCTGTCATGGTTAAAATATGTAAATGTAAACTATAAAAATCTCATTTTAGTTTCCACTTATCCACTTCCACTTACTAGTTTCCACGTAGTACTGCCAAAACTCTGAAAAGGCTTTAAAGAGACCCTGTTACACAGCTTGCTTTGCTTCTCGCCCTGATTCAAAACTAAATAAAAATAAAGCTTAAAAATCTCATTTTAGTGTGCTTTTTTGAGCTGATGTTCCCATGTAGTATATACTTTGATGCATGATGTCAAGATAAACCAATCAGATTGTGCAATGTAGTATATACTAAATGAAAAAATTGTATGCATCATTGTTACTAGCCTGTTTAGATGCACACTTGAATTGTGTGTGTTTAACAAACTTCAAAAACTTGAAAACAAGTTAAAAAAAATTATTATGTCTAATAATATAATGACAGTTTTTATAAAGTGAATCAAAAGTCATTACTATATATTTAAAGTATTTTCATTAACAGTTTGTACCATATTCTGTACATTTAAAGTTTTGTTTACTTGTGAAAAACTGACTGTTAATAATTACAGTTTAGCCACTTTATAGTGATGAATTTGCATTTTTGGCACAGTATGAATTTGAAAGTTTCTGTATGAGCATAAAAAAGTGCACACAGATTAAATGTTTCACTTAGTTTAGAACATAATCATGCCTGAACATACAAACAGCTTACTACTAACTACTGGACCTGTGTATGTGGTGAAATCAATTGTAAAATAAATAAATTAATATATGATAAACAATAATATACATATCAATGAATAAATTTAAATCCTGTGAAGGTTTCAGTATGGTGTGTGTGTGTGAGCGAGCGAGAGAGAGAGAGAGAGAGAGAGATTCTGTGGTGGCTCAGTGGTTAAGGCTCTGGATTACTGATCCAAAGGTTGGTGGTTCAAGCCCCCGTACCACCAAGCTGCCACTGTTGGGCCATTGAGCAAGGCCCTTAACCCTCAATTGCTCAGTTGTATAAGAGTGTTATCGCTATGATTCACCATGAATGCCCTGGGTGACTGCAGGAAGTGTGGGCTCAGCATTCAGGAATTAAAACACGCAAACTATTTAAAGAGAAGTTCTTAATTTATTGATCAGTGGGCGGAGGATTCGAGGCGGTGAGTGTGGAGATGAGGTGAGGAAAGAGCGTTTATTTATCCCTGTTGCTGAGTATTAATCATGCCGGATGCCTGATGTACGTCCCAGCTATGAGAAGATACAATTCCGCTATAGCCTGACTCATCACTAACTTTTCAGTCATGAATCACCTTGCTCTCTCTCTCTCTCTCTCTCTCTCTCTCTGTCAATAGATTGAAAGATTCGTTTTGTCTTCAATTTATGATTTTTATTCTTTCCAATTTGAGATCCTAACATGTCTACACAGTTGACTGCTAAAAATTCACATTTATTTATAAAGTCGGCCAAAAAACAGACTTAAAGTCAAGCCTCACATCCACAAAACCGTTACCTGCATTATTTTTAGTAAGTTGTGTAAATATTAAATCAAAATATTTCTCCATTGTATAAATATTGCTCATTTTAAATTTCTCGCCACCCGTGCTGTGAATCAGTTTTGAGAGGTTCCAAAATTTTGTGTGTGCTGTAAGCAGGGGAATGTCTGCCTTGACATTCATTAGCATGATAGCATTTCCTAGGCAAACGTAAACAGAGCGAGCACGAGGATTTCAGTATATGCATTCTTAAGACCTTAAATGTATTAATACTTAGTCATGATTTAGTACTCATGCCTCATAGGTTTACAGCGGCAGGTTGCAGCAAAACATCACAGGATGGGGTAAGTTTGTACGGTTTTCTGTCTGACCCAGACGAAAAAAAGACACATGAGGAATAAACTAGGTGAGTTAAAAGAACATGGAAACTAAAGTAAAAAAGACCCAGAAAAAATATGCTGTGTCAACGATCTATCACCGTCGCCCAACACCAGCGCCTTCAGTGCGAAATGGCTGCAGGATTGACGGCAGCCAGCAATCATACAACCAGCACTACCCAAAGTGTTCAGTTTGAAATAATAGTATTTAATTTCAAATAAAAAAGACATATTGCTATGCATTGGAGCTCGGTGAATAAACAGCTTGTGATGTTACACACACACACACACACACACAAACCCGTTACACACAGACACACTGCCCAGCTAAAAGAAAAGTCGCAAAGTCGTTCCATCAGGCAAGAAAAAGTCCATTGATGTGATAACCTGCTTATTCAGTACATTCAGGTAATCAACTAACTTCACCTTATTGCCACATTAATGTTGCTGAGCCTCGACCTGAGCAACTGGAGCAATAGTGCAATGGAGATTACATGTTGTGATCAAGGCTAACTGCTCTCCATGAAAATATTAGATGCGATTTTATTTATTTGACCAGGCAGTGTGTGTGTGTGTGTGTGTGTGTGTGTGTGTGTGTGTGTGTTTTAATATATATATATATAAAATATGTAAATATGTATAATGATGTATTAACAGATATTGATGGCCTACCAGTCCGTGTTGTGTAGTCTGTCATCTCCGATTGTTTGTCTGGTTCATCATCTTTTTCGAGTGTATGTTCAGAGTCTGAATCTGATGCGGTTCATTTTGGTTTGGCTGCACGTTTTCGTCTGAGGGCGTGTAAACTGCATCTTGACTCTCAGTTTCACCTGAATCAGAGCCTGAGAGTGAAAACTGTTGCAGGTCTACAGCACTTTCTTCAATTTCGGTACCATCTACCACGGCGTTGAATTCGTGTTCTTTACTCATCATGTATTTGTTTACACACAGCAGCACCCCCCCCAAATACGTCATCAGTCATGGCTTCTGGGTTTCCAACTTTGTAAAGAAAAATATTCTGCTCGTGTGGTAATTACGAGTTTTAAAAAGCATCATAATATAAATATATAAATGCCTTTTACTTTTTATTGAGAATATATATATGCAATATGAAAATACCAGTAAAAAATCTTGACATGGGGACTTTAATGTCATCACGAACATGTCTCTTCACTTCACTTCTGCTGTTACTGTGAAAGACCATCGTTATGCTTTTGAGCATAATTTTTTTTTGTACAATTGATTGTTCCTTGGGGAAAATGTAACAGGCGTGTGTGTGTGTGTGCGCGTGTGACCATTATCGTGTGCACCTCTATTGTCCAGTCGTGAAATCTCTGATTGCTTTCGTCATTTGCTCGTTTTTTCCAGTGCTATGCATTACCTCATTTTTACTCCATTTTCACTCTATTTTTGCGATCCTCGTTCACGTATAATGAATGGCTCCATTTTATTTACTTGCACGTTGCCATCTTGGTGGTTTTTCTTCAACAAAGACCAAATAAAATCCACTCAGGTTTGCAGGGCGGTAGTGCTGTTACGCAGCTCGGGAAAGAAGTAATGGGGTGACAAAGAAATAAAAGTAATAATAAATCTCAGAGTAGAAGGCATCTGTGCACATCTGGACACTCAGGGTCTTTGGAGAGGTGAAACTAACCCACCCCAACAGAGAGATGTCTGAAATATGCACATATGGGTCTACATGGGCAACAGGAGACCCCACAGGACATTTGTTTCTATATGATTTTTGTTCAACTTATATGTATTATCATTATATGTGTTATTTACGTGGGTGGGGGAGTCATATTCTTTCTTTCCTGTCAGTTGTAGTGACACTAGCTAAATGTGGGCTAGCCTGTGACTTCAGTTCATGTATTCAGAAGAGAGTGGGTAGCAGGTGGTTATTTATTAATGTGTTATGATGTCCTGGATCAGGAAAAAAAGAACAGGAAACACATTTTGGCTTTAAACCTTGTGTGTGTGTGTGTGTGTGTGTGTGTGTGTGTGTGTGTCACTGGCATGTCATTACACCTGTATTTTGTACAAACCTTTCTAGTTATTAAGGAGTGGTGGGATTTTCAGGGGGACATTTCTGCATACAATGAAATCAGAAAGCTTTTTAAACAATATTTACTGTAAAGTTGGGTTGTGTAAAACTTATCACATGAAGAAAAATACTTCCCTAAACAAACCAGACTGGATGAGTTTCTGGACTGTGCACATGCCTCCTTTCCATGCGACAGGCCCACGGTATCCCGGCGTGTGTTTGATGGCTACGGATGATGCGCAGCTGTGCGTTATGTCCGCCCTGGCTGGGCGTCGGATCCTTACCGCAGGTGTCTGATGGGAGTCAGAATTAGAGTGTGTAATCTGCTAATGTCGTGAAGGAACAGCCCCACATCTGGAAGCATTATTGCACAGTAATTTGTGGATGAATGGGAGAGAATGGATTTCATTCAAGCCCCGATCAGACAAACGCAGCAGCCGCAGCATTTCAGCTAAACGAGATTTGTGTTCATTTTGTAAGGCTTGCTTTTCCAAAGCAATTTAGTCTTTACTCTGTTTGTTGACATAGCTTTTAATGTGACAACTGTGACATGTTACTGCAGCAGATGGATATACATGCTATTTTTCTTTTCTCTCCAAACTGTTTCCTCTAGACAGGTGCTTCCTGTCCCACTCTGATCCGAAATTAAACACGAGGCCAGATGTGGTGCCTATAGCATGGCCGGAGCTCTTGCACCGACCGTTTCATCAGAGTGCAGCGGGGGGATCGGCCTATAAACCTTATGTCTGTGAAAGGGAAATATGTGATGTGCAGGTTGCAGAAGGCCAACTTTCCCTGAACTCTGAATTCCTTTGTTTAAAGCTGAACATGTGTGTGTGTGTGTGTGTGTGTGTGTGTGTGTGTGTGTGTGTGTGTGTGTGTGTGTTGGAATAGTAAGTCCTAAGCAAAATGTCGATTGGTGTCTGTAAGAGTGAAAGTAAATAAATAAGAGTTTTGTCAGATGTTTGTTCTGTTCAGGATTCACTTTGAGGATCTAAATCATATTTTCACTCATTAATAATGTATGATGATAGATTATGGATAAATTATATCACCACACCCTCAGTACATTTCTAACACTGTTTGACTCTGAAGAAATCAAAAACATCAATGAAACATCAATTCATGTTTATTTTAACTGAACTATTGACTGACAGTTTGTATCTGCTCTGAATCAAATCATATCGAATCAGTAGTGAATTCAAATAAATTGAATCGTTACTTTTTGAATTGCAACGTTCCTTAAGTTTTATACCGTCTGAAAGATGGAGACTCACACCAAGCCTGTACTGTTGCTCCGAATGACAGGGTTTTTTTTTTTATAATGTATATATTTTAGATGGGACACCGTACATCAAGATGTAGACAAGAACACAACTATTTTTAGTAATTTTCACAAAATTTGTCAATTTCTGTGCAAAGAAAAAAAATAGAAGAAAAGAAAATTACATTGACACATCCCAATTTTTTTTTTTTTGTAAAGCTGACTATGGAATTTTTTTACTGCAGCTATCACAAAGAAACCAGCGTCCTGGTACAGAGAACAGCACACTGGTGAAAAACAGTCTTGTTTAATAATGAGCAAATGGGAGATTTATGACTTACATATTTTTCAATTCAATTCAGTTTTATTTATAACACTTTTCACAATTGAAATTATTGCAAAGCAGCTTTACATAATAAAAATAACTTTTGTAAACAATTTAAACTTATGATTTTAAACATTTCTCTATAAACCCAATATATCCCTATGAGCGAGCCTGTGGTGATGGTGGCAAGGAAAAGCCTTAGACGACATGAGGAGGAAGCCTCGAGAGGAACCAGACTCACAAGTGAAACCCATCCTCACTTGGGTGAAACCAGATAAAAATACAAACCATGTAGCAGAAACTTGGCTATTCACTAGTTCACTACTTCACTAGTTTAACATGAATTCTAGCTGGTTAAATTATAACTGTGATGGGAATTGTAGTCCTAAATCATTTTAATAAAAGGGTTAATGTCATCAGCAGTGAAAAGTCATCTTCACAGTTAGGATCATATGGATCATCATCATCAGCAGGAGCGAGGGGCTTCCAAGATGAGAACTCCAACCAGTAGTAGCATGTCTTATTACCAATATTTTATCACCAATGTTGCAATAATAACATCATGGCAGTACAAGTATGTGTTGTGACGTTTCACTTTACATTACATCATGTTACACAAGCAGCTCAAATTCTGCTGATTTTCTAAAAAAAAAAGTCTGATCAACATAGTGACACCAATATTTATTTCACCGACCAGACGTACACGAATCCCTTCTTTTCATTTTTGGCCATGTTGTGCTTGTTTTAATCCAGTCATCATCTTGCCTATTCTTATTGTCCTCACTATTTGCTTTAGAGTTTTCATATTGTATCATGTGTAAAAATGCGCTTGAGAGGTTCCTCCTCGCCCTAAACATGCTCCGTCCTTTGTGACAGTGTGCATAGAGCTTTGATTTTACCGTGCATCTGTGCGCCTGAGTCCGTGGCCGTGATGGAGTGGAGCTCTCTCAAATCTCTCAGCCCATCCTAATAAAGCCGTGAAAGGTCAGCTGTGATTGATGCTTTGTGTGTCTCTGTCATTTTCAATTACTGGACTTGAGCTCGTAATGCCGCATCCATATGAATTTTGCACATTGAGTCGTTTTTATATTTTCCTCTGGCTGAGAATGAGATTTTGTTCTGTTCGTGCTTGTGTGTGTGTGTGTGTGTGTGAATGTGGAAACGTCGTACCTGTAGTGAAAGCTGGGCTGTTTGTTAATCCTAATAAGCACGCACGTATAGCTGTATTGTATGGTTTACTACCTGGATGTGATAACGGCATCCAAAGCAGTCATGTTTTAGTAGGGAAAAAAAAAAAATACCCCAGAAAAATGTACACAAAAAGTGCAAATATTATTCAGTCTAGACCTCATTTTATTGAGTTGTTGATCATCATTATCATCATCATCATCATCAGTACTGCTCCTTTTCTTTATTTGTTCTGTATCATAAATGAAATTCAAAGCATGTTGAATATGTGATGATATTAGCGTGCTTTACGAGCGTGAGTGGCTGATATACAGCCCTGCACCACTCTATTAAAAAACAGAGACCTGTGCCATTTGTGAAAATAGAGGTCATATATGCTGAGGTCACGTGATACCTATAAAATCAAACTTTTTTAATAACTAGCCATATATCACCCCCGCCTCCATCATCGTAGTGAAGAGAATGTTAAATCATGGTGCTGGTTTAGCAATGCATCCAAAAGGACAGGTTTTATCAGAAAAACAAAAAGCTTTAAGGGTTTAAAGAATGAGTGCATGGTCTTTGTTATCCTTGTCATCATCTTTACTGTCTTTGTTGTGTTTCTCTTTGTATTTTAAAGGTACATATGAGCGCCTGAGAGCCTCTTCCCCCTCCCCGGTGCCCTGCGGTAGTATTTTTAGCCCTCATTTGTTTGAGCGTTTTTTAATCTGAGGACATTGAAAAGTTGCACCCTCCATGAAGTCGTCAATCATGCCGGAGGGAGAAGCACAGGGTATGATTTGTTATCTGCTATTTCTCTGGCTGTGTAGAGAAAGAGAGAGAGAGAGAGAGAGAGAGAGAGAGGCTCACAGTGGCACATCTGTCCTTAAGGCCATCACTTACACAGTATCACTGTCTGTCAAAAAGCAGCGGCAACTTTAAGGGCCGCCTTTGTTGGCTCGGACAAATGAGGGTGACCTTTAACAATAAAATAGACACCTACAGAGAGAAATGAAACGGCAGTTTAAATTAAGAGCACCAAGCGGTCATTTCAAACACTTCCTGTTGAACCACGCAAGAGGGAGGGGAAGAAGAGAAGAGAAAAAAAAAAAAACCACTGAAGTTTTGAAGTTGAACTTAATTATACAACACAATGTGGGCAGCACTTGTCAATAATGAAATCTACCTGGTCAGGGATATTGACGAACAGCGTGGAATAAAACTTAATGTGGCCTGAAGCGTTCCAGAGAGCCATCAATTATGAATGCTATCGACTGAGCATGTCACATAAAAAAAGAGAGAGACTGAGAGAATTATTTCCCTTAAAGGCCAGGATGAGTTTATTCCTTTTTTTAACCCAATGTGGAATTACAAACACTTCTGAAAAACCATTGATGAATATTCTAGAAGGGCAAACGGATGAGATAAGAAGTGACTTGAGCTTTGATTTGCTGTTCACACTAATAGCCACTTCAAATAAAAAAAAAAAAAAAGCTGGAGTGAGTGGCTTGGTGGGATGTGTATTGGCTCTGGACAAGCGCTCAATATTTTGGCTCGTTCCTTAGCTTTGTGTTCAGTCTACGGTCAGAGTAGAAAGACGCTGCAACGATGTTTGGCCGGAGACCAAGCCATATTTGTACTTGACAGTTTGTCAATTTTTTTTTCCTGGGAAATGTTGCTGAAAGAATTCAAGGAATAATATTTGATAATTTAATAAGTTCAAATACAAAAAAAAAAATTAAATTAAAAAATAATTTAATTAATTACCCAAGGGAATGCTGTAAAAGTTTTCACAACAATGCAGAGAATCATGAAGTTATAATTCATTCATGAATGAGATATTTTTAAAAAAATCATAGTCTGCTTAATGTTCAGTTGATTTAAATACTAAGCTCAATTCCTAAGAAAGTCGTTAAAGTAACTAAAATATTCACAAAGTGCAAATACAATGAAAAGTTACTCAGGTTAGTAATAGGGTACAGTTACAATGAAACTGCATTGTGTTTGAATTTATACAGTTATTAATTATCTTGATGAAATTTCATTCATTGTATTTGAATAATAATGTTTCCTAAGACGAACCACTTAATCCTAATTAGGAACGAGGGCAGAGTACACCCTGGACAGCTTGGCAGGCCATCGCAGGGCAGAAACAATAAGACGGCAACCCAGTGGCTTAGTGTTTACGAAAATCAGCAGTGGTTCTTTTACATACCTCTCACCACAGACAGTGAGAGACATGGCTGGCCTTTGATAACCCAGTTAGCTGCACTGCAGTGACAATTTAGTGATAGTGGGGCTTGAACCCCCGACCTTCAGATCAGTAAGCCCACCGGGCCACCACTGACCGATTTTAATGTTCGCGTTCATTAAGACTACGTCCACAATAAACCCTAATTTACACAGAAAGTAAGAGGGAATGCATGTGTTCACACTGCCTCCGTTTCTGAAGTGGGATTTTCGGCACTGAAGTATCCGGCAGCAGCTCATTCCCTATAAACACTGCTGTAGTGAACCAAGTTTAAACACAAAGTATCAGGTCTGAGTAGAAATGTGTACAGGCACGTTCACACTTAGCACCCTTTTTTCCTGCGAATAATTTGCGCTACACTATATCTTTTTCAACAGCTATCACGCAAATGAACGTTCCACTTCCGAGATAGACTGTTTATTTTTTCCCCACAGAGTTGAATTTTCCAGCATTTCATCTCTGAAAGGAAAGCATTCAACCAATCAGGACATTGCTTCTTGGAACTTCACAAAAACACTGAAGGGCTGAAGAGATGGCAGAGACTCTGATTTATTTTGTGTCTCAGGATCCGGCACTATGTTTGACAAGAGTAACAAATATTATAAAGACAATGACTGAAAAATCGCAGACATCCTAAAATGGGTCCGAAAATGGCCATGATAAGAGTTTCAACGTCTGGACTAAGCAGTGAGACCCCTCGTGTTCTTGCCTTAAAGTTGCCTTAGAACAAGACGTACCTAGATTTTTCTACCTAGATTTTTCTCTTCTTTTCTGTTTATCATATAAAAGAACAAGAACAAGCTCATCATCACTCCATTAACGATTAGTGCATTGAAATGATTGCTTCGCTTCCAATGTGAATGTTAATGGTGCAAGTTTTTTTGCAGTTTCACATTCTTTCTTCATGTGGTGCAGCATGTGAAAAGTCTTTTATTGACATTTGTTTATCCTTATGTAGCCTGTACTGAGTGAGAAGCTACCCCATTTAGCATATTTGTTATGGTAACCCCTAACATGCCAGGTACTGCAATTTCAATTGTCCCCCAAATCTTGAATGTGTCAGCACATTACATATAGATAAGTTGCTAGACACGTCTGAAGAGTATTCACATTTGCCCACTAAAAATCCTCTTTTGGCACTTAAAGTGTTAATGGGTTAAACTGCTGCATCGATTCCTGCAGAAATGTATATGTAGCAAAAGACAGGCATCAAACAGGCAACTGAAAAAAAAATGAGCCTGCTGAGAACCCTTCCATTCTCACTGAAGCAGCTCTTCTCACCACCAAAAATGATACCTTTTCAAAAGGGATCTGTATAAATTCTCTGTGTAATGTGGACAGAAAAATCTCCAGAGAGTTCCAGAAGTTATTCCATATGGTTGCCATGACATTGATGACCATTTGTGCTTGAGAAAACCAAAACAAACTTGTTTTATATTTACTCTTCTTTTCTGTGCAGACAATTCAGGTACAGTATGTAGTTACACAAGTAAAGAGTAGGGTTAGGGGCGGAGTTAGCACTCATCCTCTTTTATATCTTGAATTTTTGTGCAGATTTTTCTAAACGTGGCAATTTTAAATATCTTACATCGTATGTGATTAAAAAGGCTTTGTATTCGTTTATTCATTTTCTGAACCGCTTAATCCTAATTAGGGTCGCGGGGAGGCTGGCGCCCATCTCTGCCGACTCTGGGCGAGGGCAAAATACACACTGGACAGCTCGCCAGGCCATCGCAGGGCAGAAACATGTTGACGGCAATGCAGCCTACTTTTTACGAATGCCAGCAATGGTTCTTTTACACGCCTCTCACCACAGACAGTGAGAGACATGGCCGACCTCGATAACCCAGTTAGCTGCACTGGGGGACAGCAGTGACAACTCGTTGATAGTGTGGCTTGAACCCCCGACCTTCGGATCAGTAAGCGAGCACCTTAACCACCAAGCCATCATCATCATCATCATCATCATTATTATTATTATTATTATTATTATTATTATTATTATTATTATTATTATTATTATTATTATTATTATTATTATTATCCTCAGATGTCTACCTGAATCCTCTTCATACTGAGCCCCAGATCTCTGTCTGCACATTGAAAAAGCCTAAACTTGTAATCTGGTGTGATGATAGCTCTAGGAGTGCATCAGTAATTATGAATGAAGCTCTATACTGCACATCATTGGCTTGTGTTATTTACTGTGATGAGTGTCACTTCTCTACCAAAAGACTCATTGTAATTAAAAACTCAGACACTTGTTCCTGGTTGGCTAACGATCAAGTTTGATCTCGAGCTCCAGCATAACCCGCTCAACCAAATAATGAGCTATTTATTGCTGGCTCTGGTTCCGCTTAATGGAGTGGAGGTAGCGGCTCAAACACCTCACAGCTCTCGGGTCAGGGTGGGGTTTCTCTCTCTCTCTCTTTCTCTCTCTCTCTCTCTCTCTCTCTCTCTCTCTCTCTCTCTCCCCCCCCCCTTTGTGCGCTTTCCTTTTCCTCTTACAGATCTTAAATGAATTATTGAAAGCTTGACGGTTTTGGAAACCTTCTGAATTTCAAGCACCGTTTCCATCTTTGTCAACTTCAGAGGAGCGTTGGAGCGAGCTTTCGTGTCTGTGTAACCTAACCTTTATTCTGCCTGTGTGTGTGTGTGTGTGTGTGTGTGTGTGTGTGTGTGTGTAAAGCAGTGGCCTAGCACAGCGTGCTAGAAAGGTAAAGCATGCACACGACCAAGTGGCCTGGCTCCAATGTTTTATGGTGAATATTAAACCGGCGCTGTTGTATTTATATGCTGTCGGCCATTTTTGAAGGTCTGTGATATGAAAGGTGGAGGATCTTTTAGAGGAAATGCAGAATGTGATGGCAGACTTGATTAAACCCTCACTTCATGCCATGGAATATTTAAGGAAGAGATGTATGTGTGCTAACATTTGCTCATCTGGAACTCGTCTCTCTCTCTCTCTCTCTCTCTCTCTCTCTCTCTCTCTCTCTCTCTCTCTCTCTCTCTCTCTCTCTCTCTCTCTCTCGGACCCTGCCTTCTACACCTGCACGGCCTGAAATAATTGAAAAATCATGTATGGAGGTGACAGATATGTGCAGTGCAGCGCAGTAAGCGCACAGGAGAAATATCATCAATTTCTCAATACACAACCGCCCCCCTCCCCACCCCACCCACCCTTTAAGCTACACCCACACCTCCACCCCTCTACCTCCATCACTGAATCCTTTGTCTGTCTGTGCAGGACAGCAATCAGAAGCAGAGTGGGTTAAAGGTTGAGTTTAATATTGCAAAATTAATTTACTCGATTCCAAGAGTCAGATTATAAATCTTACTTATGAAAGACTCCGCCCCCTCTTTATCATAGCACTACTTCATTTATCCAGCCAATAAAACTGGCCACATGTGTAATAGTTCCCTCTCCTGAATTAACCCCCCTTTTCCCAAAACCCACCACCCCCCCATGCGTTAATTACGAGGAATGGTCCGAAGTTGGCACACACACACACGCACACACAGGAAACAAATCAATACCTCTAAAAGATATATTCAGATGTGACCCAGAAAAGCATTACCCCATTTTACCTATTGATTTTTCATGTTTGCTGTTTTGCGCTAGATTATTTGGTGAAGCTAAATATGTTTTCTTGCACTTCTAAATATTAACACAGAGTCATTTTCAGCATGTCACTTTCAATCTGTTTGAGAAGAGCATTGCCCTTTTGTTTTAGTGTGGAATTAAATTTTCTTTTAGTCCCTTCTTATTTTGGATAATAGATGTTCTATAATAATTTTATCATGCGAGAGAAAAAAATGTGGCCTTTTCTCTCTATCTCCCTCTTTTTCTTTTCTCCCAGCGCAAACACCCAACCACCATCCAATATCTGATCCTTATGATTGGACGTGATGGATTTAGCGGTTACATTTGTGCGAGAATGTGAAAGAAGCTTGACGGGGAGGGGATGTGAGAGATGCTAGACTTGATTGCGATTCCACCCACCGCCATTATTTATGACACATTAATGCAGCAAGCTGCAAACTCAGCTGGCCTCTCGCTTATTTTCTGAACTGACCAGATTTGGGAAAGGGGGTGGGGAATTGCTGCTAAGCCCGGTTTGGCGCAGAAGAACATGATTATCCACGTGGGGAGTCCTAGAATGTTCTGAAAGGTGACCCACTTGGGTGTGAGGGAGGTTGCGGTCGAACCTGGCCTCTCAGCTGAATTCCGCTGATGTGTGGGTTGAGAAGAGCTTCTTCCAGCAAAGCTCATTTGTTCATGGTGATAACAGGAAAAAAAAAAGTGTCGAAGATGGATACAGTCATCTCTCTCTGTGCGTACGACTCTCCCCTCTCGGGATTGTATGAGATTAAGCAAGAAAGGAAATGATGAGGAGCCGGTTTTGAATTTTGATCTCCTGAGTGATTCCACACTTGCTTTGCCATTTGTGTAACACTACTATTGAGTGATAATGCATTTAGTGTGTAATAGCAGTAAATAGTAAATAGCTACGCTATAACTGTGTAAACACGTTGCTTTGGAATTTATTAAACATGTTATGGTGCGTCCATGATATCCATAGTATTTGGATATTCCACAGATTCAACAGAGAGATCTGCCATCTAAGTTTCTTGAAGATTATTAGAGGAGGAACAGTGCAGTCAGTGTTTTTTCTCCTTTATTGTTAATGATGTTGACTCATGAAGTCACTTCCAAAGTGTCACCCTGCTCCTTAAATGATAGACTGAAATTACATTATTAATTAAAAATATCAGTCAGAGCAAATTGCCATAAGGCCCATCATGCCTCTGGGTTATTAGCATGAATGCTAGCTAGCATGGCGGTTACATTTGCTAAATTATCTGATTCTATCCTACTCAATAAAAAGCAAAGAAAATCCCGTGATGTTGATCTGAAATCTTTTTGAACATCTAATTTTATAGTTTTTTCGATTTAAAACAACTAAATGAAATGTTTTGTATGGCACTTTAAAATCACCTACATGTGCACTGGTGGAATGAAGAGTGACCTCCATTTAATCACGTCACCCCTTTACCTTAACGAAGATTTCTGTGCTCCAGATCTTGTGCAGTAGAATAAAGTGAAGCCTTGTGTGAATACTTGAGCTGCATGAGAGTGAATGACTTCATGTTCTTCCTTTTCGAAAATGAGGAAAAGGATCTCGCAGCCCAAAGCCCTGTGTGTATCTGCAGGATTACCATGATGGATAAGGTGATTACTGTATGATTTGCCAATTTCTCTTTGCCGGAGCCTTCCCGTGGACTGAAATAGGATTCATTCCGTGCAGTGAAGTTCTCTCCTCTCACCCTGAACCTCGCTGAAGTTTAGCATGTCTGTCACATTTCCTGCTTCGGAAATGAGATTTCAGCAGACTTGTTAATTTTAATCGTGACCCATCTCTCTCTTACCCAAGTTTCCTCCTACCTGTGACCCACTTCAGAAAAGTCCAGTACCTTTTGTATGGACTTTCCAGTGACAATATTTCTGTCAGAAATTCAGTCCTCTGTGTACAGTACAGTACAGTACAGTGTTTGACCTCCCTGCATACTCGTGCATGAATTTACTCCTTGGTTTGAGTAATCTGTGTATATTTGACTCCTTTCATTTGCAGAATAATTGCATTGAGATGTGATGTGTCACCTTGAGGAAGGACTCCTCACCCCATGGGAAGACACCAAAGACTTTTTTTTCAGTCATAATAATAAGTCTAAAGCTCAGCTAGTACCTTTCACACGTATCTTTAAGGGACGTCAGCGATTAGGTGATTAGATTTTAAAATAAAGAGGAATTTCGTGTCTATGTAGTTGGGAATAGAACCTTATGATTACACCATTACAAAATGGTGGTCAAGTAATTTCAAATTTATATTCTTTTTTAATGTCGTCATTTTGAAAATTTCAAAATATTAAATAAATAAATACATACATACATACATAAATAAATACGTAAATGGTTACACACAAATACATTTCTATCCTCAGCAAAAAGCCATTAACGTGAAGCTCCAGGCGTCATTGCAGTAGACTATAAGTGCCTGAATATGTGTTTGTGTGTGTCAGTCAGGCAGAAATCACGCTCACTAGGTGACAAATTGAGGGGACAGCAGTGCCGCGAGAGTGATGGGATCGGTGTGTGACGACGGCGAGTGTTTGTCGGGTTGGTATTCACAGGCGAGTGAGGAGGCTGGAGAGAATGAGGGCTGTAACAGGAGCACTGCAGCAATATGAATGATACATTACGTGATTGTCTGCGACTGGACCTCGACAATCACGCCAGACTGCAGATGCTGACTTCCTTCTGCGCTGTCATCCTCCGTTTCCTGTCTCCATGTCTGCACTCTGCGATCCCCTGACCGTTCTCTGGTCAAATATGAATGCGAAGAGGCAGGAGCAAGGACAAGTTACTTCTCATTACCTCTCATTTACAGAAAGAGGAGATCTGAAAGGAAGATCTGCATCATGCCATATTAGATAGAATGAACAAGAAAACTGTAAAAAAGGAAAGAAAAGAAAAGAGGTCATGTTACTAGATGGTATAGTTTATTTTAGGACTGAATATCCAAAGGAGGTGAAGGTGAATAAAATTTGCCCCGTGAGGAAAAATCTATTATTTTAACTATTCACTGAAAGGACAAAGGCTGTCTGATAGTGAGGTCACTATGATCACTTCTTTCTTTCTTATAATTAAATAATGATCATGTTCGCACCACTGTCTTCTTCCCAGAGTCTTGTACACTTAATTTTTTGTTCTTCTAGAAAGATGATACCTCCTTCACTACACAGCAGGAAACAAGATTCTGAAAGTTTACCCTTACGGTAGAACTATAGTATTGGTTGGATGGAAAGAAAAAAAGAAATGGACACGCTGCTTATTAATAACTAGCAGTCACACTGAGTATTTGTCTCCCTGTTTAGTTTTAACTGTAAAATCACATTAAACAGTATACACAAGAGTAACATTAAAATTTGTACCTTCATGTTAGCAATGTTCGTGCAACTACAGTAGAGTATCGAACAGATTTAAAATGTTTCAGATTTTTTACACCAGGCTTCAATATAAGAGCAGGACAGAACTAGGCTTGTCTACTTTTTCTGATACAGACCAAACACAATTAAGAACTCCATTCAGGGCAAAAAAAAAAATAATAATAATAATAATAATAAAATAAAACCTGACTGAAAGGGAAAGGACATCAACATCCTCTTACAAGCAGCATTTTCTTTTGCTACATGGCAACTTTATCTGCTAACTTTATCTAATTTGCGATTTCGCATCAGCTGACATGTGGGTGGGACTGTATTCCAGTTGGTTGGTACACAAATAAATGGAGGAGCTTTTTATTAGTAGTAGTTTATCCTTTATTAGGTTAGAACCCATCCCAGCCGACTTCGGCCGAAAGGCGAGGTACATCTTAAAAAAGCTTGTCAGTCCATAACAGGACACACAAACACACAACCATTCACACCTACGGGCAAATATGAATATCCAGTTAGCCTAATGTGCATGTCTATTGGAGGAAACCGGAGTGCCCAGAAGAAACCCATGCAAGCACAGGGAGAACATGCATAATCCACACTGAAACACCATCAGTGGGCACCCTCATACTAGAAGCGGTAGTACTTGTATTAGAACTCACACTCATCACTCATTTGCCGAACCGCTTAATCCTACGAGAATCACGGGAGGCTGGTGCACATCTCAGCCAACACTGGGCAAAGGTAGGGTACACCGTGAACAGCTCTCCAGACCATTGCAGGGCGACACACTCACAAGCATTCACACATGCATTCACACCTAAAGGCAAGCATGTCTTTGGATTGTGGGAGTAAACCACAGTACCCGGAGGCAACCCACACAAGCACAGGGAGAACATGAAAACTCCGGACAGAATTGGCCATGCCGGAGAATCAAACCCAGGACCTTCTTGCTGGAAGGGGGACGTGATAAAAACACTACACCACTGTGCCACCTTATCCAGATCCCATCCCAGGATTTTTCCTTGCTAATTTAATAAGCTGTCTCGGTTATTGAGACTAACATTGGTTTTTGTGGTGCAAGCCATTTTTATCCTTCCCCTGTTAGCTCTCCTCACCCAACTGGAATAAAATTTTTGGAACATGGAGAGAGAGATATTGGACTGTTCAACCCAAACAGAAGCTAGTAATTGAGAGATGCAAGTCTTCATTTTCATGACGTTTCATGTTAATTCCTGCTTATCTTCCCTTTTATGTGAGAGGATTGTGACTGGTGTAGCCTTCTTACTCCATTTGCTGTGCGTTTCCCCCAGACATTAGCATAGACAAACTGTATGTAAGTACAGAGGGTTTTGGAAGAGATTGTAGATGTTTGATATGCATTTCAAAGGTTTAAAAAGGCCAAAGCAAAGCCAATAGGTTAATTATTGAAGAGCCGTGGAAGGGCTACATGAGTGAAGAGTATCCTAGCTTTCATCTTCCTAACCTTTTCACTGTCCCCCCTTTTTACTCTACCCCACCCATCCTGGTCAGCGTGGCTAATAGAAGACCTGTCCAGTCTGTCCTAAAGCCAGCACTTTAATCAACATCCCTGAATAGGTGTTTCAGTGTGATATGTACAGTTTTATATGATGTCAGGCTGTGCAGTTTGATTGATAAAAACAAAACAAAAAAACAACATTAGCATAATGACATTTTGCTTCAATATGAAACACCAGTAAATGCACAGCTGTATACATATGCCTGCGTGGAAACACTTTTATGTAAGACGAAGCACTTGATGTTCACTGTATAATTTCTTATAGGAAGGTGGAGGCGTATAATTATACATTAATGCCTTGGATTAGGTTGGAATAGAAATAACAAAAACATCTCAGTGTTTTGACCATAAGATAGGATGTGTATTCGACTGTAGAAAGTCATGCTGTTCAGCTGCCGCCTGTTAATTGATGCCTATAGAAGAAAAGCAGCAGTTTCAGGCCTCACAGCTGGCCAAAGTGTCCGGCATATTATTTCATCCTACTGCGGATTGTCTCTGAATATACGTTATATATCGGGATGGGGGGGGGGGTGTGTGTGTGTGTACAGGCATTATCTGTCTTCTGCAGCCGAGGCTTTTACCCTCATTTATTGGACTTGCTTATATGTGTGTGTGTTGAAAATATGTTGGTGCACTTGGTGGGTTTTGTTGTCACTGGAATGTCACCCAATTGATTGCAGTGATTGCAACTAATCCTCCCCCCAACACCATTCCTTATAGCACACCATGCTAAAAAGAATGACCGCCACAGACTGATGACTTTCAATATGCTTGTGTCTAGTACGCCAACATCTTGGGGGCGGGGGGGGACATGAGGGTGAGGGGGCATGGGAGGGCCGTGAGTGGGGGCGATGGGTGGGTCAGCAGTAATTCATAACTGCTTTAAGATTGTGTGCGGCCCAGGCAACTGTCAGAGGGACTGCTTGTGGCTCTGGAGAGTGCCGAGGTTTGTGCATGCTAAATGGGCATGCCGAGTTCTTCCTGCATCAATCAGGCCTTTTCCGAATACATCAAGCCGAGTTTCATTACGGCCAGTTATTTACTACATCAGAACAAATTACCCAGCCTGCCTTTTCTCAACGCGATGCGGCCAAGAGGTGCCCGGCGCCGGGATCATATTGTAAACGTTGCTGGATAAATTTAGTGATTGAGCATATCAATCTGTTTCTAGTGCAGATGCCCATCAGCCCACCAGCACCACAGAGATTATTAACAAGAATAAAATGTAAAAAAAAAAAAAAAACATCCTATCCAACTGGCAGACAATACCACTCATCCTCTGTTTAATCACCTTTTCCTTTCTCTAATTTTCTCATCCTTGCTGTTTTTTTTTTTTTTTTTGCAGACTAGCATGCTTTTCATTGCAGCCCTCAACACTATTAAAGGAAGAAACGTTTCATCCTGATGCGATTTAAGATGGAAGATGAAAGCGTCTTCACCATTATGTTAAGTTTTCAATTTCAGAGTCTCCTCCTGTTTCTAGCCGCTGACAAATCTTACGAATTTTCCCTTATTTTAAATGCAGCTTGCGTCTGTCTTTTGTCTATCCCACATATTTAATGTGCTATCACTCACTGACCTTTCATCTTTGCGTGATCTCCAGCCTGGTCTAATTCTCAACCACAGCCACGCTCATGAATTAAATATCTATAATTACTATAACTATGTGCCCAGGTCTCTCCAGAAAGAAAGCACTTTAACTACTAACACATTTCATATTTGCCTCCAGTCACAGTGATGATGATTTCATTAGGATAAAAATTTCTAAGGACACATTCCCTAAGTGTAGAACCTTTATCCCAGCAGTGCAGCATTATCATCAGACATCACCGTCCAATATCATCCTCTCTCCCTGCCCCCCAGAATTTTCTTTTTTGTTGTTGCACGGCCCTGTCTCATTCCCTGCTGTATTCATGAGGGTGGCCCCAATAAGGCAGGAGCGACTGGGAGGCAATAAATAGGAATATGAAATGTTTACTGCCACTGCAATGATTTCCAAGCTGGACTCTGATGAGAGCTGGGATCTCCAGAGTGAACAGAGAGCGAACACACCACACCTTTACGCACAACAAGGTGTACAAATGTGTGCTGTGTGTATGTTGAAATAATTACAGATAAAATGTCTAAACACTGACAGGTTTGATGTGTACAATAAGTGTAAAATAAAGGGCACTGATTGCATACCCTGGTGGCTTGAGCGTGAGACAGTTGTGGGTTTAAGCTTTATTGTTTCATCCAGTAAATGAATATAAAGATAGATAGCTGAGGGGGGGTGGGTGATCGTATCTACTCCAGTAATGCCTAACGTGAGATAATGAACACTGTGGAGATAGAAAGCATATATTGTGGAGAGATGGAAAAATCAATAACGCATGCATAGGGTTTACTAGGACATGGCTTCATCATTAAATGTAAAGATTTAGCTCACTTTTCAGTATGAAATGAAACACGGCACACAGAATGGTTTCCTTCGATCAAAACACGTCATCGATGGCTGTAAACATCCTGTTCATCTAGTTTGTTTTCATATCTTTTTCCCCTGTGCTAATTACCATGCTTTGCCAATAAACTGTTTTATAACATTCTTGTTACACTGTGGTTTTTACAGGGTATTTATCTGTTTGCCATCTGTTGTGTCAGCTAGCATGCACCACGACAGCATGTGACGTAGCCAGCATGTCTTGTAGCCTGTTGTTGGATTAAAGCCACGACAAATTGGGACAGATTCATTAGCTGGGGATGTGCTTATACAAGTAGCTTATAAGCCCAAGGTCGGGGCATCTACTCCAATAAATAAGGAAGGTGTGCCTAATTTCCAAAGAAAAACTTTGCTTTCTTTTAAACTTAGCAAATCCTGACGTCTTAATCACGAGGCATCATTTGGCCCGAGCCACCTGCAGGTGGTCTTGTGTAGATTATTCAAAAAGATCTGGACAATCTGAACATCTAAAGGAGATCTTGGGGATGGAGAGAAGAGAACTTTCATCTCGTGGCATCTCCAACAGCTCGAAACGAACAAAATATGATAAAACCCCTGCTGGGTTAAAAAGCGCTGGCAAATGTCGAGACCCGTGAAGAAGATGAAGCTGGATAAAGTCTCTGGAGCTCAGATGTGAACACTGAGAGCCAGGAACCAGGAACCAGGAACTTAACCCCCAAAGAGCCAGCTCAGTAGAAGGTTTGTGTCTATGTATGTGTATGTATGTGTATGACAAAGGCTGTGGATGAAGGAGAAAGCCTACCTACAAAGCCCTGGATGTCTAGCAGGATTTGGGTGCTGTGTTGCTTCTGGAGTTGATGCTCCCTTTGATAGCCCAGGAGAGATTATAGCAGCAGAGACAAGCTAAAATTAGTCTATAAACATTCTCCCTCCTGTCTCTTAGGCTCATGCTCCTGCACCGGCCATCACACATGTCTGGGTTTGGAGTCTGAGGGAATTTCCCTGGAATAATTCTGCTCCTTGCTCTCTAGCTATAACAGTCTTATCTGGCAGACAACGTGAGTAAAATCTTTAAGCGGGACTTAAGGCTCGGTGCATCTTGCACTAAGTGTGATGCAGGCATCTTTACTAGTTTGAAATAGCCATTTTCTCATCCAGTGCCCAGTTGATTTGCATCCATCTGTGCATCTATGAGAATGCTGGGCTTAAAATGACCTGTGGTCAGGCACATTGTTGGCACAGTAATCCTGAAGGAGATTGACCAGCAAAAACCTGGTCTAAAGTCAAGTCATTTCACAAATTCTTTATGAAGATAGTAATATGCACCTGCACGAATGGTGCACAGCATGCGCATATAGTATGTGCAGGGAAGCGTAGCAGCACATAAACTTTAAGAAGATTTAAAATAAAACTAGAGGCTGCAAGGTAATGTAATAAATAGGCCCTATATGGGTACTGGTTTTAAATACCCCTGTGCCCTTATATGGATTCCTATTAGAATTCCCTAGTAACAGCAAGTCTATCAGCACTTCTTTCAAAGTTATGAGCATCTTAGATTTTATAGACCTAATTGGCCTTTCTGGGTCACTTAAGGTGATTGTCTTATTTGAAAGTCCATATGGTTTCCTATTAGTGTTCCATAGGTACAGCATGCCTATCTGCCCTCTTGTTTGAAGTTATTTGGGATCAAAATCCTGTGACCTTGACTGAACTTTCAGGGTCACTAGCGGTCAAAGATAATTGTGTCATTTAAAAGTGTGTGTATATGTTAACTTATCTGTCCCTTGTTGCATCTATGGGTCTACGTCACTTTGTCTATCAGGTATAAGCAATTTCAGATTATCCTGGCAAACATCTATCTCCAAAACATTGTGACCTTGCTCTTAACTTGACCTTTGACCCAAACATTCCCCAATAAAACCATCTCTGCAACTCAGGTAGGGTTCTGTCCCCAAGTATGGTGAAAGTTTGAGGGTATTTACTTCACAGGCAAACTTGTAAACTGACTCAAAACCCTGGTAATTATGATACCCCCACCAAAACTTCATTTTGGGCTTTTTGAATTAAACATTACAACATGAAAGACTATTGTTGTGTACAAAAAGATTTATATATGTTGATGAGTATGTTTTGCTTATAGATGTTCAGCTCATACACTGAGTTTTGTTAGATTAAAATTTGAGGAAACCTTATTTTATTATAAACCTTCTCAGTATATATACATATATGTGTGTGTGTGTGTGTGTGTGTGTACAGCTATTTAGCAACTAGCTACGGGTAAAGAGATACACTAACACTTAAATAAAGAATTTGTACATGTATAATTGAGTTGAACTGAATTTTACACAGCCACCATTACTGGAATTACTTCTCGAATTTAAAGTTAGCATTTAAGGGCACTGAAATAGAAAGGCTAATGTTCTATTCCCATCTCAGTCAGGTTTATTTCATAAAGAAATGCATGTTGCAGATTTCACAGCGCAAAGTGAACCCTTTGTTTTACCACACTCGATTATTTCCTTCCCTTCCCATGTCTGAGTTAAAATATCTGTGTGTGGTGTCTTATTTCTATTGATTTAACACCTACCACTCTATAATGCCAGGGTCTTGCCTTAAGTGCTACATTTGTTATGCTCATGAACAGTACATGATGGATATAACCAACATGTTTATCTCTCTCTCTCTCTCTCTCTCTCTCTCTCTCTGTTTTTATATATATATATATATATATATATATGTGTGTGTGTGTGTGTGTGTGTGTGTGTGATTTTTTTTTCTAACTATAGAATATTAGCGAAAGATGTTTCACACAGAACGCCAGCGCAAATTGGATTTAAGGGCATTAAATATGGCACGGCCCGATTCCAGAAAAAGGACATCTTTCACAAAAATAAGCAAATAGTTCAGAAGGTTCTTCCAGAAGATCCTGGATTTATGAGTGGCTTCATCATAGCGATTAGCCAAAAGGAGTCTCCATCATGAACGCTAAAGTTTTATCCCGGCCAATCAAGAGGTTAAAAAGCCAAGCACAACATCACTGTGTGCAAACTACACAGCACAATGCCGATTAGGCCCATTACCTCATAATGGAAATGTATTAGTGGAAAATACCACATAAGCAGCGCACATGTCGGCGCACACCGCAAAACGACTCCTCCGCTACGACGTGATGGATCGTCAGTGCTCCAGAGCCGAGGTGTCTCTGAAATGTGGATTGCTGTAAAATTACGGCACAGATATGAATCCTGTTTGCTTAATTTACGGTCTCATGGAACTGTAATCAGCGGAGGGCTGCAGATTCTCCGGGAATGTTCTGGAGGGTCAGGAGCCAATGGAAAACAGCTTGCAGGGGTTTTTCAGAAGGTGCACTTCAGCTTTATGGTTCATCTATATGTCTGATGGTTTTAAAAACAATACAGTGTTATTATTAACATACAGGAAGTGCAGGTGATAATTCAGGTCTTTGAGTGCAGTGGTGCAGAAATAACGGTACTGGAATAACTGACCATACTCGTAATCCAACGTTCTTTCATCAAGTTCCACTCACTGGAATTGACATCAGACTCCAATGTTCATCAATACCATAATTATAGAGGGTTAATGTCAACATTTCTGTTAAATATTGCCTGGTGTGCCATAAACAAGTTCTCAGTTACTGCCCAATCAATCAGCATCTGAGCGACTGAAAGATCTTGGATTACAGCGCGAGTGTTTCGCCATGCTTTTAGAGTGCTAATAATGGCCTTTTCACTCAGTCTTTTAATTATGTTAATCAAAGATGGAGGCAGTTGTAGCAAATGGATTCCGTCCCATTCTTCTCTGTTATAGAACACAGCGTCGTAATTGAATTATCCGAAGCCCATTGACGCTTGAAAACACTTTGGAAAGCTCGCATATTGAAAAACATGGCAGAATTATATATTTCACTTTCCATTTACTAATAACGCTAATAATCCATGCGAGATAATTAAGTGGGATTGGATTGGATTTGCCCTGTGATGTGTCTCGTGCTCTTCTCTGGTATCGATGTCCAAACAGTCGAGAAGCTGTTAGTCCTCGCTCTCAGCACTCGGTTTCAAGTCAAGGTTGAAACTAAAGTATGATCAGGTTATCGATTGCCTCCAAGACTTACCTCAGTCAAAATTATTAATGAACAAGCGGTCGAAATCATTAGCGCGGACAAAAGCATTGTGCAATAAATAATCCCTTTTGGACCTGGAGGTTTATCAATCGACTGCTGCTTGATTAGAAAGAAAAATAAATTTGTCATTTGTGTACATATTTCTTTGTGATCATAAATTCAGCATTTGGTTGTTATTTTTTCTTCCCCCTTTTCCTCCATTTATTGTCTGGCATATGAGGGCTGTACCATAATGAATAAAATAATGATTGCTATTAATTTCCTCAGCTCACACTTTTATTTAACTAAGCAACCAGTGGAGGAGCCATGATTAGGATTAGAAGTAACATAATTACACTCCAGAGTTGTGTTTATTTTGGAGATAAAGACAAAGGTGTGTGACACACCAGCTTTGTATACAACTGAAACAGTATAACTGGATGCTGAATTGTGTAGGCGGCTGAATGTAGTGATGGTTCAGTCCCTCAGTATGGGCTGCACACTAAGATCATGGCCTTCACGGCACCTGGACTCTGTCAACGTGCCCTTCATTAGCTCCTCTCACAACCCTGGCCTGCTTGCCCCGCTTGTCCTTCATCTCCGTCACATCGGGTAAAGATGAAGAGAGTCTTCAAGAGCAACGAGGAAGAAGAGGAGCTGTGTGTGTGTGTGTGTGTGTGTGTGTGTGTGTGTGTGTGTGTGTGGGAGAGAGAGAGAGAGAGAGAGAGAGTTGATTATTAGAAAGAACCTGACATCTTAACAACAAATTATTCATTTCTGTAAATTTCACTAGTTGTTATTGTTGTGCACATTGTATTAGTGAACAAAAACATGTTTGCTGCCCTGTTGGAAAAGGATTTATGTGGTCCGTATAAATGTTGTGCAGCTTGAAAGCCTGTTCCGGTTGTGATTATGCCTCTAACACATTTAGATGATTGTGTACATGAAGTTGGGTTCAGATGGCAGGGTGATGACTAAAAGATACAGGTCTGCATTATTTTATAACCTCTCTCTCTCTCTCTCTCTCTCTCTCTCTCTCTCTCTCTCTCTCTCTCTCTGTGTCTTTCTATTTCCCTTGGTCTGGTATTAGCATTGTACCGCTAGCTGTTCTACTCCCAGCGCTGCCATTAACATTAGCATGGCTGCTTTCTTCCTCACTCGCTCAGCTTTCTTCCTCGCTCGCTGCCATTTTCTCCTATTTTTTCATCCAGGCGCATACATAGCAATCGACATAATTCAACAAATAAATATCGCAATCAAACGGCAGCCGGCAAGAAGCACTCCGCATTATTATAATGCACAATGGTTTGACAGCTGCGAACGTTAGCCGTGGCACAGGGAGGATGGAGAGGTGCATGCAGAATCGACCATTTTCATCGGAGTGATTTTGTCCTAATGGCGGCTTCAGCGGCCTGGCTGTGCGCGCCCTCCTGCTGGGCTGCAGACTATTACTCAGCCAGCGCTCTCAATCACTTACTCATCTGGTGCTCTGCAACACTCGAACAGCAGGGTCCCTGCCATTGTTTTATGCCTTCACAGCCCTGCCATAAACCTAGCTAGCTTTCTTCATATGTGCACGTACACATGCACATGGACGTCTTGCATTCATTTTTACCAGCCAGCACAGACTTCTGGGTTTCTCTGAATGCATGCTGCACGACTGATGCTTTCAGAAAGTGTAGCAGTGAAGCTGAAATCGGCACGAGTTTTCTTCCAGTTAGATATCACCGATAAGTCTGATCCGTGGAGAGACTCAGCTCGTCTCGGCTTGACTAGACTCTCCACAGTTCTGACATGGCACGCTGCATAAATATTTCATCCATTTGTTTATTTATTTACTCAAGTCATTTTATTAGAAGGAATCTTTCTTGGAAATGCCACAGTTAATATCCGGGTGCGGGGAGGAAGATGGAGAGTCTGGAGCAGAGTTATGGCGTGCTCAGTGCATTTGGGTGACGTGCACCAACATATTAAACTCCGGGGGAAAAGACAGAGACGGAGAGACGGCA
>JAQMYF010000025.1:9410891-9426261 GCA_030014195.1 Neosilurus mollespiculum | reverse complement strand
GCACTTAGGGAAAAAAACAAAACAAGATGGTATCATGTTCACTCAGCTTTTTGCTATAAATCTTAACGCACGTTGTGTGGAATCTTAAGATGAACAAGAGGGCAGCAAGCGTGACCCCCGCTACCCTGAACAACAAGCCCTCATGTGCTCAGCAGCTTTAGCACAAGGCCAGGAAATTTCTGTTTTTGGAAGTGATAGCTACTGTCTATATAATATTTAGGGCCTATTCACGGAGCAGCTGGAGAATAAAAGGGTTTCCGCTGCTTGCATCTGCCGGAGAAGGATGTGGTCCTGCGCCTGCTCCTCCTCTCCTGCCTCCACGCAAATAGCACTACATAGGAGACAGTTGTTTCTGGCCGCCCCTCCGCCTGTCATGGCTGTCAGACCAAATCCCATGACTTATGGCTCCTCCAGATGTAAGAGATTTCTAAGCTGCTTCGAACAGCCTGCGGTTTTGTGGTGTGAAAGGGAGAGAGAGAGAGAGTTGAGTTTGTCTCATATGAAACATCAACATCGGTCTGTGTATCTTTTTTCTTTCTTTCTTTCTTTCTTTCTCTGTGGTGCTTAGTGCGCTGATTTTATTTTTGGTTTGCCATTCCATATTTCATAATATCCCTAAATTCCCTCAACTACAGATGTTATTCATAAACAAACAAACAAACAAACAAGCAAAAATATATACTGATTTAAAAGGCTTGGTGAAATCGGACACCTTTAACGCACGGTCCCTTAACAAAAAGCACAACGTAAAAGAAAGACACAAATTGGAAATGACTCCTTAACTTGGTTAGCGCGTCTTGTTAAGACTTTGCAACAGGACAGTTTATTTGAAATTATGACAGCATTAAGTTCACTAATGTATCTAGTTTAAAAAAAATCAATAGGCTATCTGTAACCCAATCTCACACTCTTAAGTCGGGTCTCTTTTTGGTTGGATGTAATTCCCCTCCCTCCCTCCCTCCCACCCACCATCCCTCCCTCCCTCCATCCCTCCCTTCTTTCTTCCCCTCCTCCTCCTTCTCCTCCTCCTTTTTTTCTCTTAAATAGTAATTTAATTTGCAGTCACTAAAACCTTCTCTGTAATTGCTGATTGCCGTGACTAGAACTGAGTGTGTATTAGATATGCCTCCACCCACCCACACATACATACACACACACACTCACACACACACACAATGCAAAGTCGTGTTATTTCACATGGCTGTCATGACGTGACTCAAGCTTTTTTGACTTCCCAGCTGTGCTTTTTTTTTTTAATTATGAGATTAACCTCGTTCCTCTCCGACCTTCAACCTATCAAAAGTCCAAGAAACCAAATTAACAAAATGGTGTTAATTAGGGTTGGGGATGTATTGGTGATTATTAGTGTCAGACATGTGGAAGTGTTTGATGTGTGTGTGTGTGTGTGTGTTTGTGTGTGTGTGTGTGTGTGTGTGTGTGTGTGTGTGTGTGAGAGAGAGAGAGTAAAGGTAAGGTAAAGTTCTGAATGCCAGAGTCATGTCAGTCAATTTCACTCTGCCTTATGTGAAGCCGAATGCATGGCTCTTTTTTTTTTTTTTGCAAACAGGCCCGAGTGGGAAACATCGATTTAAAAAATATAAGAGGGAAAAAAGGCAATGAGTGGTAGCGAGGCAGGGATACTGAGTGAAACATGTGAGGAGAGATTATCGTATTTGTTTGATCCCGACTCTACAGAAAGTAATTCCTCTCCCCAGTCATTACAGGTGCTGCCTTGTGTCAAACCTCCCGTTCTCTCTTTCTACATCTTTAATTTATTCATCTTCCTTGTCACACTGAGCTCTGGAGGCACTCACTTTGTTCCTGGCAAATTAGTGGAGCGTAACTCCATCGAAAAACTTGTCTCGTATCGACGGGACAGTGGGAAAATATTTTTTCACTTTGTGCTGCTTTTAATATCGAGTCGAAAGGCTTGAGAGAGAACAGAGATGAGTGATGCCTGCAGAAGAGGGTGACGTCATCTGAAAAGTGTTTAGTGTGTTTCATTTCTAATAGACATCCACCATCTGAGGACGTCAAAACCATCGCCGTAATGAAGTGTTTTCTTTTACAGAGACGTCACATGAGTGTATGTGTTTTTATTTGTAGTGAAATTTTTTGATGTTATCCTGTTAAATGTGGGATTTTTATTTTGCAAACTGGGATTTTCGTATGGGATTTTTAATTCATGTTGGCCATGCTGGCAATTTTTAATTCACATATGATTCTTACACAATTCATTTCCATTCACATATGATTCTTACACAATTCACTTCCACTCACATATGATATTTACATGATTCTTTTCCATTCACATATGAGTCTTAAACAATTCAGTTTCATTTACGTGTGATTCTTACACAATCCATTTCCATTCACATACGATTTTACACAATTCACTTCCGTTCATATATGATTCTTACCCAATTCACTTACATTCACATATGATATTTACACAATTCATTTCCATTCACTTATTATTCTTACACGATTCATTTCCATTCACATATGATTCATTTCCATTCACTTGCATGATTAATTTCCATTCACATACTGTATGATTCTTACACGATTCATTTCCACTCACATGTGAATATTGCACACAATCCTTTATTTATATATGATTCATTCCATTCACATATGATTCTTACACATGATTCATACACACTTTTTAATTTCTAACTTAATTTCTTTTTATATGTGATTCTTACATATGATTCATCTCTTAACACATGTGATTTCTAATTTAATACAGTTTCATTTGTATTGTGCTTTTTATATTTGGGTCATCTCCAGATATGTTGATTATAAATAACTTACTTTTATGACTGTCCTAAACAAACAGTCAAAACAGTGAAATTATGTAATCAGACATTCCATTACAGCGCTTATATGGTCATTTTTTAAGTTGATTCTCAGATATGATTCATTTATTTTGACATGTCATTCATGTACGATTCATTGTTTTCATACGTGATTCTTAAAAATTCATTTCTTCTCTCATTTGGTTCTTATGCATAATTAGATTGTTTCATATTCATATGTGATGTCTGTACATGGTTGACTTATTTCCACATATAATTCTCACTCATGATTCATTTCTTTACACATTTCAATTTTTCAGATGATGAATTTTTTGCATGATTCTTATGAATGATTTTGTTTTCATTTGGTTTTATGTGCATTGCATGGCTTTATGCAATCGTATGACCCCATACTGTTCACATGACATGTTTACACGTGCAGTCATGGTAAAGTACACTTTTGCATGTTATGTATTTCACATGTGATTTTTGCTTCTTCTTCTTTTTTTTTTTTTTTTTTAGAGAATGTCAGTGATTAAAGGAAGGAAGTTTGGAGTTTGGATCTGATGTTCTTGCCAGTAATACAAGATCACAAAAAATTTTGATGTAGTTATTAAGGTATTTTAAACTGTACCGATTGTAATTGATTTGCTCTTCTTTTCCGGCTCACTCTCGTTTTTGTTCGGCGCCGTTTTTATTCCGCTCATTCTTCCAGAGTTAATTAAAGTCTCCTGTAAAGAGAGATTGACTTGTTGGCAACACTTAAAGCTTACTTTGAACTATGTGCCCCATCAGTATTGTCATTATCTTATTTCCCTCATCTTTTTGATGAGCCTGAACGCAATTAGCCACCCATTTTGACGTCTTAATTGCTGCCGTTCGATCGAGGAGCTCAGGTTACTTCTCAGTGCACTGTGCGGCACAGTGTAATCTTTATAGATTATTGCACTTAGTGTCTTCCGCTAAATGTTAGTAACAGGTTGGGAATTAGTGGATCTTAAATAGCCACATGACTCACTTTATATGATCAGATTTGTTTGTGTTGGTTTGAGGCCTTCTTTATTCCTGACAATGTTTCCCTGGTGCTCAGTTTCCACCCTCTCCACGCTCATCTGGATTATTTCTTACTACAGGCAGAAATATCCTGCTTAGAGTCACAGCATTCTCTCGCAGGGGCTTTTAGGGATATTGTACAGAAGCCCTTGCATCATTGTAGGGTGCAAAGTTGAAGAGTTGAATAAACAAATTTATAAATGGGTAAAAGATGGCATTCATAGAGTTTTTGGTTTAAAACTAAAGTTGTGATTTTTATCTTTGGTTAAAGTTGGTTTAAAGACATGATTGTATGGTCATTAGCTTTTTTCTGGTTTTTACTTCTTCCTGAAATAATTTTAAAGGTGCCCATTCACTTCCAAGGCATATTAAGTAAACATGAAATACAGTGGTATCTCTTGGAAATAAAATGAATCGGCCGCCATGTTTTTCTGAAACCAATTGCTTACTCTTGTACACGAGTATCAGTGACCCCGGCACGGAGCACATTAGCAGACATGGCCATCTTTTTTAGCGGGACTCCTGCACGGAGCCCATAGGCATGGAGCATTATTTTGATGGCTGTCCCATGGCCATCCATCCATCTGTGCTAACCTTATATCTATAAATCTAGTTGGCACCAGAATAGATAGGGAGTTTTGTTAACTATGTTTCCCCTTCATGATTAGCTCAAAAAAAAAAAAACACCACATTCCTTTCCATGACTCAAAGAACTGAGCTGAATGCACACATTCACACTTTGTATAATGTAGAGTTTTGATATTTTTCTAAATTGTGCATGCTGGGAGTATAGACATTTGAGAACTGACAGTGTTCTGATTTGTTCTTTGTGTAATGCTGTAATCAGTTGTTTGTGCTCATCATCACCCCAATCTCCAACATACACACATACACTCACATGCACACACACAATATCTTTGTGGTAACACGGAACATGAACTCGTTAAACTGATAATTTAAGTAACTAGACCGACAGGTAATGCAAATGAGTGTGGAGTAGCTAGTGAAAGGTGGTGAACAGAAAAATCAGTGTTAACCTGAGTGACGTAGAATATATAGACCGCGCATCCAATAGGGTTAGTTATGACCACCATGTCAAATCGATGGCAACTTCCGGTAGTAGCAAAAACAGGCCAGATGTTAACAATTCCCTGTCAGTCACTGAGACATCTGTTTCCGCTCTTTCCTCAGAAGCTATGAGACCTAGAAATTTTATCTGTGGCTCATTTTGCTACTCTCTTGCTCCTAAAACGAACTCTCATATCGCTGTCATGCCTAATTCTTCACCTGCGTGTGGCTCAGCATTCCAAGTCTCCAAAGAAATAACAATGGGATCTTTGGTCATGTGTACCCTGATATAAAATGTACCTACGGGTTAGTTCACCACTACTGCTGTTCCTTGTATGGTTCTCTGCTGTGATGCCAGGAAATGTCTGAGGGTGTTATGGAAGTTATCCAGTATGACTCATTGAGTTACATATTCATGTAGTTCATTATAAAAGGACAAAATATCAGAAATTATATTTTAAATTTAGTAACTAAATTGAGTCTAAACAATTTCACGTCCCTGGTAGGTAGCACCCACTACCTATAGAGAATTACTGTGCAAATATACATATAGAAGTGAACAGTATGAACAGTAGATTTCAAAGGTGGATGATAAAAATCCGTTAAGGATTATCAAATTATTATTTACACGCTCTAGTCACACGATCTTGTTATGGTAATTGTTATTATGAACAGACACAGTACCAAACCAAAAATAACAGGTGAATAAGAGTTACTGAGCTCATGAGCTGGGGAGGTTTCAGCAGGAAACCTTTGTACTCAGCCAACATGAACTGATAATGGAAAATAAAACACATCGGCTACTCACTCATGAATGTCTACCATTAAACGGTGTTAATGGTCACATTAACATGAACGCACACTGAGGCTTTTTCCCAAAAAAAAAAAAAAAAAGTCAGCTTGACTATGTAGCTATATCTACATATCTAAAGCTCATGCTCACAATATGTATATATTATATATGATAGCTAGAAATTGTAGTTTAATACAGATATTTTTAGTGATACATGATAACAGGTACATAGTTCACTTGTAAAAATAACCTACAGCATAGATTAGCCTATATTTAAGCAAAGAAACAATGATACCGGGAAAAGTCTTGCTTTTTTTTTACATTTACTACTTCTCTTTTACGAGAGACCTGTTTTCACCCAATCGGTATGACAATATAATACTGATATGGTGATATAAACACTGCTCTGAGATGTCAGTGGTTTTGTTTTACTCATTTTTAAACAGTTTAAATTAAATCTGAAACATTTTAAAATTGCACAATTTCATTATACATACTTTGTTTCATAGAACTATTGTTTAAATATAGTGATATGATTATTTTCTCTCTTACTGCTCTTGATTAAAGCTGGTACATGACTTCAGAAATGTTTATTGGTTGTACTTAAAATATGTACTAATAACATTAAAAAATCAAAGTGAATTTGTTTAAATATAGTAACTTTTAGGGTGCAATCTTGGGGATGCAGGTAATATTTAAATCATTTATAATAATTAGATTACTAATAAACTAATAAATTTCTTTTCTTTTTGTATTTCAGGACACAAGCCTTGCCAAAAATAGATATTTAAATGTTTTCATACAAATCATTTAATCTTGATATGTATATCCACTGTGCCATTTAAAAAAAAAAATTATTTATTTACTCCCTTTTATTTATTTATTTATTTATTTTTTAGTGCTCGGTGCTCTGTGGAGGCTAATTATTTTATCATAACTGCCCAAACGCACCTAATGATCTCCTAATGATCTTTATGATGTCTTTATAATGACTACATTTCAACGTGCCCTTCCAGACGAAGTTCAGCTCTATGCGAGCTTTAGCTCTTCAGAGCTCATTGGGAGGTTTGGATGTTTAAAAGAAAAATGAGAAAAATAAACTCCTGTGTCATGGTTTTGGGAAGTCATCCTGAGAGGCAGCTCAGATTGTCAGAACGCCTTCGCTCGGGTTCAAGGTGCCATGTTGCATTACACTCGTGGCATGTTTTCACCATCAACCCTTGTACCATGTGCATGCCACACACATACACACACACATATACACACATAGGCATACCCATAAGACACATACACACTCATACACATGCACAAAATACGGTTTCACAGTCATCTCAGCAGATTTCCGTTCTCATCAGTCTGCGTAGTGAATGAGGAACTCTCGGGCGGTTATACCGTATATCCTTTGCGCTGAAGCTGATTTGTGCAGGAATCTGACATCACCGTCCGAGGCCTTGACGCCCATATGGACCTGTTTATTTTTTTAACCATTTTAAACTATTTCCACCTACATTCTTTAATTTTTGCATCCAGAGACAGCCTGTTTTTTACATTTACTCATGAACAAATAACTCATTCACTAAACCTCGGCCGATTTTACATATTCTAATCCTTCTTTTAGGCCAAGATGAAATTTACAATGTGAATCTGAACTTATGAGAAAATTGAAGGGTTTTTTAGTACATCTAAAATGCCACAGGGTTCATTATGTGTAGCGTGTGATAGCATGACTTATTGATTATGGAAGGCAGTATGCCCAATTTCAAAGAGAAGGGTAGCTATCTCCATGTAACTTTAGAGAATTAATTGGATTCGGTATGGTCCTTCATGAGAAACACATGTCTGTGTACTGCTGCAGGTAATAAGATCTCTCTCCTCATGTAATGAAAGGCCACTGTGCATCTAAACACACACACGCACACACACACACACACACACACACACACATGCTCACATACAGCCATAAAAATCACCCCCCCCCCCAAAAAAAGCAAGTAGCACTCATCTCATCTCGTCATCTCCTTCACCCCCCCCGTTCTACCCCCCTCTCTTCTTTCTCTTTCTCTCTCTCTCTCTCTCTCTCTCTCTCTCTCTCCCTCTCCCCTCTCTCTCTTTCTCACACTCTCTCCTCTCTCTCTTTCAGTCTCTCCCCTCTCTTTTACTGTCTTTCCCTCCGCCTCTCTCTTTCTCTCACACTCTCTCCCCTCTCTCGCTCTCTGTCTGTCTCTATTACCCTCTCTCTCTCTCTCTCTCTCTCTCTCTCTCCCCTCTCTGTAGGATAAAGTCACATCCAGAAAATGTCTCCAGCTATTTGTGACTTCTTTTAAGCTCACAGGAGCTGCTGTGTTTTCTTTTCAGTGGCCCGGTTTGCAGTAGCCTATTCACACACACTCCAGATATAGGATTAGCACATAGTGTAGTGTATCATTGGGTCATTAATGCTAATTTATCATTGTGCCTCAGGTGATGATGGACAGCACATCTGTGCAATGCTTGAGCTTCCTACTTCAAACTCAAGCATTGCACATCTGTGCAATGCTTGAGTTTGAAGTAGGAAGCATCTAGCTTCACTGTTCTCTCGAATTCTCTTAAAAAATAGTTTTTCCTGACGTTAACCTAAAATTCCCGTTTTTTTTCACAGCCAACTAAAAAGCCGCTACATATCAGAAAACTAGGAGCGTGAATCCATGTTTCATAATATATCTGTGGTGGTGTGTATTACTGCAGATAGATTTGAGTTTAAAGGGGAAAATGAAACTGATGTGATGAGCCAAAAGTAAATTATTTGTGTAACCTCTGATTAAAAAAAAAAAAAAAAAAAAAATTAGTAGCGCTGTAGGAGTTTAAAAATAGTGTTGAAAACTTAGCTAATGCTAGCACTGACAAAGTCATGACATGCATAATAGTACACTTTGATGAAGTCTCAAACTTTTATATTATATTATACTATTTTTTAAGACTGCCCTTAATGTAAAATATGTAAGGTAGAATTTAAGATAGAACAGCGCAATCTGATTGGTCAACTATCTCAGGATCTTATAATATTATTCCAAGTAGATAATGCTTGAATCAAAACAACAGACACAGTCACTCAGAGGACGCGGGGTCATCATTCTCATGCTTAAAAAAAGAAGAAAAGGAAAAACTATTAAAATCTTATCTTAGATTGTTTTTATTGTTTTTCTGTGTAGTATATAATAAAACACCTTTTACAGAGCGCAGTTTAGCTATGTTTCCATATAGTATATACTAAACTCTAAATTAGTAGCCTATAAACAGATGCTCCTAGCTACACGGCACTTAGCTCAGCTTGAAACACAAAGCTCACCTGACCTGTGTCTGTTATGGTTAAAATATATAAATATAATCTATAAACATTTCAGTTTAGTTTGCTTTCTTTATGTTTCCATGTATTATATACAAAAAGGCTTGAAAAGAGTTTAAGTGACACCTGTTGTCTTGGTGCTCTTGGAGCTCACCTGCATCCATCATGATTTTCAAATATTAACAATTAAACCCTAAAAATCTTGTTTTATTGTGCTTTTTTTGCTTACATTCCTGTGTAGTGTATACCACAACATTTATACACCTCAGATTCAGTGGATGTTGTTTAATTGAAGTGTCTTCAATATTTCCTCCTTGGTACCGTTGATTGATATCCATCTCGCCTTTAGCACATAACTGATGTTTACAATTTAAGGAATAACATATTTTTCCTATAACACCACGTCATGGAGTGTTTTATTCCTCTTATACCTCACCATGGTATCTGTTTAATGCTGTGGAATGTCCATGAAACGTGTTCCTCTTCTCCCTTAGGTTGCAGTAGCTACAAACAGCCATCCTCTCACCTGCCACCTTTTTTCCCTCACAAAACGCAGCTTGTTATGTTAACAAGAAAAGCCATCATTCGTCTTTTACCTTCTTCTAATCTTCTTTAATGGCTCCAGCCTCAGCTCTGTTCCACATGCAGATAATTATTGACCTCATCACAAACAAAAGTTAATGGATGTTGGAAATAATGAAGAAAAAAAAAAAAAAAAAAAAAAAATTAGAGCATGATTTAAAGAACATTCTGAAAGAACAGGATCATCTTTTCCACTCTGCACTGCACCTCAGTGTCTCTCTCACATCCTGGTCCCATAACAAGAAATGTTTACAGATGAATAGGATTTATAATTTCAAATAAATCAGATACCCATAGGCCAGTGCAAGGCATAAACATTAATCATTTATTTTTATTTTAAAAACCCCGAATCAGGAGTATAGGAGGCTTAAGTAGGCTTAAGATGAACACTTCGTTTTATTGGTATGTATTTGTATGGGTTTGTGGGGGGGGGGCTTTTTTATCTTGTTGGAGATTAAATGTACCCATAAAGATAGTAATACCAGGAAGTCTGACATTTTCATCCTTGTCTGGGGCGTTCCTACAAGGAAACGTTTATTATTATTGTTGTTGTTGTTGCTGTTGCTGCTGCTGTTGTTGTTGTTTTAAAAATGAATGTTGTTATTAATAATTAATTAATTAATTAATTAATTACTATAATTTATGTCAGTGGAAGTTACTTATAAGGATACTAAGAAAAAACTGTGTGTGTGTGTGATAGAAGGCTTGATAGTCTCCATGTTTGGAGGTTCAGATGGCAGGATGGCAGCTCAACACATCCTTTTCTTTCTCTCTCTCTCTCTCTCTCTCTCTCTCTCTCTCTCTCTCTCTCTCTCTCTCTCTTCCACTGTTGGAAAGATACCAGTGGAAGAGAGGAGCCTTTCTGAGTGCACTATTCACACCATTTCCAGTGCAATTCTAATGAGAGAGAGACAGAGAGAGACAGAGAGGGGTACATCAGGATTTGTCTGAAGCAGACAGCTTAGGGAGAACCTAAAATAGATAAATAAAATATTCTGTCCCCAGGAGAACTTCAACCACTTTGACTTGAAAAACAACTTTTTGTCTATTAGCATGCGAGTAGTTCCTTGCTTTGTATTTTAACCTCTGTCCTGATGTTTGAGGTTCCTTTTTTTTTTTTTCTTGCTACGCACATAAGCTAAAGTTATGGTCAGAATAATTTATTTAATTGAAGATAGTGTATGCATGAGATGTATGCAGGTGCTCTCATTTTTTTTTTTTTTGCATCTGGATTTTTGATCCTAATGCATCTGAGGATTAAAAACACTGTGCAGGTGAGGTTGTGTGTAATAGCACGCCCTGTCACTGCACCTCGCTTATTAAGATAAATATTGCGATGGGGAGATTTTCAGCAGTGCCTGAGAAAAAGGGACAGACACATTCATCTTGCGTGCACTCGCTGTTTTGGGTTGGCTGGAGAAAATGGGTTTAAGCCCCTTTAAGTCACCTCAATGTATGGAAATGTATGTGCATTTTTAAAAGCACGGCGAAATTTATTTTCCCCCTCGCCCATCTGAGCGTGCAGCTGATAGACCAATAGAAGACATGATGGATGGACATATAGAGAGAGACAAACAGACAGCAACACACACACATATATACACACACACACACACACACACCCTATATAACAGCCCGAACCTACTGAAGTATTCATGCGCACCTTTAACATAATCCAGTGTTTTTCCATAATGCCTCAGTGACACAGAACCAAACAGACGCTTAATGAAAGAGAATAACAACGTCTCCACTGTTGATATACCTCTCGGTGCTGTGTACTTTACCTTTCATACCAAAAGAGAACATCTGATTAGAAACGCTTGATTTTTTTCCTTCCCGTCTCAGTTAATGAGAAAAAGTTTGCAAGTATATTTACACCACTAATTATATGTGGAAAGTTAATTCCCCGAGTTGTAATTAAAATATATTCGGCCATTAACAAAAGCTGAGCATCAAAACATGCAGATTTGATTTTATGCCCAAAACCTTGTTAGCTTTATAATTATCTCTGCTAAAAGTCAAAAGGGCATTTTGGGAATATTTTGCCGGATGAATTAATTAGAAACCAGTGAGAATTGTTTCAGAAGTAATTGCATGTGGAGTTAAAATGGTAAATGAAGACACAGAAATTCTAATATTTTATTTAAACATGAGACATACTCCATACTTTCATTTGAAATTATTAACATCACAAGGTGAAATAAAGTTTTTTAATAATAATAATTATAGCAATTATAATAATAATTATAATAATCATTTTTCCTACATCCCAGATAAACTAGTGTAATTTAATTTTATAAATTTAATGAAGTTTAAAATGTTTTCTACCCTATTTTTTCCCCTGGCAGACAGATTCGGGTTTTTATGACCCAGCCTTGATCCACCAATTTTGCTCAAACAGACACGTGATGTCATGATACATCAAAGGAAAGACAAAATGAAGATGCACAGGATTTTATTTTCCATCAAAAAAAAAAAAAAAAAAAAATATATATATATATATATATATATATATATACCTTTAAGCACTCAGGATTTGCAACCTTTACTATAACCAAATGTTGAGCTGTTGATGTATTTTCATGTGGCACACATGTGACTGAATCCCTTTAGCGAGGGTTCAGAGGCCTAAAGGTCCCAGGAAATGGCCTGCATTTGGGTGATTCAGGATACCCTTGAACTTGACAGTGGAGGAGAGGGTGATGAGGAGGTGATGGGGGAACCCAAACATGGCCGACAGAAGGACAAATCCCTCCGAGAATTAAGGAGGTAGCAGGGTTAAAACAGAGAGGAACAGGAGCAGGAACAGAGCAGGAGGAGATCCTCCTTCCACACAGAGCAAACAAGAATCACACCAGCTCACTGATCCACTCTGTCTCTCTCTCTCACTCACTCTCTCTCTCTCTCTCTCTCTCTCTCTCTCTCTCGCCCGGCCTGGCAGAACCTGCTTTTAATAGCATTCAGGAAAAAAAGACTGTCAAAAAGCTGCCTAATTGGCCATCCAAGAACCCCAAAGGTCTCACACACACAAATTGGGGAAAAGGGCATCTGCCCCCTATCTGATCTGACTCCTTTGTTACAGTCATGTCTATTATCCAAAAGCTCATGGTTTAAAAAAATAAATAAATAAATAAACAAATGAATAAAAATCTGGCTTTAGGGACAGTAATCATGCAGAACATTTTCAGAGAGACCGAAGTAAGTAAATAAACTCAGCAGAAAGGCAAACATATTATATTTTCATTGTTGCTGAAAGATTTAATTTAATTCAAGTAAAATTCCCCACTGGGCTCCAATTAAAAACAGTTGTTTTTTTTTTTTTAAACCTCGCCCTGAGGGGGAGCAGCTAATTATTCTGTTGACTACAGTTGTATGGGGGAGTATACACAATTAGTATGTAGTACACTTTCATCTTTTTTCCCCTGCTTGTTTCTTTTTCTTCATTCAATTTTAATTGTGCTAACTTAAATATAATTGCTTAATTACAAAGAGAAGAAAACAGCAGACTTGAGATCGTACGGTCTCTGCGGAGGACGTGTGACTCTGTGGATTTCATGCGATTGACTCCTTTAGAGAGTTTAATGCATATTTATGGTTTGAGTGAGTTTCGAGTGATGTCATTTTCTTTACTAAAAAAATCTGTGTTACTGTAGCGGGAAGGCGCCGAATTTAAAAACAGAACCATAAATATGAAGAAAAGCAGTATTTACATTTCTGTAATAGACATATTGTGTGATTAATCAAGTAAATAAGAAAAGCATTTGTTACTGGACTAGATTTTGGGATATTTATTTATTATTTGCATTAAACTGCCTGTGCATGTGATTATACACTTGTCAAGTGAATAAGGTGAAGGATTTTTCTCCTCTTTTTCTTGTACTCCATTATATCACAGTGATGAGGAATTTAAAAAAAAAGGGAACAAAACATATTATATATCTATGTGATATTTTATACAGCCTCCAATCACAAAAAAAAGATGTTTTCAATTTAGCATGGCTCTGCGATCACGATATCACTTTCTGTGAGCCATTCCAGACCGGGATGGCCGCCGCAGTCACACCCATCTGAGTTGATCACCTCGGCGAGCTCAAAGGCTTTCTCCAGGAAGAATAATTCCACAGTTGCTGAGGTACTGAAAAAGCAATCTGCAGAAATACCCCGGGGTCATGTCTTTGGCCAGGATGATTTGTGTGAAATGTCATACATTAAATATAAGTTTAACATTCAGGCCCAAACACTAAAAACTGCTGTTCGGCGCATACACACACACACCCTTCACATACCACCCCGTGCCACCAGACATGCTGTAGATTTTAGCTTTTAGGCCGTGAGCCAAGATGGTCACAGAAGGGAAAAAAATTACAGCTCCCAATACCCCCCAACACACACACACACACACACACACACCACCTGCCCTTCATCTAGCCAATTTAAAAAACCTAACACACAGGTATACAGCTGCCTTTCATTTGTGAATGCAAGTGAAACTTTTTTTTTTTCATTTGCTTTTTTCCCCCACCGGGAACACCGTATCCGAGCCAATTCGCCTTCGTGTGCACTCCTGTCTTAGTAGGTATGAGTTTCATCTGCCATGCAATGAGGAAAAAGGACAAAGCTGGTAACTAATTCATAAAGTCCAGGCGGAGATGCCAAAGCGAGCGCTGTCTCCAGGGACGTCACACAGCCAATCACGCCAGAGATCCTGCTGTCCATTGTACTCCATGAGATGTGACAGAGGTGCTACAAAGCATGTCATTCTCAGGATGGACAATTGATGCACACACACACACACAAACACCTTTTTTTACTCTCCGTCATGTCCATTTTCCTGTCTGCTTATTATTTGTTTGTTTTTTCTTTTTCAGAAACTTGCTCTTGGAGTAATCATAAAATAATAATAAGCTTGGGTGTATTCTGAGAAATCCAGAATGCATCCTGATTTTATAACCAATCAAATCTGGATGTAATTAGACATAGGGCTCGTTGTGTGAGCTGGGTATTGGTGTGTGTGTGTGTGTGTGTGTGTGTGTGTGTGTGTGTTTCTTTCTTGTTTGTTATTATTTATTTATTTTTACTTGCATGAAATGTCAAAGGCTTCGCTCTTCCAGTCTGATAGAAGGGCACTTCTGTTACATGTTGAGCAATTAACTGAAGTGCATGCATTCATTGTAAAACACATAAACCCACCAGAGTCCTGCATGTATGTATCATATTTACATACCGATCTCATGGATGGATGGAAATGCAAATTGTTTTAAGTTTCTAATATCATATCTCAAGAGTCCAACAATCTCAAACATTTAGCTAAATTGTGAGATTATTTATTTTAAAAAATTGGAATTAGTAATTGATTCATTCATTGATTCATACATGAATGGATCATACAAGAGTTTCCTCCAAAGACAGTTCTTTCTTCAACTAACAAACACAACTTGAATATACTCTATCATTGTTAGATAGGACGGTTTTGGGTTGGCTTGGGGGAGGTTTGCACTCTCGTGATTGTTGTTCTGGTATCCTTTACCGAACATTTTGGCTAAATGTCCTCAAATTGACATTTCCTTCAACCCCATGCCCTAACCACTTGTGCATTATATAATCTGAGACATTTAAATCTATATTCATTAAGTTTGTCCTGTTTGTTTTTTCAGCTTCATTAGTGTAACTTGATGAAAAGCAAATAAATAGACTTAAATAGCATATATATATATATATATATATATATATATATATATATATATATATATA
>JAQMYF010000025.1:9399858-9410387 GCA_030014195.1 Neosilurus mollespiculum | reverse complement strand
CAAAAATCTCCCCGTAATGTATAAATCTATGTGAAGCAAAATTATTGGCACCTTGAGAACCTTTTAATGTGACTTTAAATATATTTTGTTCTCTCTCTGTTCACACTTTATATTCCAAATATATGTTTATATCTATAAACCACATGGCCTGTGTAATATAGGTACATCCCAGAATTTTTAATAATAATGAATCAGATGAAAAGCTGCTTAAAGAGCTTTGCCTTGGGTAGGCCTGCTATCGCACTGGATAGTGAATCCCGGACAATGGAAGTCTTAAAATGAGGGGGGTGGATCAAAGGCGCCTAAAAGGCCATTGCAATCCAATTGAAATATTTTCTAGGGATCTTAGGGAGGTAATGGATGTGTGAGAGAAGAGAGGAGCGCTGGCCATTTTGAATGCAACCTAAATTACTCATGGTTGCGGAAAAGGATGGAAAATGCATGTGACACTCTGATGTGAGGCTTGTGTTAATGCTGAAGAGATGAAACTTTAATAATATTTTAAAGGTGTGCTCATAATGCCTGTGTAATGAGAAGGCCAACAATGCATATGATTTACTTTGTAGCTTGTAATTATTGTGAATGTGTAATGTTCAATTTTAAATAATAAATGCTCCAAATAAAACAGGATGCAATGATTTCAGCATTTCCTGAACCCATAGTTTACTCACTATCAAACATAGAAAATTGAATAAATGGTAAAAGTGAGACATATAACTATTACATGAAAAATATTACTCCATTTTGAATTTGATGGATCTCAAAATAAGTTGAGACAGGGCAACAAAAGGACGGAAAAGTAGGTGGTACTAAAAGAAACAGCTGGAGGAATCTTTTGCAACTAATTTGATTCACTGGCAACAAGTCACTAACATGACTGGATATACAAATAGCATCTGGGCAGACGTTCACCCCTCTGCAACTACAAATTGTAGAACAATTTCACAATAAATTTCCTCACTGTCAAAACTCTGAAGATAAAAGAAAGAGAAATGGTGAAATCGTAAGGGACAAGGCCGAAAAGTCTATATCGAATGCCCATGATGTTTGAGCCTTCAGACAGCACCGCATTAAAAACAGGCATGATTCTGTTATGAAACTCACGGCATGGGCTCAGGAACACTTCCAGAAATCACTGTGAACACATTTTGCAGAGATGCAGTCGTTTGAGAGCTGTTAGAGAGCGCTGATAACGAGCCAGATGGTCCTTCTCCTCTTTAGTTTGGAGGACGTGGCATCCATATTTTACAGAAAGAATTTTAAATTACCACAGAACTGTTTTCCACTTTGCCTCCATCCATATTAAATGAGCAGAACCACGGCTGTGATTCTGGATCATATTCACACATGGCTTCTTCTTTACACGATAGAGCTTTAACCTGCGTTTGCGGATGGCACAGTGAGCTGCTTTCAGAGTTTATATCGCATCCATTGTTAGCGTTCTCATTACACTGTAGTGACAAACTCACCTTTACTCGATCACTCTCACTCATTTACTGAACCGCTTAATCCTATCAGGGTCGTCGGGAGGCTGGAGCCTATCTTAGCTGACACTGGGCAAAGGCAGGATACACCGATTATCATGGTGGACAGCCAATGATCAGCATATTCATTCATTCATTTTCTGAACCGCTTAATCCTGATTAGGGTTGTGGGGAGGCTGACGCCCATCTCAGCCGACTCTGAGCGAGGGCAGAGTACTGTACATGATCAGCATATTGAGTTTTAAAATTTATAGCTATATTAAAGTCAAAAGTGACCCGTGATCATAAATAAAAATAAGATTGGATTTATCCAGTAAATTCAGCTTCCTTTTTCTGTCAATCCTGGAGCCAATACTCTGGTTACCGCTACCTCAGTGTGTAAATGTGGGCCAAATTACAAATTCTCACCTCTGTAATAAAGTAGTGCACTAGATAGTGTATAGCAGCCACTGGTACATTAGAGAGGGCACTTATATGGGTAGCAGGAAGTCATTTGGAATTTACACCTTAAAACTCCTGTGTTGAATTATAATGCAAAACAATAATGTTATCCTTTGTATCTGTTACCATGACTCAATGTATTTGTCACCATGACTGTTTTACTTAAACTGAAGGTACGAATATGACAATGTAAAATATTAGCCAATAAAAATAAATCATTTATTCAGGTTATTTACCTCACCAATGTACGAGCACACCTAGTTTGGAACAATGCTTGATTGCATAGAATAAGCATTTAAGAATTAAACAGAACTGAGATTTTTCAGGAACCAAACTGAAACACATAAAAAGACTCACAGACCATAAATAAAAACTATTACTCAGACTAGCAGACAGATACCAGTTCGCGGAGGAAACACAAAACTTCAGCTAAGTACAGGAGGTCCAGTTCAGTTGCGCTAGCTGAAACGTAAACACAGAATAACTGGAAGTGGGTGGAAAACGTATGAATCGGACAACCTGTTTAACAGCTTCTCCGTTCTTACAATATTTTTAGCACTGATACATTTATATTTTTATATTAAATGCTTTGTTGAATACAGAGTAAATATATGTGACCCGCTCCAGCATAATACGTATTAAGTCATATGGCTAGATCTGTATTTTCTCAAAAGTAGCATTTCCTGATTAGCGACATACAAAGTGATGTAACTCATTCCATTTGCATGCTGTAATCATGTATTGTAATTATAATATTATTATATATAATATATCATTCTGAAGCAGATTGAATTCTCTTTCCAAATATATCAATATCTCAGTATGTCAGATTTCCTACTTAATCCATATTATGCTGGAGCGGCTCACATATGTGTTTATTACATATTTATAAATTGTAATCATTTTGACCATCTTGGGCAATCTAGTGCATTTTTTCCTTTGTGTGTGTGTGTGCATGTGTGTGTGTATGTGTGTGTGTGTGCATGTGTTTGGAGTTCAGCATGCCCCTCAACCATGTCTCAGCCCCTCACATACTCCTGACCACCATTCTTCTATACACAGAAAGCATGTGAACCATGAGACCCCATCAGTCGGGGCACGTTTAGGTAGCACAGGTGCGTTTATGACATGTGTCCGAGTGAAGTGTGTCTCTAACCTCCATTCAGGAGGTGACACACAGGATCCAAGCACAACGCACACATACGTGTACACGCACACACACACATACACACAAAGTGATCTCAGTTGTTCTGTTGTAGCTCATATCGCAGCATTGTTGAATGCTGGAATCTGATTGGTCAGTAACATTTGATAACAGTATTGCACCTGTATATCACAGGTTTATGTGCTTGTGCTGATGCTAATGTTGTAACAGTGTGCACGGGGTTTGATCACTGATCTAGATAACCACTGGATACTACGACTGTGACTTAGTGACTGTGACTAAGCGAGCCTCTCAACTTTAAGGCTAGCGGGCACCCATGTTACCTGCCCCAATAGGTAGCAGGGCAGGCTTCTTGGGCCTTGGCTTTTAAGCATATATACACTAAAATATTTTATGTACTTATAAACGTTGAAAGTTAGTTTATAACCCGCTTAAAAGCTGCAGTTGTAAACAGATATACTGTGTATCATTCATAAGATTGGGAACTTTTATTGTTTTATTACATCTAGACAGAAAAGTGGTAAATAATTCCAGTGATTATTAGCAATTACTATTTTATGACAGCGTGAAATTATAATGATGATGATATCAGCATGATTCCTGATAACGCAAATACCAATAAAACTGACTTAATAATATATATTTCGTATTTACGCTGTTCAATTTCTCAATAACTTTGAATGGCTGTGTGTGTGTGTATGTGTGTGTGTGTGTGTTGGCCCTGCAGTGGTTTGGCAAGCTGTTCAGGGTGTACCCTGCCATCGCCCAGTGTTGGCTGTCATAGGCTCCAGCCTCCCCGTGACACTAATAGGATTGAGCAGTTTGGCAAATGAGTGAGTGAGTGAATTTTTTTCAATAACATGACAAACTACCACACTTTTTTGTGTGTGTCTTATTCACTTTAAGAGGAGGATTAAAGTCCAAAAACAAATTGATGGCATTACATTTATCAAGACACATGGCCTGTGAGAGAGAGAGAGAGAGAGAGAGAGAGAGAGTTACTCCTCATGTTAAATCTCAGCTTGGCTACATTGATTTTGCTCAACTTTGGCATTACCAGCAGTAAATAATGTGTGTGTGCATGTGTGTGTCTGTGTGTGTGTGTGTGTGTGGGCGCTTTGGCCTTTCTGCATTCATTCTGAATGGCTGTATGAACACAGAGCAGCACACGCACTTCTCTTTCCTCTATCATACCCACCCACTCGCCTCTTATATCCAAATATTGACACCAGCCACTTTTATCAGTGCTAAACTGCTCACAAACCTCGCACATGTCTCGATTTCCTGCTATCGATCGTCTCCTTCCAGGCAGCAGGTAGTCGTCATGTCCTTGCAGGCTGTCCAGAGGAATCGCTTCCAAACGGCTTTGTATGCACACGTTACACGCCCGCTGACATTCCAAAGAGAACATTATCCTCGGTTCGAATCTCATGAAAAACACAAACACAACCCGCCGTTTTTTTTTTCTTCACTTCTCATTCACTACTTGATACATCCCTCACTGTTTGATGCGTGTTTGTATAACTACACAAAAAAAAATCCTTGTAGCGAATGGTTTTGATTAGGATCAATCAAGAAGCAGGCAACAAAGAGCCTTCTTATTTTGGGGAATATGAAGTGAAAATGAAAAGCAGGAACAAAAACCTTTCGCCGAATCGTTTCAAGGTCCAACATACAGAATCTTGGGTTGATCCGTTTTCCTCACAGTTCAAGGACTTTTTTCTTCACCAAAGGTCAGAAGTGTAACATAATTATCCTGCGTTCATGCGCTATAGGAAACATATGCTTCGAACCCATATGGATTCCTAATCTGCCGCTGGGAAGTGTGTTTGCTGCTCGGTGGTACGTTAACGTGTGGGTTTGAAAAGAAGCAGAGTTGCTTTCATTTATTCAGCAGTGGTTAAGTGAAGAAGTTATTTTAGGTGTGTTTAATACTGTCACTTGAGGAGCTGTTCATGAACCTGCACACACGCACGCACACACACACACACACACACATATATATATATATATATATATATATTTGTAGGGCACCTCTGTTGTTGGTGGATATAAAATCATAAAATCATCCTGAATGACACAGATAATGAGAGCGGACCTGCACCATGCACACATAAACAAGCGCCGAGGCCCGTGTGATGAGTGCCGCTACACTCCCTCCAGTTGAAAAAATATTTGCTTTAGTGCTCGTAAACAACAAGTTTCTCTCTCTCTCTCTCTCTCTCTCTCTCTCTCTTTCCCTGAGCTGAAATGTGGCCTGTCACAAAAGGTGCATTCATGGGGAAAAAAAGCCCTCACCCGGATCCTTGGTGGCAGGAGATGAGCTGCTTCAGCTCCAGAATTAAATTATTTTTAAATGCAGCTTATGCATTTTACATGACCCATACTCCTTCCTGTTCCCTCTTCTATCCTTGCCTCGCTTATTTCTCTTTTTTTCCCTTTCCTTTAAAGAGCTCCAAGGTGGTAGAGGTGGAGGTGGGGAAAAGGGGGGTGGGGGTGGGGGTGGGGGGGTCAGGATGCTGAACCCCAGGAATGAGAGACATGCTGGAAGTTAACCATTCCGGCCTGCTTGTGTGGGTTTTTGTGTGTGTGTGTGTGTGTGTGTGTGAGTGTGTGTGTGTGTGTGTCTGTGGTGAAGCCCACCTGAAAGCCTCAACCTTGCCTATGTTATCATCGTAGATTCACAAATCTTTGTGTGTGTAGGGGATTCGAGCGCTACGCTGTGTAAGGCAGGAGAGTGAGTAAGGAGTAACGAATAACTGCCGCTGGAGAGGAAGTGAATGCAGAACGCAGGTGCGGTACTAGACGCTGTTTCCTCAGTACTGGTTTTATGCAGTTTTTGTGCATGTGTAGGTCTTTGCTGGGGGTGTGCTCATGTGTGTATGTGCCCTTTCTCTTCCTCTGTGTGTGTGTATGTGTATGTGTATGTGTGCGTGTATGTGCGTGTGTGTGCGTGCGAGCACGTGTGTCCGTCTGGGGTTTAATGCCAGCGGGATAAAAAGAAGGCTTTGCAGGCGAAGGTTTGATGTGCTGTTTGTCTTGGTTTTGCCTCTCAGCGAGCATCGCTGGCTGCTTCTTTCGGATTTATCTGCCTTTCCCGGCGCTCCCCTCCTGCAGCTCTGCGATCCCGGGACGTTTCATCTTCTTTGGGGAATTTCGTGGCAGTTAGTCCTTGTCATCAGTGAACTTTGCAACGTAATAAAACACCGCCGCCATTTTGGTTTTCGGGGGGGTGGGGTGGGGGGGTGTTCGTTGTTGTTGTTGTTAATCTTTTTTATGACTAAATCCGAGGCTGTAGCTCCTCCTTACTATACAGTTACTGTTTCCTGTAGTCGTGTCCGTGTGTTAGAGTATCTCATACACGTAATAAAAAAACGGGCTCCTGTGGGAGATTGAAACTTTTTCACCATTGTGTGTCAGTCTTTTTTTGGACAACATGTATTTGAGACATGTTTGTATTATGTTTGAACACAGATTTACAGATATGTGTTTTTATTTTTACACCTGGCCATTGGTCGTGTGTGTGTGTGTGAGAGAGAGAGAGAGAAAGGGGGAGAGAGAGAGAGAGAGAGAGAGAGAGCATGGGATTTTTAACTATTATAGACATTCCTTTTGTTTTGCGTTTACTTGTGTTATCAAAAAAAAAAGAACACACATCCGGTCAGCCTGGCCTCCCTCTCTCTCTCTCTCTCTCTCTCTTTCTCTCTTTCTCTCTCTCCCTTTCTATTTGCCCAGAGCACACCTGTCTGCAGCTTCACAGCAACATCATTGACACATTTTTTTCTGCTTTGCCCCAAATGTCCTCCAGTCCAAATACACTTTACACACATTTTTACTCCTGCTCTGATCTTATATTACATGAGGGCTGAACGATATATCATTTGATGATCCATGTCACAATACTAGACTTTGCAATGCCAGTATCCTAAATGCATGCAATATGCAACTGAGCATATTGAACATTTCTGGATATTTTAATGTGCAGTGTAAAAAAATAAATTAAAATAAATAAACTAGTTAATTAATATTTATTAATACATTATTTATTTTAAATTACACAGCACTATTATAATAATAGCAATAAAAAAATGAATAATAATAATAATAGTAATAATAATAATAATAATAATAATAATATGATGATGATGATGATGTAGTTTCCTTATATCTTTTTTCCTACTGTCTTAAAGAGCTTCATGCCAAAAGCAGATGAGAACCTGGGATCATGGTGTACTGTATTTTTTAATGAAGCAACACATAGCGGATATAAAAGATAAATCTCTCGTGCATGAAAACATAAACAAATGAAAGACTTTTGCAAGCAAACAAGAGACTGGTTAAGCGGAATAATTCCTTCCCCTCAGACACGACCCTTCATCTTTTCATATCATGTTTGAACCATAATATTTAGACAGTGCGATTCAATCTGATGTTTTTGAGGACATTAAATACGGCAGGCTGTCTGCTCTCCAGATTTTCTGCGAGACAAAGAAAGAGGGGGGAAAATCTCCTTGTTTTATATGACCCACTTTCCTTTTGTTCCAAACATGAGTATAACCTCAGACACATGTAACCTCGGCTGATTTGTAGACCGACGTCAATTAGGATTAGCCTACGACTGAGTCATGCCAGAGGAGCGCTACCACTCGTTTATGTCACGCACACAGAACAGGCCGTCTCTGAGCTTCGAGCTGGCTGCGTGATTACTGCTTGATTGTTTTAATTTAGGGAATGATGCTGTTCATCCATAAAAAGGACAAAAAAGCTTGCTTCCTTTCTTTCTTTTTGAAGATTTGGGAGGGAAGATTCCCTCCTGATCTAGATGCATGGTTAATAATAATAATAATAATAATAATAATAATAATAATAATAATAATAATAATAATAGAAATGTGTTCATTTGGTTCACTTTTTTGACAGAAGGCATTTCATATCTATGAACTGAATCAGAGAAACACACACTGCTTTGCTCCCTTCGTTTCTCTGAAGCTTAAGAAGTGTATAATTCTGACCAGGTGCAATTGTAAAGTGCATTTTTCTTCTTCTTTTTTTTTTTTTTTTTTTTGGTTGAGGCACACTAGGTTCACACAATAAGCTTTCCCTCCTCCCTGTGTCAGAAATGCAATCTGTTCCAAGAGCAGGTTGCTGTCAGTTTAAAAATGACTATAATAAAAGTGACCATGAAGATGGATTCTGTGATTTTGCGTTTCTAATCAGTCATCTGTGAAGAGCACTTTTGCTTTTGATTCTGCGTGGTCCTGACAGGCCAGACGGATAGCATATAGGGATGTGGGGAAGGGGGGGGGGGGGGAAAGAAAGAAGGAGAGCGAGAAGAAGAAGAAGGAGAAGAAGAAGGAGCAGGAGGATTATTAACTGTCTTCCTATTAAAGTTGGGGAGATGGCCTGCAGTGGCTGGAGAACGGTGGTGATTTAAGCTGAAAGCTTTCTATGGTTAGGAGAAAGAGAGAGAGAGAGAGAGAGAGAGATTTCTCCTCATCATCCAATAATCTCAGCTCTCACATTCTAGAGGAGGCTGACTCAACCCTGGTGTCGTGTGTGCATGTATGCATGCAGAGAAAGTGCAGCAAGGATGCATGCAAAAACCCCAAAAAACTAAATAAAATTGAGATGATACACAAATGCTCGTGTGTGTGTACTTTGCTGTATGCATGCATGCCAAAAAAAAAAAAAGACAAAGCAGAAAATGCATGAAGCCTGAATGAATCCAAATCACGCTTTTTCGCCAAAAAAAAAAATAAAATAAAAAAAAGCGCTTGCTATAAAAAGCTGTCAGGTAAATTCTTACCTTACACACGACAATCCTCTGTCTCTTCTTAACTCTGTCTCCTGTCATCCTTTCGCACCTCGGCATGCACCTCTGAACCAGGCAGATTTGATTTCCTGATTTCCTCCTCCTGCTCTCTTTTTTACCCCTGCTTCTTCTCCAAATGTCCTCAATGCTGGCACTGTTGAAATATCTGTGCAAACAGTCTCCAGATTTTTTTTTTTTTTTAAGCTGAGGCACTACGGGGCTGTTCTCAGCTATTTGGCCCCTGGGTGCATTTCAAACGTGGAAAAAAAAAGCTGGAGCTGCTTTCTCCATAGGGTTCGGAGGCTCCAGCCCAGTGGCTGTGCATGAGCACACTTAGAGTCAACCATGTTACACTAACCACCCATCAGAGAGCTGAGCTGTGAAAGAAACAAACACACACACCGCTGAGAGCTTTGGCTACGCTACACATGCTTGTTGTAGGCCTCAGTGTTCCATGGCTTTGCGATGTCTTACATAGTTACAGCCATAAAATGAAATCACATCCGATAATCTGTGATTTCCATCATCGTTTTATTATTTTTTATACAAATCTCCGCTTCCAGGTTATACGGAATCATCGGACCACTTTGTTGTATGCTGTAAATACACTTTGAGCCCCTTTTCTGTTTGAATATGTGAAATTGTGGTCAAAGAGGTTTTTTGTCGCACGGCCGGAGATGTGGCTTTCAGAGCATATGACCGTTTTGTGCACTCACGTGTAATGCATTCCGACGTTTTGTTTTTGGGCTCGGAAACGTTTAAATATGCATGTGATTTGGATGCTGGGTAACTGTAAAATAAGCATGTCTATATAGGTAACCATTTAAAAATATATAGATATTTTTTAAAACTGCGATGACCTGGCGAGCTGTCCAGGGTGTACCCCGCCCTCGCCCAGAGTTAGGATTAAGCGGCTTAGAAAATGAATGAATGAATGAATAAAAAAATCTGAGCCATGCTTAATTCATTCATCAATTAGTTGCAGTAATTAGTATAAAATTCTTTTTAAATGCAAATAGACTTTTTGAAACACACACACATCCAAATCCATGCATAGTGCACTCAAACACACACACACACACACACACGTGCATTCTATAGCATTTAATATTCATCTTATGTATTTAATCAGATGTTTTTATATTAATTAACAGTAAAATTATACAGTCTATGCTCCAGGATAGTATTGGGTATGATCTTAAAACATCCATGTCACACACAACACATTATAGATTAAGCAGTATCCCCTTAATATTAGTGCTAGACATATATAAAATATAAATATACATGTATATGGTGCTCTAAAATATGAGAATACATTGATGATCCAGTGGAATCAAGATTCATAATTTAATGTAAGAATAAGAATATCGATGTATCTTTAAGGGTTCCTTATAGGTTATATATAGTATACCCTGTAACAGAGTGTTTACCTTTAATAAATAGTGACAAGTACAAACAAACCCTTAAAGAACTCCATGAAGAACCATTTGTTTTTTCTACTCCTGTTAACCTCTCGCCTCACCACTGCAGATGGTGTGATTATTCACTAATGAATTTAGGATTATATATTATATATAAGCGAGTGCATTACAGAATTACAGGGAAAAGCCTTCAAAGAGGCAGA
>JAQMYF010000025.1:9382910-9394245 GCA_030014195.1 Neosilurus mollespiculum | reverse complement strand
TGCTGGTAATATATTTATCGTTGCTGTTATTTTTCCACAGGATCATTTCTGTCCTTTTCACACTCACACGTCATTAAGACTGAGATATGTTTTGTTGTTGCTGTTTTTGTGCTCATTATTATATGATCGGTGCAACATATCTGAAAGTGCAGAATGCTACTGATTAGGCTATTTAGAGCATTTATTTGTCAGCCCGAGATCTTGTGCTTGTTTAAACGCGCCTGAGTGTCGAGCAGTCCATCTCGGCTTGTATAATGATTTCCCCCTCTATAAAAGCATCATGTTTTTTAAGCAGTAATGACTTCTAAAAGTGTTCTTATTGTTGTAGAGGATGTTCATCAGATTGCTGGTAGTGTTTGCCCACCACCATCTCCATGGCCCCCCCTTTAGACCGGACGTAGGTATCGCGATAGTCTGAATCTCCTTCACCAAGTTGCACCAGCGCGTCGTTTGCAATGCGGAGACTGTTGATCACCTCACTAATTACGCCTCCCTCTCTCTCTCTCCCTCTCTCTCTCTCTCTCTCTCTCTCTCCCTCCCTCCCTCCCTCTCTCTCTTTCTCTCTCTCATTACCAGAGTGCATATCGGGAATAGACACACACAGACATGCGCACTCAACTTAATCAGCCATTTTTTTCCTTTAAAAAACAGGGCTTAAACCGTAATAATTAGCCGAATAAAGACATATCGGATATTCATTTCCGACCCTCCTTTTTTCCCCGAGACCCCCCTCTCTGTCGCCACACAACCGAAAGCGCGAGGCGGCCGTCGGCGCGGCTTTTACCGAGCGGAACCCAGAGGATCGACTCGCTCTCTCTTTCTTTCTTTCTATCTCTCTCTCTCTCTATATATCTTCCTATCTGTCTCTCTTTTTCTCAGCCTGTCCTTATTTGCGGCTGAGTGTACACATTTGTATTTTTTCCCCCCAAGACACTTAGAGGATTAATGAGTTTTTCTCCTTTTTTTGTTGCCAACTTTCGCTGTCCTTGGATGTGATTTTCTTCGGAAAGCCGAGCGTTTGGCGAGAAGGAGCGGAGGAAGCTGCGGGGGGGACGAGTAAGTTTTTTTTTTTTCCCCCCAAACTTTCATGGAGTAGTTGCAGGTCAGACAGGATATTGATCCTCTTCATTTGTGTCCTTTTCTCTGTCTTTTTTTTTAAGGCATAGCGTTATTCAGTGCTTCAGCGCTGCGTTTGTAGACTCTATCCTACTAGTTGGCTTGTTTAAGAGCTGTCACCGGGCACACATCCTGTAGCCTGCTCGAGTGACACTACGCAACTTTTTCCCTTTTTGTTTTTAAGCTTTAAATACAAAAAAAAAAAAAAAATCCAGGGTCGGTGTTCACATCCTGATCCGCTTTGACTGTCTATAAATAGAGCAGGACGCACAAACAGTGCGCTTTAGTGTCTTCTCCACATGTAGCTTTGATCTAAAGCTTCTTCAATAACACCGAGCTGAACCATGTGGGAGAATCAAACCCTTAGAACCGGACAGTGAATACAGCAGCAGCAGCAGCTCAGCTCTCCGGACCGCTTCCACATGTCCCGGTGTGTTTCTGCGTCTTTAAACATGTAGATCCATGTCACTGTGTATACCTGCCGTCCTTACAGAACCCTGTGGAAAACACAGAGACAACAACAACAATAATAATAATAATGATGAGAATGAACACGAGTGTAAAGAAAATCGAGAGAAAATCCCAGATCCAAACCAAAGCGCGACGTCTCTCTCTCTCTCTCTCTCGCTCTCTCTCTCTCTCGCGCACACACACACACACACACACACACGCGTGCGCGCGCGCGCGAGTTGATCAGCACCGCTTCCGTGTTTTTAGGGTAGGCTAGCATGTCTCTTTTTGTTTTCGGTTCCATCCTCCTGCCCAGTCCAGGCGTCTCGTTGTGCGTTATTGCGGTATTGCGCTTTGTGTCTTCAGCTTTACACTCGTCAAGTTTTCAGCGGCGGTGCTTTATGAGACCAGGCTTACAGAGCCAAGGATGGAGTCAGTGTGTGTGTGTGTGTGTGTGTGTGTGTACCGTTGCTTGCGGGCCAGTTGGAGGTTCTCGGCTCCGATTGGAAACGGGGTGACGGTGACACGCCGGGATCGATCAGGAAAGCGCAGGATAAAAACCGGCAGAGAGTCGGGAGTCGGGCTGTTTCCGTGTGTGTGTGTGTGTGTGTGTGTGTGTGTGATTGCGTTTTGCGCTCTCTACATGATCAAAAATGCTTATGCTTTATGGCCCGCACGGATATCATCTTTATTTTTATTTATCTCCATTTTTGAAACCATTTCTTTACCTGGGTTAAGTCTGTTTTTTTGCATCTCATTACTGTTTTCTGTCCATTTTTATATTTGGTTATAATTCTGAATTGATTTGGATAGATTTAGAAATATTCTTTCTTGTATTATTATTATTATTATTATTATTATTATTATTATTATTTCTCCACCTTTGATATTTGGAGCTGACTAAATAAATCCCTGTGTTAGTTTTTCTTCTACGAGCATTTTATTTATTTTGTTCTGGTTCGAAATATCTCAGGCCACAGTATTCCTTTGCCCTTTTGTTATTGTCTCGATCTACAGTGATCTATTATTTGAGTACTAACAACAACATTCAGCCTCCAAAGAGCTAATTATGTAAATCCAGTCACATCAGATTGTATTTCCATAAACCTTCATAACGCATATGCAAAATGTTCGTCATAAGCTATGTTAATATTTGCTGAAATGCTTGTCGTTATTCCAAGTGCTTGCATGCTTGACACAAATTTAGGCTACGTGTGGCACTAATGTAGCCCATGGATTTACTCCGAGTGCTGTTTTGTCGCTGGGAAATCTGCATATTTGTCAGGCAAGGACCTCATAGAGTATTTCAGATGAAATCCGTAGAGCTATCCAAGCCTGGCCTGTAATGACTCCTGATATTCAGCAGTGTTTCCGAGGTACGATTGGCTCAGTGGCACAAAATGTGTCATTTCCACAAAGCCAGATTTCCTCTCTGCCTATACCATATTAATGTGTAAATCAATATTTCAAGGATTAAATTTCCCTTCCTCATATTTTATGGTTTCCACCTCAATAAGTCGCGGGTCTAATGGAAGAGGCCGGATGATTTAAAATCCTCCACAGCAGCGACAGTTGCTACAAGCCTGTTCAACACTGAAAATCCCATGGCAGTTCACAGGGAGGCTATAGACAGCCTCTGCTTTTGTGACATTAACACATCGGCTTGGGTTAGAAGCTCTGGTTCAACGCTAAAATGTTACTCAAATAATTAAGCGTAAGCTTCACCCTCACGCACACACACACACACATGAAATAGGCTATATGCACATATTTTGGAATACACCATGAATAAACAAAAGATGTCCATTCCCTATATTTATTTTCCTCCTTCGGGAAAAGTGTGTAGTGTATATTTTCCTTAAATAGAAGAAACACTCTGCAAAAATACAGGATTTCTTTAGCATGTTATTAAGCATTTAGCTATGCCTTGAAACCTCAGGCTCCGAAAACACACACATATACACAAAAAATGGTGTGTTATTACATTTGCGTCTGTGGAAATTCATTACGCTCTTTCCTGTACAGTGGAGCAGTTGAAAGGTTTATTTCTGTTTTCTTTAACCCCAGCGTTATCGTGATCTTCTAAGCTTTCGCTGTCCGTCATCAGGTGTTTGTTTTTTTCTCCATTCCTCCTGCACCATCTGGACTACATTCTGCACAGCTGCATGAATTTCAGATGCGATAGAACATTTTTTCCCCTCCCATTTGGCTCATCTTACACCTTTTGAAGAGACTCGCTTAATTTAGCTTGCTAAAAGAAATCCAGACAGATGAGGACAAAGGCCCTTTTAATCTGACCACTGCTGTTTGATTTCCTTAAAGATTCCTTTACCATCTCTAAATCCGCACATCTGGGTGTGATGTTAGGGGGATCTTTTCCTTGTCTGTTTTGCTAAGGAAATGTTTGTCAGTGCTTTTGAGACATGTTTAAGTTATACCTGTCAAATCGAACATCAAACATGACTTATTTTTAATTTTAAAGGGGAAAAAGCATGGCACCCCTCACTGAATGCTGGCTCGTCAAGAAAGGCGAGCAGTGAGTGATTTGTTTGTGCTTGATGTGTATTTGCCTTGCGCGGCATGTTTAATAAAGACCACTGCTGTCTCTCGGTTTGTGTGTCTGTGGTCCTGATGATTCCACGGACAGCGTTGAAAAAATTATCACATTGTTGGTGGAGGAACTGTGGGGCTTTTGTTGCAGGCCCAATTGAATTTGGTCCGGTTAGGAGGCTGCAGAGCACACTCAGCTGTGGAGAAAGCTGAGAAGTCAGGAGCTGGCTTAATGTATTAAGCGGGGGCCGTTTGGTGTCAGCCCTGAGGCCATTATGGACGAGGCCAAGGCCCCCCCTCTATCCCTTCCTCTTCCTCGCTCAGCGGCCGTCTGAAGGGTTAAATGCTCGGATTAGGTTTGCGCTCCTCGGCGCCCGCGGAAAGTGTGAGTGAATGCGTGCAAGTTTCGTGTAATTAGCGCTTAATTATATTAACATATGCAAATTGTCAGCTCAGAGGGTTTGTTCAGCTGGCACAGATCAGCCGAGCACAAACGCCTCATTGTTCCTGAGGCAAATAATGGATTCAGAGTTGGATTGTGGAAACGCATAACCAGCTATCTAATTTAAGTCATACCATAGCAAAATTTCATTAGTCTCTACGGAGACAGGGTTAATTGTGCTGACTAATGGCCCTGTATACAGCCACCCCTCTTTTAAAACGGAAAAAATACACGTCCCAGAGTAATCCGCCTCACAGTGACACTTGTTTATACACGCTTCCCTTGTGTAGGAATTTGCATATGCAAATTTCAGCTCGGGGGCGGGTGGAAAAGGGGTGGTCTTCCTTTCGTCGTCTCGTTTGTCATGGCGCCTGATCTACGATCGCAGAGACAACGAGACTGCAGATGGGATCATCCAACCTGGCAACATTCTTCCATAATTTGTGTCTGATTAAAAGACCAGACTGGATCTCATTCTGCTCAGGCCCTGGCAAAGAGAAGGTCGGGTCAGGGGAGAGTTTCCACAGCAACTAAAACTCTCTTCTTTTCCCTTCAGCTAATTAAATAACATTCTTAGTGCCTCTCCACGTGTTTTTTTTTTTCCAAGGTGGAGGAAAGAGAAAGGCGACTCTAATAATCTCTAGTTTCCGTTAGCTAGTACTGGGGTGGATGGGGAAGGCAGATACCCTCCTCACTGCTAGTACTCTTGCATTAATCCTGTTTTTTGACAGAAATGTAAACTGATATAATTGCTTTTCACTGGGGGGAATGGGGGTTTGTACAAGTGTGAAAGCATCGGAAAAGGATTAGCATTTTTTTGCATAATGCACAGTGGCTTTGAATGGTCCACTGAATGGATGACTGAGTGACTGAGATGAAAGGCGAGCGAAAACGTTGCCTGCCTCTCTCTTTATTTCTGGGCCAGCTCTCCCTAAAGATGCGTTTGTCGAGGACTCGAGACAACAAGCACGCAGTTTCATATTCCAGGAGCCTCCCAAGATGCCTGCAGATTTTGTCATTACGTGAAGTAATATGTATGGTAATGGCCCCCTCTCGCTGCTAGTAAATAGAGACTCTGACTGCTTTATGCAGCAGCATTTAGACACAATAGAAAGTCCAGGCACTCACTATTGCAGGTATTAAATCACATTCAGGTGTTTTTATTGATAAAATACCAGAATGTATGTGTGATTATTTTTCCATTTTTCAAAAATAAAAAAAAGAAAAGAAAAATGCTATATTTACATTAAAGTCCCATTTGACTCTCTTATAAACGTGTGTATTTGATTTGGTGATGACATCACGCTGACGTGAATCTCAGACGCGGCAATTGGTCTGACAGCTTGATGTGACGAGAGAAAAGCCCATGTGCTGTGGGGACAAAGTGATTTCTTTTTGTCCCAGCATTAATATTTCCAACTGAGAGACGGAAGTTTGCTTTGACTTCATCGTAAAGGGTGGCAGTGTCCCCCCGTTTAACCCCCGGCCCTATGAAAGGGGACACGCCATGGAGGATGGACTCCATCTGCATTTTTGAAGAGGCCCTTCTCAGTGAGACAGGTCATGCTTTAATGTCTTGACTGGACACGCCAGCGCAGTGACACGCTTTACCAGATGTGGACTTGTTGCCAATCGAATGCTGTATGTGCAGGAGAGTCCTCCCTCTCTTTGTCCCCTGAAGCATGGATGCTGTTAAAACGCCTTCGTAAAAAAAAAAGAAAAAAAAGAAAAAGGAAGCTAATAGAATTACCGATGGCCCCCGACGTGCAAGCGCGCATGAGTGATGAGGACACGGGCGTTTCGGACGTTTTTGTGAGCCTTGTTATGGGAAGGCCTTGTTATCATGAGGAAATGTAATTTCTGTCCTCACTGAAAACTTTCATTATTGAACACGCTTATCTAAATGTTTTTGTTGCTCTTGGTCTTCAGCCAGGAGGGATCGCATTACTTTTTCTGTCGGCCCCACGTCTCGTCTAGGAGCCGGGGATTTTTTTTCCCCCTCTTCTCATGCTTTCTCCTGCTTGGCATGAAACCTCTCGTACAGGATATTAAAAAAAAAACGAGAGGACGAAAGAAAATAGGAAAGAAAGAGGAGGGAGGATAGCGCATGCAACATTCATGCCTTTATTCCGCTTGAAAAGGGAATTATGCGCAGAGATCAACATGATGGACCATGTATGTTAATCATTTGGCCCAGAGCTGTGTATGAAATCCTGTGTGGTTCAGAAAAAGAGAGAGAGATGCTGCACTCGTTTAATCGGAGAGCGCCGCCCTCCCCTCTGCCATGGCAGAGATTGTGCGCCGGGCCTGCTTCGACCAATCAGGGTTGACAACCCAAGCATGGCCTGGATGGCGGGTTTTCTTTCATTAGCAAAGCCTCCTGACAGTAGAGGATGCTAGCAGCTCAGGGGCTACTTGGCACACGTGTGTGTGTGTGTGTGTGTGTGTGTGTGTAATTCATTGTAATTTTCCTGAAACTTGAATCTTCAGCCTGAATCTCAGAATAAAAACAAATATTATTATTTTATTGGTTTATTATCAAAAGATTTAAATATTTTGAAATTCAGGTGAAATTCCGGAAAGGACGGTTCCATGTGGGAATTTCTTCCTGCTGTCGATCAGATCACAGGTTTACTGGAAGCACTGGAATTTTACCTCAGAGCCTGACAGTTCAGTCACTGTTGTTCGGAGTAGTCGACAGATTTGTGTCACTGTTTGCTTTATGAATATCGTCACACTCTAAATAAGTTCAAAGCCCTTTGCCCTTGTCTGAAAGGGTGCAGTTCAGATCAGTGACCTGTGGGGCAGATGGCATTTCCCAGAGATGTGAGATATTCAAACATGTGTTCATGCACCTTTTTCTCCAATCTCATTTACATAGCGAGCTGATTATTCCTAGTGAGAAGAGCGATGAGACCATAATTGAATATGGATGGCCAGTCGTGCCTTATGTAAACAAATAAGTGAGTCTTCCCTCATTAATATTCATGATGCTTAGTTAGCTTAGGACAGTGAGCTGGGGATATTAGCCTGGCCGTGCCACATGTGTGTGTGTGTGTGTGTGTGTGTGTGTGTGTGTGTGTGTGTGTGTTTATGGAGCACCAGGCAGAATTCCAGACACAATCCCTGCCCGCTGTTTGTGTTTTAGGCCTGAGGTCAGGAGAAGCAGCTGCTGTCTCTACAGAAGTATTTATTTAATGCTAGACCTCTCATATCCTGTCTCACTGCAGCAGTCTGGCATCTGCGCTGGAATCATTTCTAATTATTCGCTTTAAAGATGGACCCTTTTTACTGGAGGTGTTCGAGGCGCGACTGTCGGTCACCTTGTCAGCAGGTCTAATGATGGGATGAAAGCGGTGGAGAAAATGAATGGTTTGCTTCAGTAACAGTCAGAGAGGATTGTTCTGGATGATGAAGCATCTTTCCCGAGACTAGTTAAAGTAGTTTTTTTTTAAAGTTTTATTGCCTTGCTGTTATTTTTATCCGTAAAGATGTGGATAGTATACAGAGAGTACCGAAAGTTCAGTGGCATAGCAGGGAAAGATGCTCGGAAATGTATAAAAAAGCCATTAGGGGAAATTGAGGTCACTTCTTAATCAAATCAAATCAGAGGCCCCTGTATGCAACTATGAAGCGATATGTAAAAAACGCAGAGCAGGGAGCTGTTAAAATTAGAGGTCTACTTTCAGCACCAAGTCTGTCAAGCATAATGCAGGAATATGTGCTGTTGTACTGAACGCATGGAGTGTAAATAGGGACATTTGATTTTCACTTGCTGATTACAGCCTGGAATTTCACAGCAACCAAACAAATCCCATGTATTAACTGCCCGGACTTTAGAAATGATGTGTTTTCTTTTGCTTTAATTAACTGGCGGTTATGCTGACGCAGGCTTTGTTTTTCTTCTTCCAACTTCTCACTGACCTTAAAATCCCCCGGACATCTTATTCACAAACCGAGACACATAAAACACCGCAGCCTTCCGTTTTCTGATAATGTTTGAGGCCAGACTGTACCTTCAAATGGCAGTGATGGCAAAAAAATCAGCATCTCTTTTTTAATGTTGCTCTTCATTACCGCGACTCGTACAGTTTCATCCTCGGTGCCCTTTTCATCTAACAGACAAATCATTTATTTTCTCTTTCTTTAAGCAAACCAATAAATTAATTAATTAAACCTCAGTGCAAGAAGCTAATAATAATAATAATAATAATAATAATAATAGTGATAGTAGTAATATTTTAATGAGTTGTTTATTTCTGTCTCTTTTAGAAAGTAAAAGGGGCACCATGACTGATTTGTTGAAGTCAGTTGTTCCTAAGCCAGTTGGATCTGTATGCTGCGTGACATTCGGGTTGATTTGATAATGGAATATTGTGGGCCTAATCTAAGCCCATGCTAATTACATGTGACAGTTGTTTGTTTGGAGTGGAATCCAATTAAAATGTACAATTTTCAAACGAAACACTCGCATTCTCGCCATCAAGCCTACGATAGCTCTAAAAACTTCTTTCAAAGGGTAAACTCGCAACAGCTGTCAGTACGGCATTTGTTTAAAAAGCAAATGCCTTTGGTCTAAAGTTCATTTGGAGTGCTCTCTAATTAAATATAAGCCCAGACCATAAGTTAATTAGTAATTCTCTGGCTCCAGAAATGCAGATAGCACCAGGTCACCTCACATCACAACTTTATTCACACACACACACACACACACACACACACACACACACACACACACACACACACACACACACACATATATATATATATATATATATATATATATACACAGACGCATATAAAATACATATATACCGTATACTTTGTGTCTTGTGAACAGGTCTGGAATGCGTGTAGGGATACCTGGCCTATGATTATGTTTATAATACCAGATAATTATAGGACCAGGAGTCGGACAGCACCGCCTTTACCGATGGGCCTTGAACTTTAAACTTTTATTGTTTCTCCTGGAAAAAAAAAATGCAAAAGGGTCAAAATCAGACAAGTAGCTGCAATTAAAACAAACTCTGCCTTGCACTCATCTCTAACAGAGACGTTCCATGAGCAGTGACAGCGCCGGAGTCGAGGCCTGGATGCTAACGTGTAGGAACAAGGAGCTGGTTAAAGGAAAATCGAGTAAAACATAGCCAGCTTGCAACAGACAGACAGACAGACAGACAGACAGACAGACAGACAGACAGACAGATAGATAGATAGATAGATAGATAGATAGATAAATAGATAAATAGATGATAAGTGGATAGGTAGAGTGTGAGTGTTAGTGTGCGTGTGTGTGTCCCTGGCAGGCATATGGTCCATGTTTGCTCAGTTATCTGCGAGTTCTGTCCAACAGCAGCACGTCTGGCACATCCATAGTGTACATAGCTGGTAAAGTCCACAACCGCTTCTCTTCATTCCAGGTTGCTTGCAAACAAAACAACAACAAAAACAACCAATCATTTCATCTGAACCAAGATCAATTTTCCCTTTTCCAGAATAATCCCGCATTGTTCATGAATATTAATTCCACTTAAAACAGATAAAGATAGACTGTGCATGTAAAGCAGATGATTTCCATAACCGGTATAAAGTGCTTTCATATCCTGTATATAGCATGTGTCAACCCTTACAAAAGGCACGATTGACCAGTATATTAATATTTATTTAGCGCAGGGAAATCAAGGGATTAGTCAGTCATCATTTTAATTCTAATCCTGCTTTGCATGAAGTAGACAAAGAGAGGGTGATTATGGAACATGAGGCGGGCAAAACTGCAATTAGATTCTTTCTTGTCGAGCAAATACACACATTTGTACACACACACTAAAGAAAAAGAGCTGAGACTTTTTTTTTTTCGCCTGTCAAAACAAAGTAAACATATTTATGCATGTGAGGACACCACGAGTCCGTTTCAGCATCAAGAATCAAGATCTCTGATGAATAAGAGAGTAACCTGTGCTAATGTTCCTCAATGCCTTCTTTAAGAATAAGTGTGTATTCATTCTCACATGAGACTCTCCATGCTGTGTGTGTGTGTGTGTGTGTGTGTGTGTGTGTGTGTGTGTGTGTGTGTGTGTCATGTGTCATTAAAGTGCTGTACTCTCCAAATAACATATCCTCTCAGCTAATTAAGCTCAAATCCTCACAGGCAGTAGGAGGACACTAAAAAAGTAGGATAAAGCACTGATTTGCATTTGAGCCTTTTTTTTCTTTTGCAGAATTTACAGTACAGAGTGCTGATGTATCTCAGGTGGGAGGTCGAGCAGATGTACACTTTATACATATTCCAGCTCTCTGCTCCCTAAGCGTAATTAAAGTGAAAAAAAAAATGTGTTGGAGTTCACTTTGCAAATCTGCGCATTAGGTGCATGAGGGGGGTGGGGGTATGTGAGGAGGTGGGTCATAACTGATTTGCCATCACATGGGCACCAGCAAGAAAAGACATGAAACCAGATGTGGGGTGAAATAAAAGGCTTAGAGAGGAAGGCCAGTGGAGAACCTGCTCAGATAAAGTGCCAGCAAGTGTTCTCCTTTTCACCCCTGCTTGCCCCTGCTCGCTCTCTATCGCCTGCGTTCTCTCTCTCTCTCTCTCTCTCTCTCTCTCTCTCTCTCACACACTCACTCTCACACATAAACACTCTCTCTCTCTCTCTCTCTCTCTCTCTCTCTCTCTCTCTCTCACACACACACATACACTCTCTTTCTCACACATTCTGTCTCTCTCTCTCTCTCTCTCTCTCTCTCTCTTCCTTTGTCTCTCTTCTCTCACTTTCTTTC
>JAQMYF010000025.1:9381098-9382842 GCA_030014195.1 Neosilurus mollespiculum | reverse complement strand
CTCTCTCTTTTCCCCCTCACAGTTCTTGTGAATGTTAATGATTTTTCTTCTCTCTCTCTCTCTCTCTCTCTCTCTCTCTCTCTCACACACACATACACTCTTTCTCACACATTCTCTCTCTCTCTCTCTCTCTCTCTCTCTCTTCCTTTGTCTCTTCTCTCACTTTCTTTCATTCTCTTTCTCTCTCTCTCTCTCTCTCTCTCCCTTTCTCAATCTTCTCTCAGTCTCTTTCATTTTCTCTCACTCATTCTTTATATTTCACTCTCTCTTTCACTCTGTCACTCCCTTTCTCTCTTTCACTGTATCTATCTCTCTCTCTCTTTCTCTCTCTTTTCCCCCTCACAGTTCTTGTGAATGTTAATGATTTTTCTTCTCTCTCTCTCTCTCTCTCTCTCTCTCTTGTTTTTTTTCAAATCCCCCTCTTTCCCCTTTCCACCTCCCTCCCTCCCTCGCTCTTCTAGAGACACAGCACCATTGTTTGTTGCGAGGGCTCTTTTCTTTCAAACTTAATTACCTTCTCCCCTTTGTGGCGACTCGGGCTGAAAGTTTGCGCCGTGTCATGAGAGGTCGTCACACATTCTTGTGCGCCGGCCCTCGTTAATGGCGGCCGTGCAGGCGAGGCAGAAGAACCCGGGCAACATCAGCAGGAAGCTCTAAGCCGGTTAATGCAGTATAATTGTCTGGACATAGACTGGCCTTTGTTTGTGTGGTTCATTTCGAATCAGTCGTAATTAACTCCAGAGTGTTTCCAGATTGCTGGGCAAAGAAAAATTGCAGCTTTGAATTTGGGGGGAGAGACATTAGCTATGTAGATTATGTTTCCCTTTGATACCAGGCCCTCATGGTAAAAGTTTTCAAATGGGCGAGGGGGTCGTCGAGTGGAGCACAACAAGCTCCAAGCCATTCTCTTCTGTTTTTAGTGTCTTTTAGCAGAATTAACCACGAACACATGTGATATACGTATATGGTTGTGAAAAGCTTTGAGGCGCTCTCTGGTGTCTATGCAGGTAGAAAGTTTTTATTTGACACGAGGCAGTGTCGCAGATTTGTATCCTTGTCACTGTTGTTTGAATTTATGTCCTAAAGGCTATTTTGTGGACAGGTAATTTGTCTAGAAAGATTCCTGTGCTACACGTATGCCACCACAGAATCGTACCACACCCTGCGCTAATGATACGGTGTCTATTGAAAATGAGGGCCTTAAATGTCTCTGACACCAGGGAGTCCTGCTGCTTCTACTGTTACACCTCAAGGCACCAACAGACTTAGCGAAAAGGCTATTAAAAAAGGACACATAAATATATCCTTGAATATTTTCACTCTTTTTACACGTGGATCCCCTCCTCCAGGGTTTCTTGAGCTAAGAATCCAGAGAGGCTGTCGATGTTCTGGATAATACCACTTTGATGGATTTCTCATCAGCTTGGCAACAAATAAACAGGTATAATTACTCTTACGAAAGCCTATTCACAGCCAGCGTCACACCGTGACTCCCTATTGTCTTTGCCTAACTCGCTATGACATTTTGATAGAGGATTTAGTGAAGGGAAAAAGCCCAAGACGACTCAGGGGGGTGACCTTTACCAAACCTGATATAGTTCAAAGATTTCTTTTTTTCCCCTTTTGCATGTTAGTGCTCTAACTTTTTAACCTGTGTTTCTTCTTTACTGAAAGACAGAACGAATCTTGTCTTAGAGGGGAGAAAAAGAGCAAGTGAAATCCTCGGCTTAGAAGTAAAAAAAAA
>JAQMYF010000025.1:9371098-9376098 GCA_030014195.1 Neosilurus mollespiculum | reverse complement strand
TCCCGTCACTGGTGGCGGCCTGAGCAGCTGCAGTGCACCCTCCCCATCCAAGCCAAAGCAGAAGCCCACTTGGCGCTGTGAGGTGTGTGATTACGAAACCAACGTGGCACGAAATCTACGCATCCATATGACTAGCGAGAAGCACATGCACAACATGATGCTCTTGCAGCAGAACATGAAGCAGATTCAGCACAACCTTCACCTGGGCTTAGCACCGGCCGAAGCTGAGCTCTATCAGTACTACCTGGCTCAGAACATTGGCCTGACTGGCATGAAGCTGGATAACCATTCAGATCCACAAATGATGATTAATCCTTTCCAAATGGACCCCAGCAGTGCAACGGCTCTGGCTCCTGGGCTTGGTGAGTGGATCTTTATTCACGTGTTTGTTTGTCTTTGTCTCTTCCTCCCTTTCTCCCTCCCTCCCTTTCAGCCCTCTCACTCTTTCTGCTTTTATCACTCCACCCATTATTGTATCCTTCTTTCAATCTAGTCCTTGATTTAAAAACGAGTATGATACTGCCTCATGGGAATTATTCATAATCTTTCATTCTTAATTTTCTTAAGTCAGCTTAATCCATCTCCATCTCCCATCCCTACCCTGAAAGACCTTATCTAAAAACCAACAGTATGGAGTAGATTTCCCCTGGAACTTTCACAATGACCTGACAGCAGCTTTCTCACTCTTTTATCCCCACTCCAGAGCTGCAGGTCATGACCGAGCAGATGCAGCTTCTGAATTCTCAATGCTGAAAACAAATGCCTCTTTGCATGTCTTCACCTTAACTTTTAGCACGGGCTGGCACATATATTAGCCTGTCACGGTCTATTGTTTCTGTGAATTCTTTGTAATCCTTTATTCAAAAAGCAGCCACACACACACACACACACACACACACTCATATTTTAATCGAGCAGATTGCTACATATGGTCTACAAAAAGGTCCAGATATTAAACTGGTGCAGTTATTGAATTTCCTTTGTAGCACATTGAAAACGAGGTATTCAACCTGTTATAATGTGAAAGGATGAAAGAAATGTGCAATTAGCCATATGTTAGATGATCTGCTGACTTATGTTATAACAGATTTTCTGTTTTATTGATCAACTTTCATGTCTAGAGTAAAAAAGAAGAAACAGTAGATACTCAGGAATGACATGCCCACTAGGAGTAATTAAAGCTATCTGATGAGGAGGGTTTAAAAGTTGAAAAGGATGATTGTAATTGATCCTGATTCAATCCTATTATGGCTTTTTATAGTTAAGGCTTTATACAGTCCACTACTCCTCACCAAGGTATTATTTTAGCAAATCCTTTTGTGTGAGTGCCCTACTCCAGTTTCTCTAAAAAAAAACCCATCTACCTTTGTCCACATCTTCCCTGCAGTAAATAATGATCTACCGTCAGAGCTGCGTCTCGCGAGTGGTCAGCTAATGGCCGAGGACTTGTCCATCCTCTCTGCCGGAGAACTGTCACCTTGCATCAACGACCCGCTGCTGAAACTTTTTCAGTGTGCTGTTTGCAACAAATTCACCACGGACAGCCTGGAGACTCTGAACGCCCACGTGGCGGCCGAGCGCCTGCTCCCGGAAGATGAGTGGAGAGCCGTGATGGGCGACGTGTACCAGTGCAAGTTGTGCAACTACAACACGCAGCTGAAAGCCAACTTCCAGCTCCATTGCAAGACTGATAAGCACATACAGAAGTACCAGCTGGTGGCTCACATTAAAGAAGGAGGAAAGGCCAACCAGTGGCGCCTCAAGTGCATCGCCATCGGCAATCCCGTTCACCTGAAGTGCAACGCCTGCGACTACTACAGCAACAGTGTAGAGAAGCTGCGGCTACACACCACCAACCAGAGGCACGAGGCAGCGCTCAAGCTCTACAAGGTCAGGGGCTATTCACCTCAAGCTTTACTGATCTGCTATCTTTCTAATCTGTGTGTGTGTGTGTGTGTGTGTGTATGTGTGTGAGTGTCTGAGTGAGTTCCTGTGTGAGCATGAGTGAGTGCATGAGTTTGCGCATGCTCCATCCAACCCACACTCTACGCCGTAGGCTGATTTGCTAAATGTAAACCAGAGTATGTACATTATCCTTCTCCATTACACCTCATAATGTAGCCGAGGTAAATGGACAGTGGCTAGAGCAGTGGTCTGAGACAGAGCGCTGATTCAGTGCCTGTGGTCGAAGGCAGGTAAATATGGGCTATTTGTTTTCCAGCACCTTTGTTTTTATGATGTCAAATGTCATTAAGCGAGCTGTAAATTTGATTTACCTCTCTACCGTCACTCTTTCTCAGTTTCCCCTCTCCCTTTCCTGTAAAGACGCCCCAGGACAGGGACATACCAGTCAGCCTGTTCTATTTAAATGATGCCTTTCAAAAATCAAACGTAATTGAGTTTCATGCCGGAAATATCAATGTGGCGTAGTGATATTTGTTTCTCTGAATCTGTACCTAACCCCCAAAAAAACCCTTGTCACTTCAGAGTGGGTGTGTGGGAAGTTCTGTCAGGAGGAGACTTAGGAAGATGACTAGTTATGGGAAGGTGTATTGAGAAGTCTCTCTGTCTTTCTGAGTTGTGATTATTTCCAGTGAAAAGCCCTATGAATCCGTTTGTCAGTGTTCGCTTGGCAAAATATAGGATAGACGATCCACAGCGCACGGTTAGGTGGTGGTAGTGCTTAAGACCGAGGCCATTGTAGTATTATCCTGTGCTTAAGTGCTTTTGGGTGTTGACTTACTGGCCTGGTGTGATTGCCTGAAACAATAATACTGATATCCTGAAATCATAAACCTACACCGCATCCCAGACTCATTAGTGGACTTCTCTTGGATAAACCATATTAACGTAATGAGGATATATCGACCAGCCCTTAGTCACTTTTGGCAAAGTGTGCACATAAGCCGAGCTCCCCCTTTTTGGCTGTATATTTAGAAAAAAGTTAATTTAGCGACTGACAATGGCTAGACTGCGCACAGAATTGGCAGGTCTGTAATCGTAATAATGAAATACGATTTTATTACCCTGCCTCAAAATGAAAATGTCTCCAAGGAGCCTTTTAGCAGGGTACACCGAAAAAGAGAAATACACAAAGAGGCCTTTCCAAGAATATTCACTTAACCATGCACTGAAAAGAGAAAGAGAGAGAGAGAGAGAGAGAGAGAGAGAGAGAGAGAGAGAGAAGATTCACTTTCTTCATGCGTTCACTCAGTGTTAGTGATGTGGCGTCAGTAACTGAGCAACAAAACACAAATCCTCTGATGAGTGAAGTCAGCATGAGAGAAATGAAGCCCTGAAAGAGTCGCGTTTGGAATTTTCAGACCTGGCATTAAAAACCCTGTCCATGGGAATGTTTTGAAATCCTTAGCAGTTTAAAACTTTTTTTTTTTTTTTTTAACCCCCTCTTTCTTTCACACTTTTTTTTTTTCATAAGGGCTGCACTAATTCTCTAAGCAAACAAAAAAGGATTCCATGGCAACAAAGAGCATTGGAGGAGATCATGTAGGAAGACAAGTAGAGTGAAGATTAGGAGGTGAGAAAGGCCTAGCTTAGTCATGAGCTCAATAGCATGTGGTTGTTGCTGCATGCATGGACATGGCTGCGGGTGCAGAATGTTTGCACACTTGTGTACATGAGGATGGCTCATTGCTGGTTTTATGGAACTTTTATTTTTAAATATACTTAACGAGGCGTCACATGAGTACAAGAATCCAGATAACACAAAAACACTTATATGTGGTGTTTGGTAGTGAAATGTAATTTGTTGTGAGTTTTTTTTAAAAGAGTGTGAATATGATGTGGTGAAAAAAGGTTATTAACCCATTCCTTTCATCTGATGCAGAATGAAAATAGCAGGTGGCTGTTGTGAGGATTAAATCGGTGCCATTGTTTTGCGTTCACGTGTCTGTAAATCCAGCAGCAGCATGACAAAGCCTATTCTTTCTCTGACATTTGGAAAAAAAAAAATAATGATGATGATGAAGTAATGTAATCAAACAGGAGATGATTCAGGACAGAGGCCTAGCACAAAGAGAAATGAAAGTCATTTCTAAGTATTTATCCTGGGTTTTTTGTTTTCTTTTAAATAAACAGACAAAGAGAGCAAGCATTGTCCAGTCATCCTGTACTTTTGTCTGATTCATTTAAAAGAAAAAAAAATTAATGCCAGGAGAGAGGGGGAAATCTGTTTTACAGATGCAGCATTTAATATGTTTGGCAGAAATGAGAATATTTTGCTCATAGACATATGGTAGTAAAGTTAAAAAAAATAGAGACTTCTTTATTTGACCAGAAAAACACCTCTCTTTTTATGTTTAAAGGTGAAAGGCACATGGGAGTGGGTAGTTTGGCCAAGCACACCAAAGAACAAAGCCTTGACGACGTTTCCATATGGACCTGGAACATTAAATATCTTTATGGCTAAGAAAATGTCTGAAAATATGAAATGAAAACCCCCCGAGTTTTATTTTCGCTTCTGCATATTTCCAAAAGGAATCACAGACATTTCTGCATTAAGAAATAAAGTTATATTCGTAGAAGATGACTTTTTTCATGTAAATACTATACAACAGTAAAAAAGTGCTTCACTGACGGTTCCTATAAGCTGTTCAACTGCACCATAGCCCAAAACTGAGGTGTTACTGTTTGGATTTAGCCTATAATAATGATCTATAGTCATGATATAATTATTAATAATAAACACTCAAATAAATGCAGATGTGGGACGGTATAAATCTGTCATGACCATTGAAAGGCAGTGTAACGCTCGGTTAGGAAATGGCAGGAAATGTGTGTTTCTCCAAAGAGAGGATTTGCGCTGGGCATTTGGGTCATTTAGAGCCAAGAATGTTCATGGTCAGTGTGACGGAGTCCGAGTGTGAGCGGGGAAACTCAAATACCAAACCGCACCTGTTCATCAGCTGGGTCTCTCTCTCTCTCTCTCTCTCTCTCTCTCTCTCTCTCTCTCTCTCTCTCTCTCTCTCTCTCTCTCTCTCTCT